>CAWUFW010004354.1:1122500-1566134 GCA_963921515.1 Calotriton arnoldi
TGGTGCAATTACACCTCTTCACCTCCAGGGGATGCCCTTCTCCAGACATCCCCAACTCAGCCCTTCACTCCGTGAGGCACTTCTCCTTACACCCTCAGCTGTAGAACAAACGTTCCAGCCTAGAAGGTGTTAAATGCTGGTTGAGCCCTTGAGGGGTTATCCTTTTTAAGTCCCCAAGACACTTAGGGTGAGACTTTTCTCTTCGTGCTGGGGGAGACTGCGTTGCTCCTGCAGCTCCCCCGGCACCTTTGCATTCATGTGGTGGTGACCCCATCCTCCTGGGGCCACCACAGGCAGAGAAACAAGCAGGCAAGTTCCTGCAGGCCAACTGGCCTGCAAAGCATTATGGGGCGCTTCAGGTTCCTGCTTTCGCATAATAGATGAGCGGCTCTCCCGCTGTGCCGGGGAGAGCCGCGCTGGCGGTGCAGGCGGCTTCGCCACCATATCCGGCCTCGTTGGGGGCCCGGTCCCATCCGGACCCCCAGGTGAGGGAATGCGGCTCGGGGAGCCCACCCCCGGCCGCTCTGTCCGCTTTCGGGGGCCCGCGCCCCGTGCAGCTCCGTGTTTCTGGGTCGGGGGCCCGGTCCCACCCGGGACCCCCGCTTGCCTTTGGGTTGGAGGGCAGCCTGGGGAGCCCACCCCCGGCTGCCCCCGCCGGCTCCCCGCTCGGCCAGCACCCTCGCGTGCTGCCGCGGGAGCCGGCACGACTCTTCTGGTCTGCCCGCTCCTGCGGGCAGACACACCTCTTCTGCCCGGTCCGACCGGACCTCGGGGGAGTGCGAAGGCACTCCCCCGCCTTCCTCCGTCGGCCGTGGGGAGTGCAGCGGCACTCCCCCCTCTGCTCTCCTGACACCGGGGACCGGAGATGGGGTCTCGGGCCCCCTCCCGCATCTTCACGGGGAGCGCGACGGCGCTCCTCGACTTTGCTTCGGGGATGGGGTCCCGGACCCTCTTGACCACTTCGCGGGGGGCGCGACGGCGCTCCCCCGTCTTTACTTCTTCGGGGCCCGGGGATGGGATCCCGGGCCCCTGGGCACCTCTTCGCGGGGGGCGCGACGGCGCTCCCCCGCCTTCCTCTTCGGTGGGGCCAGGGTGGGCTCCTGGCCCCCATACAGGGCACCTTCACGGGGAGCGTGACGGCGCACCCCGTCTTTACTTCTCTTTGGGGGGCAGCCCCCGGGACCTGACCCACCCCGGGGGCATCTTCCAGACCGGCGGCGGAGCCCCACGTGCTTCGTCGTCGGTCCCTTCAAAGGTCACGTACCTTCTGGGGGGCATATCTCAGCCCCCAGGGGTCCGATCGTCTCCATTTTCGCGTCTTCTTGCTCCGTGTGGCGCTCCCCAGCCACTGGGAGCACTCTCCTTCGCCCTCTGGGTCTCTGAGAGGGTGCATCCTGCAGGGAGCGGTCTTCACTGGCTCCCTGCACCAGCCTTTCGCCTGCTCTCCTCCTGGGCCTCTCTTCTCCCTGCGCAGAGGCCCCTGCTTCTGCGCACCGGTCCTGGGCTCTTCTGGCGCTGTTAGGGGCCTGGGGGGCAGTCAGGGGGTACCTCCTTCCAACTGCCCATTGCCAGGCTCCAGCACCTTCCGCCTCAGCAGACCACACCCCAGAGAGAGCTTCTCTTCCTGTGCAAGCACTTTTTAAAAGTTGAGTAGGGGGCTGGCAGGAAGTCTCCGTTTGTCCTATCAAACAGCGACACATCACTTCCCTGCCCCTGCTCCCTCCTTCTTGTCCAGCCTCTGGGCTGGTTCAAAATGGCGGCGTCCAGGGTCTCTGGCCACATGGTCTCTGAAACACGAGCCCTTCCCTCCTTGGTGCAGCCTGGTGCCTGGCACCAGTGATAGCTGCTGATGGATGAGCCTGTAGCCCCACCCATCTTCTTCTTCGTGGAGAGGAGGCCTTAGCTTGTGGAAAAAAAGGTTATCAATCCATCCAGCTGAGGTCAGCCCTCAGCCTGGCCCTGGTTATGACTGACTCAGAGAAATGTGACATTTCTGGATGACCCAAAAAGCAGTACAAATATGACTCTGGACTCTGAAGAATACTTCTTCTCACACCTGTTACAGTGGACTTTAGTGCGTGTCTGGAATCTGTAGGCTTTAGGAAAGTGACACTAGCCCATGGGCTCCACTTCCCCATAGGGGAATAATGAAGTGAAAAACACAGTAAAACACACTGACTTTCCCTGGCATGTTTCTTCCCAGTGTATAAAGCCTATTCCATGTCACCACCCAATTCTGCATAAGTCCTGCCACACCATTCACTCTGTAGCTGCTCCTGGACTGCGCACGCCAGGAATCTCCCCTGCGCAGCCCCTACACGTGTGCACACGCATGTACACAGGTGTCTGCATGTAACCAGCCCGGTGCCCCGTACTCCAGCTGCTGCGCAGCGGCCTAGTCAAGCCAGGGGGACACCAGTAAAATCCACATGCAGTCTCTTTCATCATGAGTTCACTGTGGATGAGTCCCAACTTATGAGGCTCTCCCACAGTAAAAGCTCAACACACAGGTGCTCAAAAAGCGAAAAATCCGGGCGGCCCATAGTGTCAGAACCACCTTCTAACAGGTTTCAAACTTCTCAGCACATTAAACCCACACTGATGCCAGTGTGGGATTTAATGAAAAATGCACACAGAGGGCATCTTTGAGATGCCCCCTGAAAAACGACCAGCCTCTGGTGGGTTCCCTGACTGGTACACACCAGCCTGCCACCATGAGACATGTTTCTGGACCCCTAGGGTGGGAGCCTATGCTCCCTGAGCCCAGAAACAAAGCTTTTCCTGGGCGGAGGTGTACACACCTCCCCCAGGCCAGGAAGAGCCATCTGGCAGGGGAGCTTCAAAGGCCTGGCAGCCTTTGTAATGCGACCCCCCCAGCCTCTCCTGCTATCAGGAGCAGGCCCCCTTCCTGTCTCCCCTCCCTTTCGGTGGGAAAAACTAGCCAGCCCAGGATGTGTGCCCACCTCTGCCAACTCCACCCTTCAGGTGGGGGAGGCGAGGTGAAGCCCACTCTCCAGTGCTCGCCATCTTGCAGATGGCAGGCACCCCCCAATCAGGACCAGGGATTGTGCTCACTCCCCCACGTGGGGTGAGCACACCAAGGGTGTAGTCACCCTAAGGTCAGTAGCCCATTGGCACTGACCTCAAGACCCCTAAAACGCCCCCTAAATACAGTATTTAGGGGGCAGCCCTGAACCAGGAAGGCAGATCCAGCATACCTACAAGAAGAAAAGAAGGACAAAGAGCCGTGCAGAGCTAACAAGAGGACGACGCCCACTGACTTGGCCCCAGCCCTACAGGCCTGTCTCCCCTCGAACCTGCTCCTGCAAAACCCTGGCGTGTCCAGCGGCCAGCAGCTTCAAAAACCCCGGAGGACCTGCCTGCCTTCACTTTCCAAGCTGTTTCTCCCGTGAACACCGGACGTGTTTGAACTGCAGCTTCTGGTGCCAGCCAGGAACCGCGAATCCAGCCAACTCTGCACTTGCCGAACCCGGCCCGAGCTAGAGTGGAAAAATACCACGAGGAGGTCCCCCCCGGCGATCCTGACCTGAGATCCGGTGACCCCTGACCTGCCTCAAGCCTCCTGACGACGCCTGCAGCCTCAATCCAGAGGACCCCCCCCTACCGCGACCAGAGCGGGTAAGAAAATCCGACGTCCCAAGGCACCCCTGCACCTGACGCCCCACGGCCTTGTGTGCCCAACCCAGCGGTGCCTAACCAACCCTCAACATCCCAACTTACCCCTCGAAGTGGTGGTCACTCCTGGAAGATCCTCGTCCCTGAGCCTGCAGTGTTTCTTTGTCCCGGAGAATCTCCATTGAAATGAACAGGGCACTGTAAGAAAGTGGCTCTGTATATACTGAACCAAAGTAAGGTTCAGTGCGCACAGAGTCCACAGTCCCCAGAGGTTTGGCAGAGGCTAAAGTTAGATATAACCTTACTCTCTAAAGTGGTAGCTTGGTCGAGCAGTAAGGCAGTATCAGAGGACAGTGTAAAGCATTTGTTGTACACACTCAGTCAGCAAATGGTCTCACACACTGAAGAACTGAACTCTAGGCCAATGGTTTGTATATAAAAATATAGGCTTGTTTTATTTTAGAACCAACAATAGGTATCAGAATATACTTTCTCAGAATGAGATGCTTTAGATAAATACTTTCAATAGGCAATAGACTTTTGAATGCAATGGTTACAGTTGTTGCAATAGGCAACAAAATTCAAACACAATTTAACATTGAGCTCAATGGGAATTTCTAGTTAAATGCAATAGATTACTTTTTGGATTACTTTTCTTACCACAGGACTGGTATTTAGGGGCACCCTGAACCTTCCTTCCTTAATCCCACACTGGCATCAGTGTGGGTTTAATGTGCTGAGAAGTTTGATACCAAACTTCTCAGTCTTCAGTGTAGCCATTATGGTGCTGGGGAGTTCGTAATGACAAACTCCCAGCACCATATACTCTTAATGGCATCACTGCACTTACAGTGCCCAGGAATGGCCCTGGGTACTGTAGGGGCACAGGGCTCATGCACCTGTGCCCACACCACTGGCATAGTGTACCCAGCTAGAGGGGTGACTGAGGTATGCCAGGGCAGTGTTTGTGGGCATGGCACACAGGGATGTGTGCCATGTCGACTCTCTGATTAGTTCTTCACCAAGACACTCAGCCTGCAAAGGCAGGGTGTGTGTGTCAGGGTACAGGGCCTCTAAGGGTGGCACAATAAGTGCTGCAGCCCTTAGGGGCCTTCTCTGGTCACAGTGCCCTGGGTACCTAGGGTACCATTTACCAGGGGCTTACCTGTGGCCAGAGATGCCAATTGGGTTTAGGCTTTAGTACAATTTTTAGGGAAGGAACACAGGCCCTGGGTACCTGATTGGCAGGGACCCAGGGCACACCAAGGAAAAGTGCATCAGCTATCAGGCAAAAAGTGGGGGGGTTACTGCAACAGAAACCCACTTTCCTACCGGCACCCGACCTCAAAACAGCACCCTGCACCCGGCCGCCCTAGTGCCGCTGAGGGTGCCCCTTTTGTGCTAACTTGGTCCCCAACTTGCCCTGAGCTTAACCCTAGGAGCTTTGCTCCCACAACCCTGTGGCCTGCTTGCCAGCAGCCACCAACCGGAGACCCCCTATCCTCCATAGGATAACATTGGGCCGCAACACTCTGCACCCGGCCGCCCTAGTGCCCCTGAGGGTGCAACAACAGTGCATCACTGACCCTGGGAGACCCCTGAGTCTGACCCCAGAACCCTAACTCCAAAGATCGAATACTTACCTCGAAACCGATAACCTGTTTTTCCTCATAGGATAACATTGACACTTTTTTTTCTCCCAAAAAGTTTCGAAGTGTCGACTTTTGAAAACTAAGAATATTCATTAAAAATCGCACAAATAACCTAAACGAATTTTCTCAACTATTTGCAGGAAAGGTCCCAGTGCTGAATCTAGGTATCCAGCACTGAGTAGGCAAAGTAACGTAAAAGTAACTTAACTGTGAATTGAATTTTCTTCCATAGGATAACATTGGTGGTTCTATGTGAAAAAGTTTCTAAGTGTCAACTTTTGAAATACAAGAATATTCTTTAAAAATCGTACATCTAACTAAAACGCATTTTCTCAACTGTTTTCAGGAAATGTCCCAGTGCTGAATCTAGGATCCAGCACTGTTAGAAAAAGTAATCCGAAAAGTAACTTACCTGCAATTTACAGGAAAAGCCTATGTATTTCAATATACTGGTCCAAAAAGTTTTTAAGTGTGGACTTTTGTAATCTGAAAATATTCTCTAAAAATCGTACAAACTACAAAAACGTAATTACTTACCTGTTTTAAGTAAATGTCCCAGTGCTGAATCTAGGAGTCCAGCACTGGATTACAAAAGTAACGCAAAAGTAATTTTACCTTCATTTACCTTAAAAAGCCATTCATTTCAATGTACTGCATTTACTAAGTATTGCAACCTACTGCATCCCCTGTAAATCAAATCAAGTACAATCTTCATTGTTCTTTAAAACTGTGTACAACAAGTAAGTTATTACTGAAAAGAATTGAATGCTTACCTGTATCAGGCTTGCTTGGTTCTAAAATAAAATAACAGTATATTTTTATACAAAAACAATTGGCCTAGAGTTCAGTTCTTGAGTGTGTGAATTCATTTGCTGACTGAGTGTGTACATCAAATGCTTAACACTGTCCTCTGATACTGCCTTACTGCTCGACCAAGCTACCACTATTAGAGTAAGGTTCTATCTAACTTTAACCTCTGCCTACCTTTGAGGACTCTTGGACTCTACACACACTGTACCTCACTTTGGTGCAGTATATATAGAGCCAGTTTCTTACATTGGTGGCAGCGGTGGGATATACAACTTGCATTTGTTGGACTACTTGGTTACTGTGAGAAAGTGCCATCTTTCTTACATGGTATGCCCCCACTTTTTGCTGAATGGCTGATGTACTTTGACTGAGTGTGCCCTGGGCTCCTGCCAACCAGGTACCCAGGGCCTGTGTTCCTTCCCTAAAATTGCATTGATACCTACACCCAATTGACATCCCTGGCCACAGGTCAGCCCCTGGTAAATGGTACCATGGGTACCCAGGGCACTGTGACCAGGGAAGGCCCCTAAGGGCTGCAGCACTTGTTGTGCCACCCTTAGGGACCCTGCACCTTTACACACACACACTGCCTTTGCAGGCTGCGTGTCTTGGTGCAGAACAAAAGTGAAGAGTCGACATGGCTCACATCCCTGTGTGCCATGCCTACAAGCCACTGCCCTGGCCTAGGTCAGCCACCCCTCTAGCTGGGTGCACTATGCCAGTGGTGAGGGCATAGAGGCATGAGCCCTGTGCTCCTACAGTGCCCAAGTCCATTCTTGGGCATTGTAAGTGCAGTGCTGCCATTAAGAGTATATGGTGCTGGGAGTCTGTCATTACGAACTCCACAGCACCATAATGGCCCCACTGAAGACTAAGAAGTTTGGTATCAAACTTCTCAGCACATTAAACCCCCACTGATGCCAGTGTGGGATTTAATGTAAACGCACTCAGAGGGCATCTTAGAGATGCCCCCTGAAACCAACCCGACCTCCAGTGTCCGGACTGAGTGGCTGCCCAGGCTGCCACCACCAGACATGTTTCTGGACCCCTGGGTCGAGAGCCTCTGCTCTCAGGGGCCTGAAACAATGCACATCCCGGGACGAGGTGCCAAGCCTCCTCCCCAGGATGGGCAGGGGAGCTTCAAAGGCCTGCCGCCTTTGGAGTTTCCCCAGACCATTTGCTGCTTCCAGCAAACTGGTCCCCACTGGTTCTACCCCCACTCCTGGCGGGAGAACCGGCGGGAAAACCAGAAGCAGGAAATGGGTTGTGCCCACCTCTGCCAACTCCACCCCTAAGGTGGGGGAGGCGAGGTGAAGCACAAACTCGAGTCCCCGCCATCTTGAGGATGGGGGGACCTGGCCAACCAGGGACAGGCTCCTGCCCCCCTCCCACTGGAGAGGAACAGAATAGGGGTGTACCCACCCCAGGGAAGGGACCCATTGGTCCCTGCCCTTACCTACCTGTAACCACCCCTAAATTTAGTATTTAGGGGCTCCCTGAACCTTCCTTCCAGAGTTCCCAAATCCGAAAACAAGAAGAGAAGACGAAGCAAGAAGACCAGCCGTGCAGCTGCTAAAAAGGAGGCGACAACAACTGACTTGGCCCCAGCCCTACCGGCCTGTCGACCTCTGAACCTGCTCCTGCGGAATCCCGGCCTCAGCAACCTCACAAACCCCGGAGGACCTGACTTCTGTGCTACAGCCTTCGACCCAGGGACTCCCACGAGCAGTGGTACTGCTCAAAAGAAAACCTACCAAAGACCCGGCCCTGGCACGGAGCCGCGAAACCTGCACACTCTGCACCCGCCGAGTCCAGCCTGTGCCTGAGTGACCAAAGACCTCGAGGACGTCCCCCGGCGATTCTGACCTGGAATCCAGTGGCCAAGGACCCTCCTCGACGACCCAGACGACGCCTGCAGCCTCAGGACAAGGGACCCCTCCAACCGCGACCAGCAGGGGGTAAGATTTCCCCGACCTCAAAAGACACCCCTGCACCCGGCGCCCCACGGCCCCCTGTGCCCAACTCCTGGGTGTCTACCTATCCTCCAAGACCCCAACTTACCTCCTGAAGTGTTGGTCGTCCCTGAAGAATCACCGTCCCCGAGCCTGCAGCCTTTCTTCACCTTTCACGACCTCTATTGTTTAACATTGAGCGCCCGACGGCTCAAAAGCACCCTGCACCCAGCCGCCCGAGTGCCCCTGGAAGTGCAACCTCTATCCTAACCTACTTCCCTACTTGCCCTGAGCAAGTGACCAGGAGCCCAGCTCCCACAGTCGTGTGGCCTGCTTGCCAGCAGCCACCAACCCGGGGCCCCCGCCTGCCATAGGATAACATTGGGCCTTCTCACTCTGCACCCGGCCGCCCCTGTGCCGCTGAGGGTGTAAAAACTGTACTTACCTGATCCTGGGGGACCCCTGAGTCTTACCCAGAACCTTAACCCTGCCAGTCAAGTACTTACCCGAAATCCGATAACTCACTTTTCTTCCATAGGGTTCCATTGAATGGTTTTCTGCGAAATTTCTTCTAAGTGTGGAGTTCTGAAACTTTAGAATATTCACCAAAAATCAACCGAGTCACGAAAACGAAAATACTCACCTAGTATTAGGAGGGGCCTCAGTGCTGGACCCGAGTGCCCAACACTGGCCCTAAAAAGTAATCGCAACGTTACTTACCGTTAACTCACTTTTCTTTCATAGGGATCCATTGACTGGTTTTCTGTGAAATTTCTTCTAAGTGTCGATTTCTGTATTTTACAAATATTCTTTAAAAATCGAACAAACTACAAAAACGTAATTACTTACCTGTTTTAAGTAAATGTCCCAGTGCTGAACATAGGAGTCCAGCACTGGATTACAAAAGTAACGTAAACATACTTTGCTTGCACACTGTATTTCCTTTCATAGGATAACATTGGTAATTTTACCCAGAAAAGTTTCTAAGTGTCAGCTTTTGAAATATAGTAATATTCTTCAAAAATCACTACAATAACCAAAACGCTTTTTCTTACCTGTTTACAGGAAGTGTCCCAGGACTGAATCCAGGATCCAGTCCTGTGGTTAGAAAAGTGCTCTGCAAAGTAATCAATTGTAATTAAGTATAATTTTCCATTGAGCTCAATGTTGCATTGAATTTGACCCTGTGTTGCCTCTTGCACCAACTGTGATAACCACTATCAAAAAAGTCTACTGCCTATCTGTAAGGTGAATAACCAAAGCATCTCATACTGAGAAAGTATATTTTGATCCTATTGTTGGTTCTAAAATAAAACAAGCATATATTTTTTTATATACAAACCATTGGCCTAGAGTTCAGTTCTTGAGTGTGTGGCTTCATTTGCTGACTGAGTGTGTACAACAAATGCTTTACACTGTCCTCTGATACTGCCTTACTGCTCGACCAAGCTACCACTTTGGAGAGTAAGGTTATATCTAACTTTAGCCTCTGTCAACCCTCTGGGGACTGTGGACTCTGTACACCCTGAACCTTACTTGGGTACAGTATATACAGAGCCACTTTCCTACATTGGTGGATCAGCGGTGGGATACAAACTTGCATTTGTTGGACTACTTGGTTACCATCTGATCACACGACAGAACTCTTAAATTGCCTTTAGAATTCTGATTTTTTTAAGTGGCATTTTTTTTTACCAAATTACTAAAAGTCTTGTTAGGGCCTTGCTTAAGTCCCTGTAGCATCTTAGAAAATAAAAAGTCACTATAGCCAAGGTTAGAGGGGTTAGAATTTTTTTTTTAATAAATGTCTCAAGACAAGAACCCAGCTACTAGTGAAGATAATAATGACATACAGGAACTGGTTGAGGAGCTCGACCTCACCCCTTATCTTCATTTGTCTTTCAAAGAGATAAGGTCCTTATGCAAACTTAAAGATATACCAATGGGCCAGCATCCAACCAAACAAGGGCTCCAGGAGCTCCTGGCTGAGTATGCTAAAGCCCACCCCTCTGAGCATGGTGATGACCCAACAGAGGAGGAAAGGAATGAGGAGGATGGGGATGGTAACCCACCTCCATCACTTCCTAGGGAAGATAGGGTCCCTGCACCCTTAACTCCAAGAATAGACCTCTGGGGACCTAGGGGCCACCTAGGTGGTCCTGGTCCCAGAGAGGACACTGAGGATACCCTCAGTGAGGAGGACAACTTGTTAGCCAGGTTGGCCAAACGACTGGACCTAGAGACCAGACTCCTGGCTCTAGAGAAGGAAAGACAGGAGATGGGTTTAGCACCCATCAATGGTGGCAGCAATACTAAAAATAAGGATAGGGAGGAAACTTCTGAACCTAAAATCCCCAAAGGGATTGTCCCTAAGTTTGAGGAAGGTGATGACATCACCAAATGGTTCACAGCCTTTGAGAGGGCTTGTGAAATAAGAAGAGTAAAGAAACCTCTGTGGGGGGCACTCCTGTGGGAACTGTTCTCTGGTAACTGCAGAGACAGGCTTCTGACCCTCTCTGGGCCAGATGCAGGGTCCTATGACCTCATGAAGAGTACTCTGATTGAGGGATTTGGGCTCACTACTGAGGAGTATAGAATTAGATTCAGGGGGGCTCACAAAACCCAGACCCAGTCCTGGATTGACTTCGTGGACTACTCAGTAAAGACACTGGATGGCTGGTTAGCTGGACATAATGTGCATGATTTTTCTGGACTTTACAATTTGTTTATGAAGGAACACATACTAAGTAATTGCACAAATGAAAAGTTGCATCAGCATTTGGTAGACCTAGGTCTAATTTCTCCCCAAGAATTGGGAAAGAAGGCAGACCACTGGGTCAAGACTAGGGTGACAAGGACAACCACTGGGGGTGACCAAAAGAAGGTGGTCACCAAACCCCCCAGGGGAAAGGTGGTGAGAATCCCCAAGATAAAAAGTCTGAGTCTTCCAAAGGGCCCCAAAAACCTGTTCAGGGGGTGGGTCCCAAACTACTCCCTATGTGCCTCAACCCTATAGGGGAAGAACTTTGATCCCTTGAAGGCCTGGTGTAATAACTGTAAGAAGTCAGGACACCTCACTGTAGACAAAACTTGCCCCCACAACAAAGCCCCTAAGGCACCCAGTACAGCTACTCCTGGGGCAGCAAGTTTACAGATGGGATCAGAAGTGTACCCTGAGCAAATCTGGGAACCCACTGAGGCAAGTCTGGTCTCCCTAGGGGAAGTGGAATTTGCCACTGTAGCTGTGTGGCCACCCAACTTAAAGAAGTATTTGCAATACCCCTGGGTGAATGGAACTAGAGTAGAGGCTCTGAGGGATACAGGTGCCAGTGTCACTATGGTGAGGGACACACTGGTTTCCCCTGAGCAATACTTGATTGGGAAAACTTACCCAGTCACCAATGCTGACAGTGTCACCACTAGTCATCCCATGGCCCTGGTGACATTAGGCTGGGGGGTTACTGGCCTGAAGCAGGTAGTGGTCTCTCCGAAGTTACCAGCTGCATGTCTGCTAGGAAATGATCTGGAAACCTCAGCCTGGGCAGAGGTGGAGCTAAAGGCCCATGCAGCCATGCTGGGCATCCCTGAATTGGTGTGTGTAAAAACAAGAGCACAGAGCAAAAGGCAGGGTGAAGAAATAGTGTTGGAGCCTGGAATGATGGCCCAGCCTACCAAGAGAAAAGGAAAGAAGACTGGCGGACCAGCTTCTACACAGTCACAAGAGCAGGACCCCTCTCCTCAGGGAGAGAACCTGGAAGCCCCAGAGGGAACTGAGCCCCTAGAGCTTGACCCTTACCAGGTTGAACTCTTGGGCCCAGGGGGACCCTCTAGGGAAGAGCTGTGCCAGGGACAGCAAGACTGTCCCACTCTTGAAAGCCTGAGGCAGCAAGCTGTTTCAGAAGCCAAGGGAGATGTCAGTGGTACCCACAGAGTCTATTGGGAAGAGGGATTACTGTACACTGAGGCAAAAGACCCCAACCCTGGAACCACCAGGAGAGTGGTAGTGCCCCAGAAGTACAGGGAGTTCCTCCTAACTTTGGCTCATGACATCCCCTAGCTGGACATCTGGGCCAAACCAAAACTTGGGAAAGGCTAGTTAGCCACTTTTACTGGCCCCAGATGCACCAAAAGGTGAAGGAGTTTGTCAGTCTCCTGTGTTACCTGTCAAGCCAGTGGCAAGACAGGTGGCCATCCAAAGGCCCCCTGATACCACTACCTGTGGTGGGGGTTCCCTTTGAAAGGGTAGGTGTGGACATAGTGGGTCCACTGGAACCTCCCACAGCCTCAGGGAACAAATTCATACTGGTGGTAGTGGATCATGCCACTAGGTATCCTGAGGCTATTCCCCTTAGGACTACTACAGCTCCTGCAGTAGCCAAAGCCCTCATTGGTGTCTTCACCAGGGTAGGGTTTCCTAAGGAGGTGGTTTCAGACAGAGGTTCCAACTTCATGTCTGCTTACCTGACCCACATGTGGAAGGAGTGTGGGGTGCAGTACAAGTTTACTACACCCTACCATCCACAAACCAATGGCCTTGTTGAGAGGTTCAACAAGACATTGAAAGGCATGATCATGGGGCTCCCTGAAAAACTCAAAAGGAGATGGGATGTCCTACTACCATGCCTGCTTTTCGCTTACAGAGAAGTGCCACAGAAGGGGGTAGGTTTCTCACCCTTTGAACTTCTGTTTGGCCATCCTGTGAGGGGACCACTCTGTCTTGTAAAGGAGGGCTGGGAGAGACCTCTCCAAGAACCCAAACAAGATATAGTGGACTATGTGCTTGGCCTAAGGTCCAGAATGGCTGAGTACATGGAAAAGGCATCCAAGAACCTTGAGGCCAGCCAGGAGCTTCAGAAGCACTGGTATGACCAAAAAGCTGCACTGGTTGAATTCCAACCTGGGCAACAGGTATGGGTTTTGGAGCCAGTGGCACCAAGGGCCCTCCAGGACAGATGGAGTGGCCCTTACCCTATCCTAGAGAAAAAGAGTGAGGTCACCTACCTGGTTGACCTGGGCACCAGCAGGACACCCAAAAGGGTTATCCATGTGAACCGCCTAAAACTCTACAATGACAGGGCTGACATCACCATGCTGATGGTGACAGATGAGGAACAGGAAGCTGAGAGTGAACCTCTCCCTGATCTCCTCTCCCACAGCCCAAAAGATGGGTCAGTAGATGGAGTTGTCTTTTCAGACACCCTCACTGCCCAACAGCAGACTGACTGCAAGCAAGTCTTGCAGCAGTATGCTGGGCTCTTTTCCTTGACCCCTGGTCTGACAAACTGGTGTACCCATGATGTGGACACTGGTGACAGTGCACCTGTCAAAAACAAGATCTATCGTCAGTCAGACCAAGTTAAGGAAAGCATCAGAGCTGAAGTCAGCAAGATGCTGGAGCTAGGGGTTATTGAGCCCTCTGAGAGCCCCTGGGCTAGCCCAGTGGTTCTGGTCCCCAAACCTCATCAAAAGGGTGAAAAGAGAGAGATGAGGTTTTGTGTGGACTATAGGGGTCTCAACTCTGTCACCAAGACAGATGCACACCCTATCCCAAGAGCTGATGAACTGATAGACAGATTGGGTGCAGCCAAATACCTGAGTACCTTTGACTTAACTGCAGGGTACTGGCAGATTGGCATGGCCCCAGGAGCCAAACAGAAAACAGCATTCTCCACACCTGATGGGCATTTTCAGTTCACTGTTATGCCCTTTGGTTTAAAGAATGCCCCTGCCACCTTCCAGAGGTTGGTGAATCAAGTCCTTGCTGGGTTGGAGTCCTTTAGTGCAGCTTATCTTGATGATATTGCTGTCTTCAGTTCCACCTGGCAGGATCACCTGGTCCACCTTGGGAAGGTTTTAAAGGCCCTGCAAACTGCAGGCCTAACTATCAAGGCATCCAAATGCCAGATAGGGCAGGGCACTGTGGTGTACTTGGGCCACCTGGTTGGTGGAGGCCAGGTACAACCCTTACAGCCCAAGATCCAGGCTATCCTGGACTGGGTAGCTCCAACAACTCAGACCCAAGTCAGGGCATTCCTTGGCTTGACTGGGTACTACAGGAGGTTTGTGAAGGGATATGGGTCCATTGTGACTCCCCTCACAGAACTCACCTCCAAGAAGATGCCAAAGAAAGTAAACTGGACAGTCTGTTGCCAAAAGGCTTTTGACACTCTGAAAGAAGCAATGTGCTCAGCACCAATTCTAAAAGCACCAGATTATGCCAAGCAGTTCATTGTGCAGACTGATGCCTCTGAGCTAGGGATAGGAGCGGTCCTATCCCAGACCAATGATGAAGGCCAAGACCAACCTGTTGCTTTTATAAGCAGAAGGCTTCTCCCCAGGGAGCAGCGTTGGAGTGCCATTGAGAGGGAGGCCTTTGCTGTGGTCTGGTCCCTGAAGAAGCTGAGGCCCTACCTGTTTGGAACTCACTTCCTAGTTCAAACTGACCACAGACCTCTCAGGTGGCTAATGCAAATGAAAGGAGAAAACCCAAAACTGTTGAGGTGGTCCATCTCCCTACAGGGAATGGACTTTGAAGTGGAACACAGACCTGGCACTGCCCATGCCAATGCAGATGGCCTTTCCAGGTTCTTCCACTTAGACAATGAAGACTCCATAGGGCAAGGTTAGTCTCATCATCTTTCGTTTGGGGGGAGTTGTGTGAGAAAGTGCCATCTTTCTTACATGGTATGCCCCCACTTTTTGCTGAATGGCTGATGTACTTTGACTGAGTGTGCCCTGGGCTCCTGCCAACCAGGTACCCAGGGCCTGTGTTCCTTCCCTAAAATTGCATTGATACCTACACCCAATTGACATCCCTGGCCACAGGTCAGCCCCTGGTAAATGGTACCATGGGTACCCAGGGCACTGTGACCAGGGAAGGCCCCTAAGGGCTGCAGCACTTGTTGTGCCACCCTTAGGGACCCTGCACCTTTACACACACACACTGCCTTTGCAGGCTGCGTGTCTTGGTGCAGAACAAAAGTGAAGAGTCGACATGGCTCACATCCCTGTGTGCCATGCCTACAAGCCACTGCCCTGGCCTAGGTCAGCCACCCCTCTAGCTGGGTGCACTATGCCAGTGGTGAGGGCATAGAGGCATGAGCCCTGTGCCCCTACAGTGCCCAAGTCCATTCTTGGGCATTGTAAGTGCAGTGCTGCCATTAAGAGTATATGGTGCTGGGAGTCTGTCATTACGAACTCCACAGCACCATAATGGCCCCACTGAAGACTAAGAAGTTTGGTATCAAACTTCTCAGCACATTAAACCCCCACTGATGCCAGTGTGGGATTTAATGTAAAACGCACTCCAGAGGGCATCTTAGAGATGCCCCCTGAAACCAACCCGACCTCCAGTGTCCGGACTGAGTGGCTGCCCAGGCTGCCACCACCAGACATGTTTCTGGACCCCTGGGTCGAGAGCCTCTGCTCTCAGGGGCCTGAAACAATGCACATCCCGGGACGAGGTGCCAAAGCCTCCTCCCCCAGGATGGGCAGGGGGAGCTTCAAAGGCCTGCCGCCTTTGGAGTTTCCCCAGACCATTTGCTGCTTCCAGCAAACTGGTCCCCACTGGTTCTACCCCCACTCCTGGCGGGAGAACCGGCGGGAAAACCAGAAGCAGGAAATGGGTTGTGCCCACCTCTGCCAACTCCACCCCTAAGGTGGGGGAGGCGAGGTGAAGCACAAACTCGAGTCCCCGCCATCTTGAGGATGGGGGGACCTGGCCAACCAGGGACAGGCTCCTGCCCCCTCCCACTGGAGAGGAACAGAATAGGGGGTGTACCCACCCCAGGGAAGGGACCCATTGGTCCCTGCCCTTACCTACCTGTAACCACCCCTAAATTTAGTATTTAGGGGCTCCCTGAACCTTCCTTCCGGAGTTCCCAAATCCGAAAACAAGAAGAGAAGACGAAGCAAGAAGACCAGCCGTGCAGCTGCTAAAAAGGAGGCGACAACAACTGACTTGGCCCCAGCCCTACCGGCCTGTCGACCTCTGAACCTGCTCCTGCGGAATCCCGGCCTCAGCAACCTCACAAACCCCGGAGGACCTGACTTCTGTGCTACAGCCTTCGACCCAGGGACTCCCACGAGCAGTGGTACTGCTCAAAAGAAAACCTACCAAAGACCCGGCCCTGGCACGGAGCCGCGAAACCTGCACACTCTGCACCCGCCGAGTCCAGCCTGTGCCTGAGTGACCAAAGACCTCGAGGACGTCCCCCGGCGATTCTGACCTGGAATCCAGTGGCCAAGGACCCTCCTCGACGACCCAGACGACGCCTGCAGCCTCAGGACAAGGGACCCCTCCAACCGCGACCAGCAGGGGGTAAGATTTCCCGACCTCAAAAGACACCCCTGCACCCGGCGCCCCACGGCCCCCTGTGCCCAACTCCTGGGTGTCTACCTATCCTCCAAGACCCCAACTTACCTCCTGAAGTGTTGGTCGTCCCTGAAGAATCACCGTCCCCGAGCCTGCAGCCTTTCTTCACCTTTCACGACCTCTATTGTTTAACATTGAGCGCCCGACGGCTCAAAAGCACCCTGCACCCAGCCGCCCGAGTGCCCCTGGAAGTGCAACCTCTATCCTAACCTACTTCCCTACTTGCCCTGAGCAAGTGACCAGGAGCCCAGCTCCCACAGTCGCGTGGCCTGCTTGCCAGCAGCCACCAACCCGGGGCCCCCCGCCTGCCATAGGATAACATTGGGCCTTCTCACTCTGCACCCGGCCGCCCCTGTGCCGCTGAGGGTGTAAAAACTGTACTTACCTGATCCTGGGGGACCCCTGAGTCTTACCCAGAACCTTAACCCTGCCAGTCAAGTACTTACCCGAAATCCGATAACTCACTTTTCTTCCATAGGGTTCCATTGACTGGTTTTCTGCGAAATTTCTTCTAAGTGTGGAGTTCTGAAACTTTAGAATATTCACCAAAAATCAACCGAGTCACGAAAACGAAAATACTCACCTAGTATTAGGAGGGGCCTCAGTGCTGGACCCGAGTGCCCAACACTGGCCCTAAAAAGTAATCGCAACGTTACTTACCGTTAACTCACTTTTCTTTCATAGGGATCCATTGACTGGTTTTCTGTGAAATTTCTTCTAAGTGTCGATTTCTGTATTTTACAAATATTCTTTAAAAATCGAACAAACTACAAAAACGTAATTACTTACCTGTTTTAAGTAAATGTCCCAGTGCTGAACCTAGGAGTCCAGCACTGGATTACAAAAGTAACGTAAACATACTTTGCTTGCACACTGTATTTCCTTTCATAGGATAACATTGGTAATTTTACCCAGAAAAGTTTCTAAGTGTCAGCTTTTGAAATATAGTAATATTCTTCAAAAATCACTACAATAACCAAAACGCTTTTTCTTACCTGTTTACAGGAAGTGTCCCAGGACTGAATCCAGGATCCAGTCCTGTGGTTAGAAAAGTGCTCTGCAAAGTAATCAATTGTAATTAAGTATAATTTTCCATTGAGCTCAATGTTGCATTGAATTTGACCCTGTGTTGCCTCTTGCACCAACTGTGATAACCACTATCAAAAAAGTCTACTGCCTATCTGTAAGGTGAATAACCAAAGCATCTCATACTGAGAAAGTATATTTTGATCCTATTGTTGGTTCTAAAATAAAACAAGCATATATTTTTTTATATACAAACCATTGGCCTAGAGTTCAGTTCTTGAGTGTGTGGCTTCATTTGCTGACTGAGTGTGTACAACAAATGCTTTACACTGTCCTCTGATACTGCCTTACTGCTCGACCAAGCTACCACTTTGGAGAGTAAGGTTATATCTAACTTTAGCCTCTGTCAACCCTCTGGGGACTGTGGACTCTGTACACCCTGAACCTTACTTGGGTACAGTATATACAGAGCCACTTTCCTACATTGGTGGATCAGCGGTGGGATACAAACTTGCATTTGTTGGACTACTTGGTTACCATCTGATCACACGACAGAACTCTTAAATTGCCTTTAGAATTCTGATTTTTTTAATTGGCATTTTTTTTACCAAATTACTAAAAGTCTTGTTAGGGCCTTGCTTAAGTCCCTGTAGCATCTTAGAAAATAAAAAGTCACTATAGCCAAGGTTAGAGGGGTTAGAATTTTTTTTTAAAAAATGTCTCAAGACAAGAACCCAGCTACTAGTGAAGATAATAATGACATACAGGAACTGGTTGAGGAGCTCGACCTCACCCCTTATCTTCATTTGTCTTTCAAAGAGATAAGGTCCTTATGCAAACTTAAAGATATACCAATGGGCCAGCATCCAACCAAACAAGGGCTCCAGGAGCTCCTGGCTGAGTATGCTAAAGCCCACCCCTCTGAGCATGGTGATGACCCAACAGAGGAGGAAAGGAATGAGGAGGATGGGGATGGTAACCCACCTCCATCACTTCCTAGGGAAGATAGGGTCCCTGCACCCTTAACTCCAAGAATAGACCTCTGGGGACCTAGGGGCCACCTAGGTGGTCCTGGTCCCAGAGAGGACACTGAGGATACCCTCAGTGAGGAGGACAACTTGTTAGCCAGGTTGGCCAAACGACTGGACCTAGAGACCAGACTCCTGGCTCTAGAGAAGGAAAGACAGGAGATGGGTTTAGCACCCATCAATGGTGGCAGCAATACTAAAAATAAGGATAGGGAGGAAACTTCTGAACCTAAAATCCCCAAAGGGATTGTCCCTAAGTTTGAGGAAGGTGATGACATCACCAAATGGTTCACAGCCTTTGAGAGGGCTTGTGAAATAAGAAGAGTAAAGAAACCTCTGTGGGGGGCACTCCTGTGGGAACTGTTCTCTGGTAACTGCAGAGACAGGCTTCTGACCCTCTCTGGGCCAGATGCAGGGTCCTATGACCTCATGAAGAGTACTCTGATTGAGGGATTTGGGCTCACTACTGAGGAGTATAGAATTAGATTCAGGGGGGCTCACAAAACCCAGACCCAGTCCTGGATTGACTTCGTGGACTACTCAGTAAAGACACTGGATGGCTGGTTAGCTGGACATAATGTGCATGATTTTTCTGGACTTTACAATTTGTTTATGAAGGAACACATACTAAGTAATTGCACAAATGAAAAGTTGCATCAGCATTTGGTAGACCTAGGTCTAATTTCTCCCCAAGAATTGGGAAAGAAGGCAGACCACTGGGTCAAGACTAGGGTGACAAGGACAACCACTGGGGGTGACCAAAAGAAGGTGGTCACCAAACCCCCCAGGGGAAAGGTGGTGAGAATCCCCAAGATAAAAAGTCTGAGTCTTCCAAAGGGCCCCAAAAACCTGTTCAGGGGGTGGGTCCCAAACTACTCCCTATGTGCCTCAACCCTATAGGGGGAAGAACTTTGATCCCTTGAAGGCCTGGTGTAATAACTGTAAGAAGTCAGGACACCTCACTGTAGACAAAACTTGCCCCCACAACAAAGCCCCTAAGGCACCCAGTACAGCTACTCCTGGGGCAGCAAGTTTACAGATGGGATCAGAAGTGTACCCTGAGCAAATCTGGGAACCCACTGAGGCAAGTCTGGTCTCCCTAGGGGAAGTGGAATTTGCCACTGTAGCTGTGTGGCCACCCAACTTAAAGAAGTATTTGCAATACCCCTGGGTGAATGGAACTAGAGTAGAGGCTCTGAGGGATACAGGTGCCAGTGTCACTATGGTGAGGGACACACTGGTTTCCCCTGAGCAATACTTGATTGGGAAAACTTACCCAGTCACCAATGCTGACAGTGTCACCACTAGTCATCCCATGGCCCTGGTGACATTAGGCTGGGGGGGTTACTGGCCTGAAGCAGGTAGTGGTCTCTCCGAAGTTACCAGCTGCATGTCTGCTAGGAAATGATCTGGAAACCTCAGCCTGGGCAGAGGTGGAGCTAAAGGCCCATGCAGCCATGCTGGGCATCCCTGAATTGGTGTGTGTAAAAACAAGAGCACAGAGCAAAAGGCAGGGTGAAGAAATAGTGTTGGAGCCTGGAATGATGGCCCAGCCTACCAAGAGAAAAGGAAAGAAGACTGGCGGACCAGCTTCTACACAGTCACAAGAGCAGGACCCCTCTCCTCAGGGAGAGAACCTGGAAGCCCCAGAGGGAACTGAGCCCCTAGAGCTTGACCCTTACCAGGTTGAACTCTTGGGCCCAGGGGGACCCTCTAGGGAAGAGCTGTGCCAGGGACAGCAAGACTGTCCCACTCTTGAAAGCCTGAGGCAGCAAGCTGTTTCAGAAGCCAAGGGAGATGTCAGTGGTACCCACAGAGTCTATTGGGAAGAGGGATTACTGTACACTGAGGCAAAAGACCCCAACCCTGGAACCACCAGGAGAGTGGTAGTGCCCCAGAAGTACAGGGAGTTCCTCCTAACTTTGGCTCATGACATCCCCTAGCTGGACATCTGGGCCAAACCAAAACTTGGGAAAGGCTAGTTAGCCACTTTTACTGGCCCCAGATGCACCAAAAGGTGAAGGAGTTTGTCAGCTCCTGTGTTACCTGTCAAGCCAGTGGCAAGACAGGTGGCCATCCAAAGGCCCCCTGATACCACTACCTGTGGTGGGGGTTCCCTTTGAAAGGGTAGGTGTGGACATAGTGGGTCCACTGGAACCTCCCACAGCCTCAGGGAACAAATTCATACTGGTGGTAGTGGATCATGCCACTAGGTATCCTGAGGCTATTCCCCTTAGGACTACTACAGCTCCTGCAGTAGCCAAAGCCCTCATTGGTGTCTTCACCAGGGTAGGGTTTCCTAAGGAGGTGGTTTCAGACAGAGGTTCCAACTTCATGTCTGCTTACCTGACCCACATGTGGAAGGAGTGTGGGGTGCAGTACAAGTTTACTACACCCTACCATCCACAAACCAATGGCCTTGTTGAGAGGTTCAACAAGACATTGAAAGGCATGATCATGGGGCTCCCTGAAAAACTCAAAAGGAGATGGGATGTCCTACTACCATGCCTGCTTTTCGCTTACAGAGAAGTGCCACAGAAGGGGGTAGGTTTCTCACCCTTTGAACTTCTGTTTGGCCATCCTGTGAGGGGACCACTCTGTCTTGTAAAGGAGGGCTGGGAGAGACCTCTCCAAGAACCCAAACAAGATATAGTGGACTATGTGCTTGGCCTAAGGTCCAGAATGGCTGAGTACATGGAAAAGGCATCCAAGAACCTTGAGGCCAGCCAGGAGCTTCAGAAGCACTGGTATGACCAAAAAGCTGCACTGGTTGAATTCCAACCTGGGCAACAGGTATGGGTTTTGGAGCCAGTGGCACCAAGGGCCCTCCAGGACAGATGGAGTGGCCCTTACCCTATCCTAGAGAAAAAGAGTGAGGTCACCTACCTGGTTGACCTGGGCACCAGCAGGACACCCAAAAGGGTTATCCATGTGAACCGCCTAAAACTCTACAATGACAGGGCTGACATCACCATGCTGATGGTGACAGATGAGGAACAGGAAGCTGAGAGTGAACCTCTCCCTGATCTCCTCTCCCACAGCCCAAAAGATGGGTCAGTAGATGGAGTTGTCTTTTCAGACACCCTCACTGCCCAACAGCAGACTGACTGCAAGCAAGTCTTGCAGCAGTATGCTGGGCTCTTTTCCTTGACCCCTGGTCTGACAAACTGGTGTACCCATGATGTGGACACTGGTGACAGTGCACCTGTCAAAAACAAGATCTATCGTCAGTCAGACCAAGTTAAGGAAAGCATCAGAGCTGAAGTCAGCAAGATGCTGGAGCTAGGGGTTATTGAGCCCTCTGAGAGCCCCTGGGCTAGCCCAGTGGTTCTGGTCCCCAAACCTCATCAAAAGGGTGAAAAGAGAGAGATGAGGTTTTGTGTGGACTATAGGGGTCTCAACTCTGTCACCAAGACAGATGCACACCCTATCCCAAGAGCTGATGAACTGATAGACAGATTGGGTGCAGCCAAATACCTGAGTACCTTTGACTTAACTGCAGGGTACTGGCAGATTGGCATGGCCCCAGGAGCCAAACAGAAAACAGCATTCTCCACACCTGATGGGCATTTTCAGTTCACTGTTATGCCCTTTGGTTTAAAGAATGCCCCTGCCACCTTCCAGAGGTTGGTGAATCAAGTCCTTGCTGGGTTGGAGTCCTTTAGTGCAGCTTATCTTGATGATATTGCTGTCTTCAGTTCCACCTGGCAGGATCACCTGGTCCACCTTGGGAAGGTTTTAAAGGCCCTGCAAACTGCAGGCCTAACTATCAAGGCATCCAAATGCCAGATAGGGCAGGGCACTGTGGTGTACTTGGGCCACCTGGTTGGTGGAGGCCAGGTACAACCCTTACAGCCCAAGATCCAGGCTATCCTGGACTGGGTAGCTCCAACAACTCAGACCCAAGTCAGGGCATTCCTTGGCTTGACTGGGTACTACAGGAGGTTTGTGAAGGGATATGGGTCCATTGTGACTCCCCTCACAGAACTCACCTCCAAGAAGATGCCAAAGAAAGTAAACTGGACAGTCTGTTGCCAAAAGGCTTTTGACACTCTGAAAGAAGCAATGTGCTCAGCACCAATTCTAAAAGCACCAGATTATGCCAAGCAGTTCATTGTGCAGACTGATGCCTCTGAGCTAGGGATAGGAGCGGTCCTATCCCAGACCAATGATGAAGGCCAAGACCAACCTGTTGCTTTTATAAGCAGAAGGCTTCTCCCCAGGGAGCAGCGTTGGAGTGCCATTGAGAGGGAGGCCTTTGCTGTGGTCTGGTCCCTGAAGAAGCTGAGGCCCTACCTGTTTGGAACTCACTTCCTAGTTCAAACTGACCACAGACCTCTCAGGTGGCTAATGCAAATGAAAGGAGAAAACCCAAAACTGTTGAGGTGGTCCATCTCCCTACAGGGAATGGACTTTGAAGTGGAACACAGACCTGGCACTGCCCATGCCAATGCAGATGGCCTTTCCAGGTTCTTCCACTTAGACAATGAAGACTCCATAGGGCAAGGTTAGTCTCATCATCTTTCGTTTGGGGGGAGTTGTGTGAGAAAGTGCCATCTTTCTTACATGGTATGCCCCCACTTTTTGCTGAATGGCTGATGTACTTTGACTGAGTGTGCCCTGGGCTCCTGCCAACCAGGTACCCAGGGCCTGTGTTCCTTCCCTAAAATTGCATTGATACCTACACCCAATTGACATCCCTGGCCACAGGTCAGCCCCTGGTAAATGGTACCATGGGTACCCAGGGCACTGTGACCAGGGAAGGCCCCTAAGGGCTGCAGCACTTGTTGTGCCACCCTTAGGGACCCTGCACCTTTACACACACACACTGCCTTTGCAGGCTGCGTGTCTTGGTGCAGAACAAAAGTGAAGAGTCGACATGGCTCACATCCCTGTGTGCCATGCCTACAAGCCACTGCCCTGGCCTAGGTCAGCCACCCCTCTAGCTGGGTGCACTATGCCAGTGGTGAGGGCATAGAGGCATGAGCCCTGTGCCCCTACAGTGCCCAAGTCCATTCTTGGGCATTGTAAGTGCAGTGCTGCCATTAAGAGTATATGGTGCTGGGAGTCTGTCATTACGAACTCCACAGCACCATAATGGCCCCACTGAAGACTAAGAAGTTTGGTATCAAACTTCTCAGCACATTAAACCCCCACTGATGCCAGTGTGGGATTTAATGTAAAACGCACTCCAGAGGGCATCTTAGAGATGCCCCCTGAAACCAACCCGACCTCCAGTGTCCGGACTGAGTGGCTGCCCAGGCTGCCACCACCAGACATGTTTCTGGACCCCTGGGTCGAGAGCCTCTGCTCTCAGGGGCCTGAAACAATGCACATCCCGGGACGAGGTGCCAAAGCCTCCTCCCCCAGGATGGGCAGGGGGAGCTTCAAAGGCCTGCCGCCTTTGGAGTTTCCCCAGACCATTTGCTGCTTCCAGCAAACTGGTCCCCACTGGTTCTACCCCCACTCCTGGCGGGAGAACCGGCGGGAAAACCAGAAGCAGGAAATGGGTTGTGCCCACCTCTGCCAACTCCACCCCTAAGGTGGGGGAGGCGAGGTGAAGCACAAACTCGAGTCCCCGCCATCTTGAGGATGGGGGGACCTGGCCAACCAGGGACAGGCTCCTGCCCCCTCCCACTGGAGAGGAACAGAATAGGGGGTGTACCCACCCCAGGGAAGGGACCCATTGGTCCCTGCCCTTACCTACCTGTAACCACCCCTAAATTTAGTATTTAGGGGCTCCCTGAACCTTCCTTCCGGAGTTCCCAAATCCGAAAACAAGAAGAGAAGACGAAGCAAGAAGACCAGCCGTGCAGCTGCTAAAAAGGAGGCGACAACAACTGACTTGGCCCCAGCCCTACCGGCCTGTCGACCTCTGAACCTGCTCCTGCGGAATCCCGGCCTCAGCAACCTCACAAACCCCGGAGGACCTGACTTCTGTGCTACAGCCTTCGACCCAGGGACTCCCACGAGCAGTGGTACTGCTCAAAAGAAAACCTACCAAAGACCCGGCCCTGGCACGGAGCCGCGAAACCTGCACACTCTGCACCCGCCGAGTCCAGCCTGTGCCTGAGTGACCAAAGACCTCGAGGACGTCCCCCGGCGATTCTGACCTGGAATCCAGTGGCCAAGGACCCTCCTCGACGACCCAGACGACGCCTGCAGCCTCAGGACAAGGGACCCCTCCAACCGCGACCAGCAGGGGGTAAGATTTCCCGACCTCAAAAGACACCCCTGCACCCGGCGCCCCACGGCCCCCTGTGCCCAACTCCTGGGTGTCTACCTATCCTCCAAGACCCCAACTTACCTCCTGAAGTGTTGGTCGTCCCTGAAGAATCACCGTCCCCGAGCCTGCAGCCTTTCTTCACCTTTCACGACCTCTATTGTTTAACATTGAGCGCCCGACGGCTCAAAAGCACCCTGCACCCAGCCGCCCGAGTGCCCCTGGAAGTGCAACCTCTATCCTAACCTACTTCCCTACTTGCCCTGAGCAAGTGACCAGGAGCCCAGCTCCCACAGTCGCGTGGCCTGCTTGCCAGCAGCCACCAACCCGGGGCCCCCCGCCTGCCATAGGATAACATTGGGCCTTCTCACTCTGCACCCGGCCGCCCCTGTGCCGCTGAGGGTGTAAAAACTGTACTTACCTGATCCTGGGGGACCCCTGAGTCTTACCCAGAACCTTAACCCTGCCAGTCAAGTACTTACCCGAAATCCGATAACTCACTTTTCTTCCATAGGGTTCCATTGACTGGTTTTCTGCGAAATTTCTTCTAAGTGTGGAGTTCTGAAACTTTAGAATATTCACCAAAAATCAACCGAGTCACGAAAACGAAAATACTCACCTAGTATTAGGAGGGGCCTCAGTGCTGGACCCGAGTGCCCAACACTGGCCCTAAAAAGTAATCGCAACGTTACTTACCGTTAACTCACTTTTCTTTCATAGGGATCCATTGACTGGTTTTCTGTGAAATTTCTTCTAAGTGTCGATTTCTGTATTTTACAAATATTCTTTAAAAATCGAACAAACTACAAAAACGTAATTACTTACCTGTTTTAAGTAAATGTCCCAGTGCTGAACCTAGGAGTCCAGCACTGGATTACAAAAGTAACGTAAACATACTTTGCTTGCACACTGTATTTCCTTTCATAGGATAACATTGGTAATTTTACCCAGAAAAGTTTCTAAGTGTCAGCTTTTGAAATATAGTAATATTCTTCAAAAATCACTACAATAACCAAAACGCTTTTTCTTACCTGTTTACAGGAAGTGTCCCAGGACTGAATCCAGGATCCAGTCCTGTGGTTAGAAAAGTGCTCTGCAAAGTAATCAATTGTAATTAAGTATAATTTTCCATTGAGCTCAATGTTGCATTGAATTTGACCCTGTGTTGCCTCTTGCACCAACTGTGATAACCACTATCAAAAAAGTCTACTGCCTATCTGTAAGGTGAATAACCAAAGCATCTCATACTGAGAAAGTATATTTTGATCCTATTGTTGGTTCTAAAATAAAACAAGCATATATTTTTTTATATACAAACCATTGGCCTAGAGTTCAGTTCTTGAGTGTGTGGCTTCATTTGCTGACTGAGTGTGTACAACAAATGCTTTACACTGTCCTCTGATACTGCCTTACTGCTCGACCAAGCTACCACTTTGGAGAGTAAGGTTATATCTAACTTTAGCCTCTGTCAACCCTCTGGGGACTGTGGACTCTGTACACCCTGAACCTTACTTGGGTACAGTATATACAGAGCCACTTTCCTACATTGGTGGATCAGCGGTGGGATACAAACTTGCATTTGTTGGACTACTTGGTTACCATCTGATCACACGACAGAACTCTTAAATTGCCTTTAGAATTCTGATTTTTTTAATTGGCATTTTTTTTTACCAAATTACTAAAAGTCTTGTTAGGGCCTTGCTTAAGTCCCTGTAGCATCTTAGAAAATAAAAAGTCACTATAGCCAAGGTTAGAGGGGTTAGAATTTTTTTTTTAAAAATGTCTCAAGACAAGAACCCAGCTACTAGTGAAGATAATAATGACATACAGGAACTGGTTGAGGAGCTCGACCTCACCCCTTATCTTCATTTGTCTTTCAAAGAGATAAGGTCCTTATGCAAACTTAAAGATATACCAATGGGCCAGCATCCAACCAAACAAGGGCTCCAGGAGCTCCTGGCTGAGTATGCTAAAGCCCACCCCTCTGAGCATGGTGATGACCCAACAGAGGAGGAAAGGAATGAGGAGGATGGGGATGGTAACCCACCTCCATCACTTCCTAGGGAAGATAGGGTCCCTGCACCCTTAACTCCAAGAATAGACCTCTGGGGACCTAGGGGCCACCTAGGTGGTCCTGGTCCCAGAGAGGACACTGAGGATACCCTCAGTGAGGAGGACAACTTGTTAGCCAGGTTGGCCAAACGACTGGACCTAGAGACCAGACTCCTGGCTCTAGAGAAGGAAAGACAGGAGATGGGTTTAGCACCCATCAATGGTGGCAGCAATACTAAAAATAAGGATAGGGAGGAAACTTCTGAACCTAAAATCCCCAAAGGGATTGTCCCTAAGTTTGAGGAAGGTGATGACATCACCAAATGGTTCACAGCCTTTGAGAGGGCTTGTGAAATAAGAAGAGTAAAGAAACCTCTGTGGGGGGCACTCCTGTGGGAACTGTTCTCTGGTAACTGCAGAGACAGGCTTCTGACCCTCTCTGGGCCAGATGCAGGGTCCTATGACCTCATGAAGAGTACTCTGATTGAGGGATTTGGGCTCACTACTGAGGAGTATAGAATTAGATTCAGGGGGCTCACAAAACCCAGACCCAGTCCTGGATTGACTTCGTGGACTACTCAGTAAAGACACTGGATGGCTGGTTAGCTGGACATAATGTGCATGATTTTTCTGGACTTTACAATTTGTTTATGAAGGAACACATACTAAGTAATTGCACAAATGAAAAGTTGCATCAGCATTTGGTAGACCTAGGTCTAATTTCTCCCCAAGAATTGGGAAAGAAGGCAGACCACTGGGTCAAGACTAGGGTGACAAGGACAACCACTGGGGGTGACCAAAAGAAGGTGGTCACCAAACCCCCCAGGGGAAAGGTGGTGAGAATCCCCAAGATAAAAAGTCTGAGTCTTCCAAAGGGCCCCAAAAACCTGTTCAGGGGGTGGGTCCCAAACTACTCCCTATGTGCCTCAACCCTATAGGGGGAAGAACTTTGATCCCTTGAAGGCCTGGTGTAATAACTGTAAGAAGTCAGGACACCTCACTGTAGACAAAACTTGCCCCCACAACAAAGCCCCTAAGGCACCCAGTACAGCTACTCCTGGGGCAGCAAGTTTACAGATGGGATCAGAAGTGTACCCTGAGCAAATCTGGGAACCCACTGAGGCAAGTCTGGTCTCCCTAGGGGAAGTGGAATTTGCCACTGTAGCTGTGTGGCCACCCAACTTAAAGAAGTATTTGCAATACCCCTGGGTGAATGGAACTAGAGTAGAGGCTCTGAGGGATACAGGTGCCAGTGTCACTATGGTGAGGGACACACTGGTTTCCCCTGAGCAATACTTGATTGGGAAAACTTACCCAGTCACCAATGCTGACAGTGTCACCACTAGTCATCCCATGGCCCTGGTGACATTAGGCTGGGGGGTTACTGGCCTGAAGCAGGTAGTGGTCTCTCCGAAGTTACCAGCTGCATGTCTGCTAGGAAATGATCTGGAAACCTCAGCCTGGGCAGAGGTGGAGCTAAAGGCCCATGCAGCCATGCTGGGCATCCCTGAATTGGTGTGTGTAAAAACAAGAGCACAGAGCAAAAGGCAGGGTGAAGAAATAGTGTTGGAGCCTGGAATGATGGCCCAGCCTACCAAGAGAAAAGGAAAGAAGACTGGCGGACCAGCTTCTACACAGTCACAAGAGCAGGACCCCTCTCCTCAGGGAGAGAACCTGGAAGCCCCAGAGGGAACTGAGCCCCTAGAGCTTGACCCTTACCAGGTTGAACTCTTGGGCCCAGGGGGACCCTCTAGGGAAGAGCTGTGCCAGGGACAGCAAGACTGTCCCACTCTTGAAAGCCTGAGGCAGCAAGCTGTTTCAGAAGCCAAGGGAGATGTCAGTGGTACCCACAGAGTCTATTGGGAAGAGGGATTACTGTACACTGAGGCAAAAGACCCCAACCCTGGAACCACCAGGAGAGTGGTAGTGCCCCAGAAGTACAGGGAGTTCCTCCTAACTTTGGCTCATGACATCCCCCTAGCTGGACATCTGGGCCAAACCAAAACTTGGGAAAGGCTAGTTAGCCACTTTTACTGGCCCCAGATGCACCAAAAGGTGAAGGAGTTTGTCAGCTCCTGTGTTACCTGTCAAGCCAGTGGCAAGACAGGTGGCCATCCAAAGGCCCCCTGATACCACTACCTGTGGTGGGGGTTCCCTTTGAAAGGGTAGGTGTGGACATAGTGGGTCCACTGGAACCTCCCACAGCCTCAGGGAACAAATTCATACTGGTGGTAGTGGATCATGCCACTAGGTATCCTGAGGCTATTCCCCTTAGGACTACTACAGCTCCTGCAGTAGCCAAAGCCCTCATTGGTGTCTTCACCAGGGTAGGGTTTCCTAAGGAGGTGGTTTCAGACAGAGGTTCCAACTTCATGTCTGCTTACCTGACCCACATGTGGAAGGAGTGTGGGGTGCAGTACAAGTTTACTACACCCTACCATCCACAAACCAATGGCCTTGTTGAGAGGTTCAACAAGACATTGAAAGGCATGATCATGGGGCTCCCTGAAAAACTCAAAAGGAGATGGGATGTCCTACTACCATGCCTGCTTTTCGCTTACAGAGAAGTGCCACAGAAGGGGGTAGGTTTCTCACCCTTTGAACTTCTGTTTGGCCATCCTGTGAGGGGACCACTCTGTCTTGTAAAGGAGGGCTGGGAGAGACCTCTCCAAGAACCCAAACAAGATATAGTGGACTATGTGCTTGGCCTAAGGTCCAGAATGGCTGAGTACATGGAAAAGGCATCCAAGAACCTTGAGGCCAGCCAGGAGCTTCAGAAGCACTGGTATGACCAAAAAGCTGCACTGGTTGAATTCCAACCTGGGCAACAGGTATGGGTTTTGGAGCCAGTGGCACCAAGGGCCCTCCAGGACAGATGGAGTGGCCCTTACCCTATCCTAGAGAAAAAGAGTGAGGTCACCTACCTGGTTGACCTGGGCACCAGCAGGACACCCAAAAGGGTTATCCATGTGAACCGCCTAAAACTCTACAATGACAGGGCTGACATCACCATGCTGATGGTGACAGATGAGGAACAGGAAGCTGAGAGTGAACCTCTCCCTGATCTCCTCTCCCACAGCCCAAAAGATGGGTCAGTAGATGGAGTTGTCTTTTCAGACACCCTCACTGCCCAACAGCAGACTGACTGCAAGCAAGTCTTGCAGCAGTATGCTGGGCTCTTTTCCTTGACCCCTGGTCTGACAAACTGGTGTACCCATGATGTGGACACTGGTGACAGTGCACCTGTCAAAAACAAGATCTATCGTCAGTCAGACCAAGTTAAGGAAAGCATCAGAGCTGAAGTCAGCAAGATGCTGGAGCTAGGGGTTATTGAGCCCTCTGAGAGCCCCTGGGCTAGCCCAGTGGTTCTGGTCCCCAAACCTCATCAAAAGGGTGAAAAGAGAGAGATGAGGTTTTGTGTGGACTATAGGGGTCTCAACTCTGTCACCAAGACAGATGCACACCCTATCCCAAGAGCTGATGAACTGATAGACAGATTGGGTGCAGCCAAATACCTGAGTACCTTTGACTTAACTGCAGGGTACTGGCAGATTGGCATGGCCCCAGGAGCCAAACAGAAAACAGCATTCTCCACACCTGATGGGCATTTTCAGTTCACTGTTATGCCCTTTGGTTTAAAGAATGCCCCTGCCACCTTCCAGAGGTTGGTGAATCAAGTCCTTGCTGGGTTGGAGTCCTTTAGTGCAGCTTATCTTGATGATATTGCTGTCTTCAGTTCCACCTGGCAGGATCACCTGGTCCACCTTGGGAAGGTTTTAAAGGCCCTGCAAACTGCAGGCCTAACTATCAAGGCATCCAAATGCCAGATAGGGCAGGGCACTGTGGTGTACTTGGGCCACCTGGTTGGTGGAGGCCAGGCACAACCCTTACAGCCCAAGATCCAGGCTATCCTGGACTGGGTAGCTCCAACAACTCAGACCCAAGTCAGGGCATTCCTTGGCTTGACTGGGTACTACAGGAGGTTTGTGAAGGGATATGGGTCCATTGTGACTCCCCTCACAGAACTCACCTCCAAGAAGATGCCAAAGAAAGTAAACTGGACAGTCTGTTGCCAAAAGGCTTTTGACACTCTGAAAGAAGCAATGTGCTCAGCACCAATTCTAAAAGCACCAGATTATGCCAAGCAGTTCATTGTGCAGACTGATGCCTCTGAGCTAGGGATAGGAGCGGTCCTATCCCAGACCAATGATGAAGGCCAAGACCAACCTGTTGCTTTTATAAGCAGAAGGCTTCTCCCCAGGGAGCAGCGTTGGAGTGCCATTGAGAGGGAGGCCTTTGCTGTGGTCTGGTCCCTGAAGAAGCTGAGGCCCTACCTGTTTGGAACTCACTTCCTAGTTCAAACTGACCACAGACCTCTCAGGTGGCTAATGCAAATGAAAGGAGAAAACCCAAAACTGTTGAGGTGGTCCATCTCCCTACAGGGAATGGACTTTGAAGTGGAACACAGACCTGGCACTGCCCATGCCAATGCAGATGGCCTTTCCAGGTTCTTCCACTTAGACAATGAAGACTCCATAGGGCAAGGTTAGTCTCATCATCTTTCGTTTGGGGGAGTTGTGTGAGAAAGTGCCATCTTTCTTACATGGTATGCCCCCACTTTTTGCTGAATGGCTGATGTACTTTGACTGAGTGTGCCCTGGGCTCCTGCCAACCAGGTACCCAGGGCCTGTGTTCCTTCCCTAAAATTGCATTGATACCTACACCCAATTGACATCCCTGGCCACAGGTCAGCCCCTGGTAAATGGTACCATGGGTACCCAGGGCACTGTGACCAGGGAAGGCCCCTAAGGGCTGCAGCACTTGTTGTGCCACCCTTAGGGACCCTGCACCTTACACACACACACTGCCTTTGCAGGCTGCGTGTCTTGGTGCAGAACAAAAGTGAAGAGTCGACATGGCTCACATCCCTGTGTGCCATGCCTACAAGCCACTGCCCTGGCCTAGGTCAGCCACCCCTCTAGCTGGGTGCACTATGCCAGTGGTGAGGGCATAGAGGCATGAGCCCTGTGCCCCTACAGTGCCCAAGTCCATTCTTGGGCATTGTAAGTGCAGTGCTGCCATTAAGAGTATATGGTGCTGGGAGTCTGTCATTACGAACTCCACAGCACCATAATGGCCCCACTGAAGACTAAGAAGTTTGGTATCAAACTTCTCAGCACATTAAACCCCCACTGATGCCAGTGTGGGATTTAATGTAAAACGCACTCCAGAGGGCATCTTAGAGATGCCCCCTGAAACCAACCCGACCTCCAGTGTCCGGACTGAGTGGCTGCCCAGGCTGCCACCACCAGACATGTTTCTGGACCCCTGGGTCGAGAGCCTCTGCTCTCAGGGGCCTGAAACAATGCACATCCCGGGACGAGGTGCCAAAGCCTCCTCCCCCAGGATGGGCAGGGGAGCTTCAAAGGCCTGCCGCCTTTGGAGTTTCCCCAGACCATTTGCTGCTTCCAGCAAACTGGTCCCCACTGGTTCTACCCCCACTCCTGGCGGGAGAACCGGCGGGAAAACCAGAAGCAGGAAATGGGTTGTGCCCACCTCTGCCAACTCCACCCCTAAGGTGGGGGAGGCGAGGTGAAGCACAAACTCGAGTCCCCGCCATCTTGAGGATGGGGGGACCTGGCCAACCAGGGACAGGCTCCTGCCCCCTCCCACTGGAGAGGAACAGAATAGGGGTGTACCCACCCCAGGGAAGGGACCCATTGGTCCCTGCCCTTACCTACCTGTAACCACCCCTAAATTTAGTATTTAGGGGCTCCCTGAACCTTCCTTCCAGAGTTCCCAAATCCGAAAACAAGAAGAGAAGACGAAGCAAGAAGACCAGCCGTGCAGCTGCTAAAAAGGAGGCGACAACAACTGACTTGGCCCCAGCCCTACCGGCCTGTCGACCTCTGAACCTGCTCCTGCGGAATCCCGGCCTCAGCAACCTCACAAACCCCGGAGGACCTGACTTCTGTGCTACAGCCTTCGACCCAGGGACTCCCACGAGCAGTGGTACTGCTCAAAAGAAAACCTACCAAAGACCCGGCCCTGGCACGGAGCCGCGAAACCTGCACACTCTGCACCCGCCGAGTCCAGCCTGTGCCTGAGTGACCAAAGACCTCGAGGACGTCCCCCGGCGATTCTGACCTGGAATCCAGTGGCCAAGGACCCTCCTCGACGACCCAGACGACGCCTGCAGCCTCAGGACAAGGGACCCCTCCAACCGCGACCAGCAGGGGGTAAGATTTCCCGACCTCAAAAGACACCCCTGCACCCGGCGCCCCACGGCCCCCTGTGCCCAACTCCTGGGTGTCTACCTATCCTCCAAGACCCCAACTTACCTCCTGAAGTGTTGGTCGTCCCTGAAGAATCACCGTCCCCGAGCCTGCAGCCTTTCTTCACCTTTCACGACCTCTATTGTTTAACATTGAGCGCCCGACGGCTCAAGCACCCTGCACCCAGCCGCCCGAGTGCCCCTGGAAGTGCAACCTCTATCCTAACCTACTTCCCTACTTGCCCTGAGCAAGTGACCAGGAGCCCAGCTCCCACAGTCGTGTGGCCTGCTTGCCAGCAGCCACCAACCCGGGGCCCCCCGCCTGCCATAGGATAACATTGGGCCTTCTCACTCTGCACCCGGCCGCCCCTGTGCCGCTGAGGGTGTAAAAACTGTACTTACCTGATCCTGGGGGACCCCTGAGTCTTACCCAGAACCTTAACCCTGCCAGTCAAGTACTTACCCGAAATCCGATAACTCACTTTTCTTCCATAGGGTTCCATTGAATGGTTTTCTGCGAAATTTCTTCTAAGTGTGGAGTTCTTAAACTTTAGAATATTCACCAAAAATCAACCGAGTCACGAAAACGAAAATACTCACCTAGTATTAGGAGGGGCCTCAGTGCTGGACCCGAGTGCCCAACACTGGCCCTAAAAGTAATCGCAACGTTACTTACCGTTAACTCACTTTTCTTTCATAGGGATCCATTGACTGGTTTTCTGTGAAATTTCTTCTAAGTGTCGATTTCTGTATTTTACAAATATTCTTTAAAAATCGAACAAACTACAAAAACGTAATTACTTACCTGTTTTAAGTAAATGTCCCAGTGCTGAACATAGGAGTCCAGCACTGGATTACAAAAGTAACGTAAACATACTTTGCTTGCACACTGTATTTCCTTTCATAGGATAACATTGGTAATTTTACCCAGAAAAGTTTCTAAGTGTCAGCTTTTGAAATATAGTAATATTCTTCAAAAATCACTACAATAACCAAAACGCTTTTTCTTACCTGTTTACAGGAAGTGTCCCAGGACTGAATCCAGGATCCAGTCCTGTGGTTAGAAAAGTGCTCTGCAAAGTAATCAATTGTAATTAAGTATAATTTTCCATTGAGCTCAATGTTGCATTGAATTTGACCCTGTGTTGCCTCTTGCACCAACTGTGATAACCACTATCAAAAAAGTCTACTGCCTATCTGTAAGGTGAATAACCAAAGCATCTCATACTGAGAAAGTATATTTTGATCCTATTGTTGGTTCTAAAATAAAACAAGCATATATTTTTTTATATACAAACCATTGGCCTAGAGTTCAGTTCTTGAGTGTGTGGCTTCATTTGCTGACTGAGTGTGTACAACAAATGCTTTACACTGTCCTCTGATACTGCCTTACTGCTCGACCAAGCTACCACTTTGGAGAGTAAGGTTATATCTAACTTTAGCCTCTGTCAACCCTCTGGGGACTGTGGACTCTGTACACCCTGAACCTTACTTGGGTACAGTATATACAGAGCCACTTTCCTACAGTTACCACCTGATCACACAACAGAACTCTTAAATTGCCTTTAGAATTCTGATTTTTTTCAAATTGGCATTTTTTCCCAAACTACTAAAAGTCTTGTTAGGGCCTTGCTTAAGTCCCTTTAGAATTTTAGAAAATAAAAAGTCACTATAGTCAAGGGTAGAGGGGTTAGAACTTTTTGTTAGAATGTCTCAAGAAAAGAACCCAGCTATTAGTGAAGATAGTAATGACATGCAGGATATGGTTGAGGAGCTCGACCTCACCCCTTACCTTCACTTGTCTTTCAAGGAAGTAAGGTCCTTGTGTAAACTCAAAAACATAGCAATGGGCCCTCATCCAACCAAACAAAAGCTCCAGGAGCTATTGGCTGAGTATTCAAAGGCCCACCCCTCTGAAAATGGTGATGACCAGTCAGATGAGGAAAGGAGTGAGGAGGATGGAGATAGGAACCCACCTCCACCACTTCCTAGGGAAGAAAGGGTCCCTGCACCCTTATTTCCAAGAGTTAACCTCTGGGGACCTAGAGGCCACACAGGTGGCTCAGGCGCTGGTGGGGACATTGAGGGCAGCCTCAATGAGGAGGACAACCTTTTAGCAAGGTTGGCCAACAGACTGGATCTAGAGTCCAGACTCCTGGCTCTAGAGAACGAAAGAAAGGAGATGGGTTTAGCACCCATCAATGGTGGCAGCAATCAAAAAAATAAGGATGAAGAGCAATCTTATGATCCTAAAATCCCCAAAGGGATTGTCCCTAAATATGAGGAGGGTGATGATATCACCAAGTGGTTCATAGCCTTTGAGAGGGCTTGTGAAGCCAGAAGGGTGAAGAAACCTCTCTGGGGGGCACTCCTTTGGGATCTGTTCTCTGGTAACGGCAGAGACAGACTCCTGACCCTTTCTGGGGCAGATGCTGGGTCTTATGACCTCATGAAGAGAACTCTGATTGAGGGATTTGGGCTCACAACTGAGGTGTACAGAATTATATTCAGGGGGGCTCACAAAACCCCAAACCAGTCCTGGATTGATTTTGTAGACTACTCAGTAAAAACCCTAGGTGGCTGGTTAACTGGAAACAATGTGCATGACTTTAATGGAATTTACAACCTGTTTATGAAGGAACACATATTAAGTAATTGCATTGATGAAAAGTTGCATCAGTACCTGGTAGACCTAGGTCCACGTTCTCCCCAAGAATTGGGAAAGAAGGCAGGTCACTGGGTCAAAACAAGGGTCACTAGGACGTCCACTGGGGTTGACCAAAAGAAAGGGGTTACAAAGCCTCCCCAGAAGAAAGACAGTGAACCCCTTAAAGATAAAAGTAAGGAGTCCCAGGTAGCCCCCCAAAAACCTGTCCAGGAGGGTGGGCCCAAAGACACCTCACAAACTAAGACAGGGTACCAAGGTAAGAATTGGGATCCCAACAGAGTATGGTGTCACACCTGCCAAAAGGCAGGACACCACACCAAGGACCCTAGCTATCCTAAAAACAAAGTCCCTAGCACAGCTCCAGGGGTCACTAGTGTAGCTCCAGGGGTTGCCAGTGTAGCTTTGGAGGAAGGGTCCTCAGATGAGGAAGCCCTCATAGCCTTCAACTGGAAAATGGGGCCACAAGGTAAGCTGGAGATTCCAGAGGGGAGTAAACACTTCCACCACCTACTGGTGAATGGAATCCCAGCCCTTGCCCTGAGAGATACCTGTGCCAGTCACACTGTGGTGCATGACAGGTTGGTTCTCTCAAACCAGTGTGTCCCAGGGGAAACAAAAAGAGTAAGGACTGTCCCAGGGGGTGTCACTGTTGGGCCTGTGCTGTAGTGCCCCTAGAAGTAGCTGGGTCCCTTAGATGGAGAAAGGTGGTAGTCAGTAAGACCTCCCCTTGATTGTCTCCTTGGGAGTGACCACCCAGAGGTTGGTCTGAGCCAAAGGGAGGTACTGGTTCAATGCCAGACCTCACCCAAGAAACCTGGGGGGGCTCAACCTGCAGCTAGTGCAGCTAAGCCCCAAAAGAAAAAGAAGAAACAGTGTAGGAAAGGTGGGCAACTGTTAGCCACAGTTCCAGTGGGCCAGGGAGATTCTATCCCAGTAAGGGAGAACTCCAAAATTGGCACTGGTGAAGTCCCCCTAGCCAACAAAAAGCCCTGACTAGTCAGGCAACTGTCCAGCCTGAGTTGGTGGCTCCTCAGCTGGCAGAACAGAGGGGGAAGAAGGGTGTTCCCTACCAAGTGTAGTGACCCCCACCCTAAAACAGCAGGCAGGCAACCAGAATCCAAAGAAGCCTGTAAGGTAGCCCCTTCACCTACCAGTGAGGAGCTAAAGGTGTGGTTCTGGGCACTGACAGCTGTCAGTAGCCTCTGCTGGGTGTTAGCCTTCATGGCAGCACTGTCCGTGGCATGGTGGCCTAGCCCCCTGCCAAATAGCAAGTTAGGCCCCTGACCTTATTGGTCATGGTGGGGTTGCTCAAGCTGTGGGTAACCTCTGTGGGTAAGCTGGGCTTTGCCCTAGCTAAGTTAGAAATTGCAGAGGTAGGCACCTCTGAACCCAAACTAAAAAGATGGGGTGAAGGCACTAAAGAGATAGGAAAGGAGCATTGGGAATTAGGTCCTGAAACTGTTGAGATAGGCCAGCTCCCTAAAGGGGCTGACCTGGACAGAAGGATGTAAGGCAGAGTAGGCCCTGCAACTCCCAAACCACTTCCTCTGCTCTTCCTCGTCTGAAAGACTAGGAAGACTCTCCCAGCTTTGGCTGAGTCTCCTGGCCTTTGGGCTGGGGGGGGGCGTGTGTAAGGAAGTGGGTTTCTGTTGCAGTAACCCCCCCACACACTTTTTGCCAGACCACTGATGCACTTTGACTTGATGTGCCCTGGGTCCCTGCCAATCAGGTTCCCAGGGCCTGTGTTCTTTCCCCAAAACTGTACCCAATTGGCATCTCTGGCCACAGGTCAGCCCCTGGTAAATGGTACCACAGGTACCCAGGGCACTGTGACCAGGGAAGACCTCTAAGGGCTGCAGCACTTATTGTGCCACCCTTAGAGGCCCTGTACCTTTACACACACGCACTGCCTTTGCAGGCTGCGTGTTTTGGTGCAGAACAATGTGAAGAGTCGACATGGCACACACCTCTGTGGGCCATGCCTACAACCCACTGCCCTGGCATAGGTCAGTCACCCCTCTAGCTGGGTGCACTATACCAGTGGTGAGGGTACAGGTGCATGAGCCCTGTACCCCTACCGTGTCGAAGTCCATTCTTAGACATTGTAAGTGCAGTGCTGCCAATAAGAGTATATGGTGCTGGGAGTTTGTCATTACGAACTCCACAGCACCATAATGGCTGCACTGAAAACTGAGAAGTTTGGTATCAAACTTCTCAGCACATTAAACCCACACTGATGCCAGTGTGGGATTGTAAGAAAGTGGCTCAGTATATACTGTTCCCAAATAGGTACAGTGTGCACAGAGTCCACAGTCCCCAGAGGTTTGGCAGAGGCTAAAGTTAGATATAACCTTACTCTCTAAAGTGGTAGCTTGGTCGAGCAGTAAGGCAGTATCAGAGGAAAGTGTAAAGCATTTGTTGTACACACTCAGTCAGCAAATGGTCTCACACTCTCAAGAACTGAACTCTAGGCCAATGGTTTTGTATCAAAATATATAGTTGATTTATTTTAGAACCAACAATAGGTATCAAAATATACTTTCTCAGAATGAGTGACTTTAGTTAAATACTTTTCAAATAGGCAATAGACTTTTGAATACAATAGTTACAGTTGTTGCAATAGGCAACACAATTTCAAACACAATAATACATTGAGCTCAATGGGAATTTCTAGTTAAATGCAATAGATTACTTTTCTTACCACAGGACTCAATCCTAGATTCAGTCCTGGGACATCTCCTGTAAACAGTTGAGTAGAAACATTTTGGTTACAGTTGTGATTTTTAAGGAATATTATTGTATTTTAAAAAGTTGACACTTAGAAACTTTTTCACATAGAATCACCAATGTTATCCTATGGGAGGAAATTCACTTAGCAGGTAAGTAGTGTTATCGTTACTTTTTCTAACTCAGTGTTGGATCCTGGATCCAGCACTGGTGCATCTCCTGTAAACAATTGAAAGAATGTGTTTTCGTTATACAGGCGATTTTTAATGAATATTTGTAAGTTTGCAAAATCGACACTTGGAAACTTTTTCAGCAAAAACCAGACAATGTTATCCTATGGAAGGAAATTCGAGTTACCGGTAAGTACAGTTAGGATTACTTTTCAGGGTCAGTGCTGGGCACCAAAGTCCAGCACTGGGATCTCTCCTGATAACAGGTGAGTAAATTCGTTTTCGTAATTCGGCTGATTTTAGATCAATATTTTCAGTTTTCAAAAGTCGACACTTTGACACTTTTTCTTTCAAAAGGTTCTATGTTATCCTATGAGGAAAAATGAGTTATCGGTTTTGAGGTAAGTAATCGGTCTTTGGAGTTAGGGTTCTGGGGTGAGACTCAGGGTCTCCCAGGGTCAGTGATGCACTGTTGTTGCACCCTCAGCATCACTAGGGCGGCCGGGTGCAGAGTGTTGAGGCCCAATGTTATCCTATGGAGGATAGGGGGACTCCGGTTGGTGGCTGCTGGCAAGCAGGCCACGGGGTTGTGGGCTAAGCTCAGGGCACGTTGGGGACCAAGTTAGCACCAAAGGGGCACCCTCAGCGGCACTAGGGCGGCCGGGTGCAGGGTGCTGTTTTGAGGTCGGGTGCCCTGTTGATTTCAATGGAGATTCTCCGGGACAAAGAAACACTGCAGGCTCGGGGACGAGGACCTTCCAGGAGCAACCACCACTTCGAGGGGTAAGTTGGGATGTAGAGGGTTGGTTAGGCACCGTTGGTTTGGGCACACAAGGCCGTGGGGCGTCGGGTGCAAGTGTGCCTTGGGACGTCGGATTTTCTTACCCGCTCTGGTCGCGGTAGGGGGGGTCCTCTGGATTGAGGCTGCAGGCGTCGTCAGGAGGCTTGAGGCAGGTCAGGGGTCGCCGGATCTCGGGTCAGGATCGCCGGGGGGACCTCCTCTGGCTGTTTGCCCGCTCGGGCCGGATTCGGCGGGTCCAGAGTGTGCGGGATTCGCGGTTCCTGGCTGGCACCAGAAGCTGCAGTTTAAACACGTCCGGTGTTCACGGGAGAAACAGCTTGGAAAGTGAAGGCAGGCAGGTCCTCCGGGGTTTTGAGGTTCCTGGCCGCTGGACACGCCGGGGTTTTGCAGGAGCAGGTTCGAGGGAGACAGGCCTGTAGGGCTGGGGCCAAGTCAGTGGGCGTCGTCCTCTTGTTAGCTCTGCACGGCTTCTCGTCCTTCTTCTTCTTCCTTTTCTTGTTGTTGCTGGATCTGAGGAAGGAAGGTTCAGGGTGCCCCTAAATACTAAATTTAGGGGTGTTACAGGTGAGGTAAAGGGCAGGGACCAATGGGTCCCTTCCTGGGGTGGTTACACCCCTATCCTGCCCCTCTCCTGTGGGAGGGGGCAGTAGCCTAGTCCTGATTGGGCAGGGCTCCCCATCTTCAAGATGGCGAGAGCCCGGAGTTGTGCTTCACCTCGCCTCCCCCACCTGAGGGGTGGGGTTGGCAGAGGCTGGCACATCCCCTTTCCTCCCTTGGGGTTTCCCGACAGTCTTCCCGCCAGAGAGGGGGTCAGAACCGGTGGGGGCCAGTTGCTGAGTACAGCAAGTGGCCTGGAGAAGCTCACAAAGGCGGCATGCCTTTGAAGCTTCCTCTGCCCATCCTGGGGGAGGAGACCTAGCACCTCGCCCAGGATGTGCATTGTTGCAGGCCCAGGAGGCGGATGGCTCTCCACCCAGGGGTCCAGCAACAGGTCTGCTAGTGTGGCAGCCGGGGCAGCCCCTCAGACAAGACGTGGATTGTAGGTTAGGTTCAGGGGGCAACTCTAAGTTGCCCTCTGTCGTGCATTCTACATTAAATCCCACACTGGCATCAGTGTGGGTTTAATGTGCTGAGAAGTTTGTTATCAAACTTCTCAGTCTTCAGTGTAGCCATTATGGTGCTGTGGAGTTCGTAATGACAACCTCCCAGCACCATATACTCTTAATGGCATCACTGCACTTACAGTGCCCAGGAATGGCCCTGGGTACTGTAGGGGCACAGGGCTCATGCACCTGTGCCCACATCACTGGCATAGTGCACCCAGCTAGAGGGGTGACTGAGGTATGCCAGGGCAGTGTGTTTGTGGGCATGGCACACAGGGATGTGTGCCATGTCGACTCCGTTTAGTTCTGCACCAAGACACTCAGCCTGCAAAGGCAGGGTGTGTGTGTCAGGGTACAGGGCCTCTAAGGGTGGCACAATAAGTGCTGCAGCCCTTATTGTAAAAGTAATTTTACCTTCATTTACCTTAAAAGCCATTCATTTCAATGTACTGCATTTACTAAGTATTGCAACCTACTGCATCCCCTGTAAATCAAATCAAGTACAATCTTCATTGCTTTTAAAACTGTGTACAACAAGTAACTTATTACTGAAAAGAATTGAATGCTTACCTGTATCAGACTTGCTTGGTTAAAAAATAACAGTATATTTTTTATACAAAAACAATTGGCCTAGAGTTCAGTTCTTGAGTGTGTGAATTCATTTGCTGACTGAGTGTGTACATCAAATGCTTAACACTGTCCTCTGATACTGCCTTACTGCTTGACCAAGCTACCACTATTGGAGAGTAAGGTTCTATCTAACTTTAACCTCTGCCTACCTTTGAGGACTCTTGGACTCTATACACACTGTACCTCACTTTGGTGCAGTATATATAGAGCCAGTTTCTTACAGCAACCATACTTTAAGTCAAAACAAAATGCATATTCAATTACAATTCAAACTGTTTACAAACTGCATTACTACTGTAAAGTAATTATTGCTTACCTGTGCCAGGCTTGCTTGGTTCTAGAAAATAAAATAACTAAAAGAATATTTTCATACAAAAACAATTGGTCTGAAGTTTAGTCTTTGAGTGTGTGAATTCATTTGCTGATTGAGTGTGTACAACAAATGCTTAACACTGCCCTCTGATAAAGCCTTACTGCTCGACCAAACTACCACAAATAGAGAGTGAGGTGCTATCTAACTTTACCTCTGCCTACCTTTGGGGTTCCACTGGACTCTGTGCACACTATACCTCACGTTGGTATAGTATATACAGAGCCAGCTTCCTACAACATCCCTGTGTGCCATGTCTCCTCAGCACTGTATGAGGCATAGGTAAGACACCCTTAAGGCAGGATGCACTATACCTCATATGATCTATCTGCATAAGCAGACCGGCCCCTATAATATCTAGGACCATTCTTAGATATTTTAAGTGCCCAGTAAAGCCATCCTGAGTATATGGTCTAGAAATTTGTCATTACTAGTTTCCTAGCACCATAATGGTTTTACTGAATCCTGGGATGTTTGGAATCAAACATCTCAGAATATTAAACCTGCACTGATTCCAGTGTCTGATTTATTATCCCATGCACTCAGGGGTCCCTTGTAACGCGACCCCCAGCATCTCCTGCTAACAGTAGCAGGTCCCCTTCCTATCTTTACCCCCTTTTCGGCGTGAAGACAGGCGGGAAAATCAGACCAGCCCAGGTGTGCCCACCTCTGCAAACTCCACCCCTCGGGTGGGGGAGGCGAGGTGAAGCCCACTCTTCAGTGCCCGCAATCTTGCAGACTGAAAGCACCCCCAAATTAGGGTCAGGGATGGTGCTCACTCCACTACGTGGGATGAGTACTCACCCTAAGGTCAGCAGCCCATTGGCTACTACCTGGCTACCCCCGTAACGCCCCTAAATACTGTATTTTGTGGCACCCCTGAACACTGTTCAGTAGTTCCTGATGACCTAAGAACACTGGCGAAGAAGACGACTCAGCAGAAGGTGATCCAGGCGATTTGAACCCAGCCCTACCAGCCTACCTGTACCTGGACGCAACCCTTGCAGCACGACGACTTCCAACCTGAAGACCAGTGACCTCCAAAAACCCTGAGAGGACTGATCAGCTTTGAAAAAGACCCAAGACTTCCGAAGACAGCCGCTCTGTCTCCAAAAAGAACTTCAAGACCCTGCGGAACCGCTAATACTCACCTTCCAGACCTACCTCTGCACCCGCCGCCCAGGGCCCGAATCCAGGAGGCCCACCAGTTCAGAAGAGGTTCCCACGGTCTCGAGCCCGAATCCATCGAGGGGTGACGTCTCCCAGCCTTCGTGACGATGCCTACAGCCTCTGCACTAAGACCCCACTCGACCTGCCCAGTAAGGAGAAACCGGACGTCCAAAGACACCCCTGCATCCTCCGGCCCTGCGTCCTGGTGACCAGAACCAATGGTGTCCCGATGTCGCCTGGCATCTCAACTCCTTCCCCTGGCTGCTGGTTCCCTTGAAGAGACCTCCTGGTCTGAGCCTGCAGCCTGAAACCGGAACCGACGTGCTCCATAGGTTAACATTGACCGTCTGATGCTGTGTGAGCACCCTGCACCCGGTTGCCCCTGTGCCACTGGTGGTGTGTTTTTGGTGCTGCCTTGGGCCGCTCTTTGTACTTACCATAATTCCTGAAGAGTGCCTTCCAAGGCCGCTCTACCTTCCTGTGAGGAGCCTCCAACCGATTCCTCTAGTCCCTATTGACTAGCATTGGCACCCCTGCCCTAGTGCAGCTGGTGGTGCACCTTGAGTGCAGAATTGAACCTTGGGGAACCTTGGTTCTACTCCCAAAAAGACCACATCAAAAGTTGTTGTACCTACCTGCGAGTACTAACTTAATTTTTCCCTTTGGATTGCATGGTGTGGCCTTTGGCTGAAAAATTTTCAAAGTGTTGACTCTGCCTTGCATTGTAACAAAGTAGCTTAGTGTCGACAAATGAGTTCTCCTGCTTAACAATGTACTGCAGGGCCTAAACTGTGTTATTTGCTTGCTTTGCGCTAAGTTAGAAATGTAACTAAAAAGTAATCTGAAGTAATTATAAGTATTCCAATGAGTTTGCAAAGTATTTCCTAGACTACAAAGTAACTTGTGTGCTTATACAAAACCAGTACACACCGTATTTTGAAAAGTTATTGTTTTGAAAGTGTCACTTACCTGCTACTAGCTAAATCTTGATTCTAGTAATAAAAATAAGAATAACAACTTTTTATAGAAACATTTGGTTTGGATTCAGTCTTTGAGTGTGAGACATCATTTCTTGTCTGAGTGTGTACAGCAAATGCTTAACACTACCCTCTGATGAGCCTAACTGCTCAGCCCAGCTACCACTAATTTGAGAGTGAGGTATTATCTACTTAAACCGCTGCTATACCTCTGGGGATCCGCTGGACTCTGTGCACGCTATACCTCACTTTGGTAGAGTATATACAGAGCCAGCTTCCTACACATATGCTTACGCTCAAGTGGGGGGGTGAAGGAGCCGTTCAGTCTTAGTCTGCGTTTTGCCTTCGTGGGGAGTAATGGAGCTGCCTAGATATAAACCTACCTCTGCTCACGAGAGGTTGTAGGGAGTGGGTTGATGGAGTCGTCCAGCCATAAGCCTCTCTCCTTGGTGTGCTGTGCCATGGAGAAGTCGTCCCTTAGGCATGCCTCTGGTGTGCGATGAAGCCATTCAGCCATAGTCCTGCCCCCGAGTTGGTTAGCTCGACCTGCCAGTTGCAGCAGTCTCTGTCCAGGGGTGTTTGGAGGTGTTATATGGATGATGAGGTTCCCACCGTGCATCTGGCTTGCTGTTTGCGCAGAACCTTAGTAAATAGATGTATGGGAAGTAAGTACAGATTAGTAAAATAACAGCAAAATGTGTGTTTTATTTACTAGAGTATGCAATAGTGACTGCACGTTTTCAATTATTTTCTATCCTTGCAGTTGTTGGCTATGTGCATAAAAGTCTGCTTTCTTGTGGCTGACAGTTTTTCATGTTCTTGTTTTAATTTTGTGAACTGGTGATATATTCTGGAATGCTGATCAGTGCCAAAGTAGGCCTGGCATTGACTAATGCTTTGTGCTTCCCTGTCTCACCCATCACCCAGGTTTCACAGATGGCACAATACTTCGAGCCCCTGACCATGGCATCGATTGGCGCTGCTTCCCGGACACACAATCATCAGCAGCAGATGAACCTCCTGGACCAGACCAAGACTCTTGCGGAGTCTGCCCTGCAGATGCTCTACACTGCCAAGGAAGCTGGTGGGAACCCCAAGGTGTGTGTGACACGAGAAACCAGTCCCGGAGTTGGCCATAGTGCAGACCTTTAGGCAGTGCTTAATTAGTCCAAAAAAAAGTGCTAGGGCTCTCGTCAGGAGGCCACTGCAGCTTGCAACACGCATTGCCCCTACTATGCTCCCAATGAGAACACAACTACTAACCGTCAGATACCTACAAGTGTGACAGTTCGGACTATTTCAGGCCTCCAAAGCTGTAAGAATAGCTTGGGCAGCAGGTAATCGTCATTTTTAATTTATATTGAATTAATAATGAACTGTTTTTGTGGTCATCTCTAAATAAGCCAGGCAGCGCCACCTTGTGGCAAACTGTCACAAGCGCTGGTGTTGACAATTAAGTGCCGGTGCCGAGCACCAGAAACCACCGGCTCAAATTAAGAACTGGTTTTAGGAGGGTGTCAACTGAAGAGGCCGCTTTTGGTGATATCTGCAGGAGCCCCAGCTAAGAGGTGCATTGTCTTGTTACAGTTACCATGAGGTGTGGCATCGGGTTTGATTAACTGCTGGAAAATGATGTTGTTCAGTGTGCCTTAGGAGCTGAGATTAAAGTTATTTGGATTGCAGCTGACCTGCTGGTGGTCACTGGATTAGTCGTGAGCGGTTGCCTCTGGTGGTGTGATCACCCAGAATAGCACACACTCCTCAGTCACTACGGGTTACCTTCAGACTGTAGAGAGTTCCTGTCATGTTACAGGTAGTACACACCAGAAGCGCTTGGGTGGTGGTTGTTTTGTTCCAGACTAGACCAGCCTGACCCTGATGTTTAAGTTGACTTTAAAGATGCTCATTCCATTTAATTTTATGCTATTAGAGATGTGTTCTAGTTTTGGAAGCAGCAGTCGTCAGGTGACTTTCCTCCTTAAACACCCCCTGTTTTAATGGACAGGCTACAGCTGCCCCCTCACGTCGTATTTAGCATAGTGTGTCCTCCGTGTTTGTGCTAGAGATTTATGTCATGAAGTGAAAAGTTCCCATTGGGATCAGGAACTACTTATTTCGGGTCAACAAAAAAATTCAATGATGTAAGAAGACGACTTCTATTTTTACCTACAAGAAAGGGACATGGAGAGCCCCGAATACAGGATATTTGACTGATTCTATAACCTGAGAGCTCTGAAGCTTTGGGTGTGCTGTGTGTAAGTATCTAAAGGGTTTTTCTTCCTGCAGCTTGCGGCTCACACACACGAGGCTCTGGAAGAGTCTGTCCAGTTGATGAAGGATGCTGTGGAAGACCTGACCGTCACTCTTAATGAGGCTGCAAGTGCTGCCGGGGTTGTTGGTGGTATGGTGGATTCCATCACTCAGGCCATCAACCAGGTGAGATCACAGGAGAAGTTGTGCGTTTCATCAAGGACTGTGTACTAGTTGGCTGTAGAAGTTAGAATCACCCCTCCACATATGTAGAGGGATTGCCTACGTATGGATCAAGTGATCCTGAGACGATCAGCTGTGCATATATAGATTGATGTGTGATTGATGGCAGAGAGGGTAGGAAGACCATCAGAACCTATATAGAGAGATACTCCTCATGTCATGGATTTGGGTGAAGGGTGACAAGAAAATCAGTGCTGACAGGCTCTTGGGTAGTCAATGATTACTGGGCAGTCTTGTGGGCAGGTGCTTTCTTTTGGAACCAAGTCCTCTGCATGGCTTAAAAAAGCTGTACCCCGCCATGTTGGTTGTTCTGGCCTGCCATTTATTTCCTGCCATTGAAGTCCACAATATGAAAGCATTCTGTGGAGGATCCTTGCTGCCGCCTCCTCCCAGGATGAGGTATCTGTGGAGGATCTGATGAGGCATCTGTAGAGGATCCTTCCTGCCGCCTCCTCCCGGGATCAGGCATCTGTGGAGGATCCTTACTGCCACCTCCTCCCAGGATGAGGTATCTGTGGCGGATCCTTACCTCCACCTCCTCCCAGGATGAGGTATCTGTGGAGGATCCTTACTGCCACCTCCTCCCAGGATGAGGCATCTGTGGAGGATCCTTACTGCCACCTCCTCCCAGGATGAGGTATCTGTGGAGGATCCTTACTGCCACCTCCTCCCAGGATGAGGCATCTGTGAAGGATCCTTACTGCCACCTCCTCCCAGGATGAGGTATCTGTGGAGGATCCTTACTGCCGCCTCCTCCCAGGATGAGGCATCTGTGGTGGTGGCAGCTTGATTTTCACCCAAAGGAACAAGCCAGATGTCCATACTTCTATGCCGAGACTGTTTGCTGCCTTTCTTGTGTAAATATCTGCCATGTCCTCATAACTGGGTACCTCCTCGCCAATACCCGTATGGATGAGGTGTAGGTAGTGTGTGGTTTGTGTGTGTTTCGCATTAGCATTGGTGAATGGTGGTGCATGTGTATGCGCCAGATGGTGGTTCTCCTGTAGGTTACTTTTGTCTAGGGTGAGTATGACTTGCTGCTCTTTCTGCCTTGTTGGGTGGGGGAGGTTGCCATCCTGTGTGTTGTGAATCTTCCTGCTACCCAAGTCCCAGTTTGCTCCCTGTCGGCTAACAACAGTAGCCTTCTATTGGACTTTGTTAGAAGACAATCCACAACTTACCGTGACCAGTTGAAGCTCGTCTGAACTTGGACATTGCTCCGAAAGCGACAAAAACAACAGGGTATTTTGAAAAAGGAGAGCCCTTTCTTTGAATGTAGTTTCCCATCCATGCTGCCGTATGTGAAATAAACACTCGACCTCTGTGCCTCTGAATTGTAGATAGTCTGGACACCAAGAGGGCCCAGCAGCACGAGTGCAGAGTAGACATGTGCCAGGAACACAAACGTTGTCCTCCCTCAGAATACCACTGAAAACGGATTTCTGAAGCACCTTGCTGTGGTAAAGCGCCTCTATTTGCATGGTTAGCCCCCACTTTTTGCCTGGTTTTGATGTGGTTTCAAATTAGTGCACAGGGTCTCTGTCAAAAAGGTCCCTGTGCCAGTGCTTCTTCACTGAAAAGAAATCCCCAATTGGTACTTCTACCCCCTGTACGTCCTTCATAAATGGTACCCTGAGTACCTAGGGCGAAGGAGCTAAAGAGGGTCCCCCGGGACCCCCCCTCACTGGAACCATGCCACTGCCTTTGCAGCTTGCATGCCCCTGTGAGGGAGAAAACAACAACGTTGACATGGCATCCTGCCTGGGTGCCATGCCAACCAGCACTGCCTGAAGGCATAGGTATGGCACCCCTCTAGCAGGCCTCACAGCCCAAAGACAGGGTGCAGTATACCACAGGTGAGAGCATAGCTGCATAAACAGGTATGCCCCTACAATATTGGGGTCCATTCCTTAATGTTGTAAGTGACAGGGAAGCCATAGAGAGTACATGGGCTGGAAACTCGACAACTCGAGTTCAACAGCACCATGATGGCTACACTGAACATAGGAGTGTTTGGTACCAAACTACTCCTCTCAATAATACCCAGTGATGCCAGTGTGGGATTTATTGTACCATGTAGCCAGAATGTAACTCCGAGGTAACCCCTGGAAACCTACCATCCCTGGTGTGGTTTCTGACTGACTGCAGGCAGCCAGCCACCACCAGACATGTTTCTGGACTCCTGGGGAGAGAGCCCCTGCTCTCTGGGAACAGAAAGAATGTACATCTTGGGATGGTGTCCTGCTTCCTCCCCTACGATGGGCCAGTGATCGAAGAGGGAAGCTTCAAAGGCCTGCCGCCTTTGTAATGCGCCCCCCAGCCTCTGCTGTAAGCAGCAGATGGCTGCCCCTGGTTTTCACCCCTACTTTGGGCGGGAAAACGTAGGAGAATAGGAGGTGTGCCCACCTCTGCCAACTCCACCCTAAAGTGGGGGAGGTGAGGTGAAGCACATCTTTCAGTCCCCGCCATCTTGAAGATGGTGAGACCCCTCCAATCAGGGATAGGTCTATGCCCCCTCCCACAGAAGGGTGGCATAACACAAGGTGCATTGTAACAGCTACAATGGTTCGAAGAAATAATTACATAAAGCACCAAACTATTACGGTAATACATAAATTGGAGGAAATTAAATTAAGAAACCACAGAAATCATACAAGATTGGAAAAATCATGAAACAGTACCCATAATCAATCAAAAACCAATTGCTACTGCAAAAAACACCTTTTACTAAGGACACCGCATAACAAAAATAATAATTGAACAATATACAAAGGGAGCTCGCACAGTTACACAATAAATAACAATGAAGACACAATATACAGTGTAAACAAAGACAATGGCAGAGGAAAGAATATTAAAATAAGTCTGACAGGTCGCAGGAACAACAATGGCAGTAAATGCTTCCTCAACATTATATGCCAAGGACGTGTCAACGAGCGTTTCGACCTATATACTTTATAAGGTCATCATCAGGACAGACAACATTTCAAGCAACAATCTAAGAAAAAAGGGGAGGGTTCTTTCGGATGGGTACCAAAACCAAGCAACCAAATTAAAACAATGTCAGCAAAGCACAGGACAAAAAAAACTGTCAAGAATTTCAAACTGATAAAAATCATGGTAACCGAGGAAAGCCATATAGGTCAAGAGACGAAGGGAAGGAAAACGATTTAACAAGGACCGAAATAAAGCCCCAGTGTCATGCCTATTATGAAAACTGTGAATAGAATAAACCACAGCAACCTTCACCGCTGTGAACGAACCCTGGACGCCCAAAAGTGCACCCCCCGGGGTCAGAAACCTCATAGAACATCACAAAACACCTATTTGTACTCTGACTCAAACGTATTTCGACACAGACTGAACATAGGAGCCACAGGTATAACCATGAAAAATCAGAAATCCTAATTGTAGGAAAGTGGGTTTCTGTTGCAGTAACCCCCCCACTTTTTGCCAGACTACTGATGCACTTTCACTTGATATGCCCTGGGTCCCTGCCAATCAGGTTCCCAGGGCCTGTGTTCTTTCCCCAAAACTAACCCATTTGGCATCTCTGGCCACAGGTCAGTCCCTGGTAAATGGTACCACAGGTTCCCAGGGCACTGTGACCAGAGAAGGCCTCTAAGGGCTGCAGCACTTAATGTGCCATCCTTAGAAGCCCTGTACCTTTACACTCGCACACTGCCTTTACAGGCTGCGTGTTTTGGTGCAGAACAAAGTGAAGAGTCGACATGGCACACATCCCTGTGTGCCATGCCTACAACCCACTGCCCTGTCATAGATTAGTCACCCCTCTAGCTGGATGCCCTATGCCAGTGGTGAGGGTACAGGTGCATGAGCCCTGTACCCCTACAGTGTCTGTCCATTCTTAGACATTGTAAGTGCAGTGCTGCCATTAAGAGTATATGGTGCTGGGAGCTTATCATTACGAACTCCACAGTACCATAATGGCTACACTGAAAACTGAGAAGTTTGGTATCAAACTTCTCAGCACATTAAACCCACACTGATGCCAGTGTGGGATTTAATGAAAAATGCACACAGAGGGCATCTCAGAGATGGCCCCTGAAAAACGACCAGCCTCTGGTGGGTTCCCTGACTGGTACACACCAGCCTGCCACCACGAGACATGTTTCTGGGCCCCTAGGGTGGGAGCCTTCGCTCCCTGAGCCCAGAAACAAAGCCTTTCCTGGGCGGAGTGTTCACACCTCCCCAGGCCAGGAAGAGCCATCTGTGGCAGGGGAGCTTCAAAGGCCTGGCAGCCTTTCTAATGCGACCCCCAGCCTCTCCTGCTATCAGGAGCAGGCCCCCTTCCTGTCTCCTCTCCCGTCCTTTTCGGCGGAAAGACAGGCGGGAAAAACTAGCTGGCCCAGAAGGTGTGCCCACCTCTGCCAACTGCACCCCTCAGGTGGGGGAGGCGAGGAGAAGCCCACTCTTCAGTGCCCGCCATCTTACAGATGGCAGGCACTCCCCAATCAGGTTTAGGGATTGTGCTCACTCCCCCACGTGGGGTGAGCACACCAAGGGTGTAGTCACCCTAAGGTCAGTAGCCCATTGGCTACTGACCTCGAGACAACTAAAACGCCCCCTAAATACAGTATTTAGGGGGCAGCCCTGAACCAAGAAAGCAGATTCCCGCAACCTAAGAAAAAGGACGAAAGACGCCCAGCAGAGGAGACTGCAGAGAACAACTGACTTGGCCCCAGCCCTACCGGCCCGTCTGCAGTTTCCGGAGATCCTGCGCCAAAAATCGTCTTGTCCCGCAGCCAGCGACCTCCAGAACCCCTGGGAGGACCGACTGCCTTCAACAAAGACCAGATCGCCTGTGAACAGCAGCTCTGTTCAAAAGAAACACCAAACAAAGACTCCGAGCCTGCTGAGGAAAAAGAAACCCGACGCCTGGAACCACCACTGCACCAGTCGCCTAGAACCCGAGTTCAAGTGCCCCACCGGTCCCAGCAAGGTCCCTCAGCGCTCCAGAGTCAGAGTCCACCGTGGGTTGAGCCCTCCAGGGCTCCCCGACGTCGCCTGCAGCCTCTGCACGGAGACACCCCCCCCCCAACCGCGAGCCCGGTAAGGTGAAATCCGACCTCAAAAGACACCCCTGCATCCAGCCGCCCTGCGCCCTGGAGAAAGGAACCAGAGGTGCACCTACATCCCCAAGCCCTCCAACTTAACTGCCCAGCTGTTGGTTCCTCCCAGAAGTCTTCCTGGACCGAGCCTGCAGCTAAAGACCAAAACCGAAAAACCCCAATGAAAACAACGGGGCACCCGACGCCAAAACAGCACCCTGCACCCAGCCGCCGCTGCGGGTGCACTGTGTGTGCTAAACCGGATCCCCCTTTGCCCTGAGCCTACCACCAGGAGCTTTGCTCCCACAACCTTGTGGCCTGCTCGCCAGCAGCCACCAACCGGAGGCCCCTAGCCCCCATTGGATAACATTGGGCCTCAGCACTCTGCACCCGGCCGCCCTAGTGCCGCTGAGGGTGTAACAAGAGTGCATCCTTGACCCTGGGGGACCCTTGATTCTAACCCCAGAACCTCAACTCCAACGACCAGATTACCTACCTCAGTAACCGTTAACACTATCATTTCTCTCCATAGGAAACTATTGACTGTTTTCTGTGATAAATGTTCTAAGTGTGGAGTTGATTTGTATGGAAACCTGAAAAATAGCAATTGTGCAAAACTGATTTTACTTACCTTTTCTCTAGGAAATGTCCCAGTGTGATATCTAGGCATATCACACTGAGTAGAAAAAGTAATCTCAAAAGTAACGTAAAAGTAACTTGCCTGTAATTTTCATTGCAAAGTCGATATAAAGTATATGTACAGCATTTCACAGTATTGCATTACCAGTAAATCAAACTGTAACCATTTCAAAGTACATTTACAATTGCATTCCAAACTGTATATTTACTGCAAAGTATTTATCAACTTATCTGTGCCAGGCTTGCTTGGTTCTAGAAAATAAAATGGCTAAAAGAATATTTTTATATAAAACCAATTGGTCTGAAGTTCAGTCTTTGAGTGTGTGAATTCATTTGCTGACTGAGTGTGTACAACAAATGATTAACACTGTCCTCTGATACTGCCTTTCTGCTCGCCCACACTACCACAAATAGAGAGTGAGTTGCTATCTAACTTTACCTCTGCCTACCTTTGGGGATCCACTGGACTCTGTGCACACTATACCTCACTTTGGTATAGTATATACAGAGCCAGCTTCCTACATTGGTGGATCAGCGGTGGGATATACAACTTTGCATTTGTTGGACTACTTGGTTACCACCTGATCACACGACAGAACTCTTAAATTGTCTTTAGAATTCTGATTTTTCAAATTGGCATTTTTTGCAAAATTACTAAAAGTCTTGCTAGGGCCTTGGTTAAGTCCCTGTAGAATTTTAGAAAAATAAAAAGTCACTGTAGCTAGGGTTAGAGGGGTTAGAAGTTTTTTTTAACTATGTCTCAAAACAAGAACCCAGCTGTTAGTGAAAATAACCACACTGACATAGAGGACTTGGTTGAGGAGCTCGACCTCACCCCTTACCTTCACTTGTCTTTCAAGGAGGTAAGGTCCCTATTAAAAATATAACCATGGGGTCCCATCCCACCAAGCAAAAGCTCTAGGAGCTGTTGGCTGGGTATGCTAAGGACCACCCATCAGAAAATGGTGAAGACCAATCAGATGAGGAAGTAGAGGAAGGGGTTGACCTGGTAGATCAACCCCCTCCACTTCTTAGGGAGAAAAGGGCCCCAGTGGCCCTGACTCCAAGAATCAACCTCTCAGTACCTAGATCCAACACAGGTGGGTCAGGCACTACTGAGTACATTGAGGAAAGCCTCAATGAGGAGGACATCCTGCTAGCCAGGCTGACCAAAAGATTAGACCTAGAGACCAGACTCCTGGCTCTAGAAAAAGAAACAGCAGAGATGGGCCTAGCACCCATCAATGGTGGCAGCAATTTACTAAATAAGGATAAAGAGCAATCTTCTGATTCTAAAATCCCCAAAGGGATTGTCCCTAAATATGAAGAGAGTGATGATATCACCAAATGGTTCACAGCCTTTGAAAGGGCTTGTGACACGAGAAAGGTGAAGAAACCTCTCTGGGGGGCACTCCTGTGGGAACTGGTCTCTGGTAAGTGCAGAGACAGACTTCTGACCCTTAGTGGGGCAGATGCTGGGTCTTATGACCTCATGAAGAGAACTTTGATTGAGGGATTTGGACTCACAACTGAGGAGTATAGAATTAGATTCAGGGGGGCTCAGAAAACCCAGAGTCAGCCCTGGATTGACTTTGTTGACTACTCAGTTAAGACACTAGGTGGCTGGTTGACTGGAAGCAAAGTGCAAGATTATGATTGTCTTTATAATTTGTTAATGAAAGAACACATTAAGTAATTGCATTGATGAAAAGTTGCATCAGTATCTGGTAGACCTATGTCCAATTTCTCCCCAAGAATTGGGAAAGAAGGCGGACCATTGGGCCAAGACCAGGGTAACTAGGACGTCCACTGGGGGTGACCAAAAGAAAGGGGTTACAAAACCTCCCCAGAGGAAAGACAGTGAGCCTCTAAAAGATAAAAGTAAGGAGTCCCAGGTAGCCCCCCAAAAACCTGACTAGGAGGGAGGGCCCAAAGACACCTCACAAACTAAAACTGGGTACCAAGGTAAAAATTGGGATCCCAACAAGGTATGGTGTCACAACTGTCAAAAGGCAGGATACCACACCAAGGACCCTAGCTGTCCTAAAAAAAATGACAGCCCCTAGTTTAGCTCCAGGGGTTGCCAGTGTAGCTTTAGAGGGTGATTCCTCAGATGAGGAAGCCCTCATAGCCTTCAACTGGAAAATGGGCCCAAAAGGTGAGTTGCAGATTCAAGAGGGGAGTAGACCCTTCCACCACCTACTGGTGAATGGAATCCCAGCCCTTGCCCTGAGAGATACCTGTGCCAGTCACACTGTGGTGCATGACAGGTTGGTTCTCTCAAACCAGTGTGTCCCAGGGGAAACAAAAGAGTAAGGACTGTCCCAGGGGGTGTCACTGTTAGGCCTGTGGCTGTAGTGCTCCTAGAAATAGCTGGGTCCCTTAGATGGAGAAAGGTGGTAGTCAGTAAAGACCTCCCCCTTGATTGTCTCCTTGGGAATGGCCACCCAGAGGTTGGTCTGAGCCAAAGAGAGGTACTGGTCCAATGCCAGACCTCACCCAAGAAACCTTGGGGGGGCTCAGCCTGCAGTTAGTGCAGCTAAGCCCCAAAAGAAAAAGAAGAAACAGTGTAGGAAAGGTGGGCAACTGTTAGCAACAGTTCCAGTGGGCCAGAGAGATTCTATCCCAGTAAGGGGGAACTCAAAAATTGGCACTGGTGAAGTCCCCCCTAGCCAACAAAAAGCCCTGACTAGTCGGGCAACTGTCCAGCATGAGTTGGTGGCTCCTCAGCTGGCAGAACAGAGGGTTGAAGAAGGGTGTTCACTACAAAGTGTAGTGACCCCCCAACCTAAAACAGCAGACAGGCAACCAGAACCCAAAGAAGCCTGTAAGGTAGCCCCTTCTCCTACCAGTGAGGAGCTAAAGGTGTGGTTCGGGCACTGACAGCTGTCAGTAGCCTCTGCTGGATGTTAGCCTTCATGGCAGCACTGTCCTTGGCATGGTGGCCTAGCCCCCTGCCAAATAGCAAGTTAGGCCCCCTGACCTTAATGGTCATGGTGGGGTTGCTCAAGCTGTGGGAAACCTCTGTGGGCAAGCTGGGCTTTGCCCTAGCTAAGTTAGAATTTGCAGAGGTAGACACCTCTGAACCCAAACTAAAAAGATGGGGTGAAGAACTAGGAAAAGAGCACTGGGAACTAGGTCCTGAAACGGTTGGGGTAGGCCAGCTCCCCAAAGGGACTGACCTGGACAGAAGGATATAAGGCAGAGTAGGCCCTGCAACTTTCAAACCACTTCCTCTACTCTTCCTCGCCTGAAAGACTAGGAAGACTCTCCCAGCTATGGCTGAGTCTCCTGGCCTTTGGGCTGGGGGGGGGGGGGGGCTTGTGTAGGAAAGTGGGTTTCTGTTGCAGTAACCCCCCCACTGTTTACCAGACTACTGATGCACTTTCACTTGATGTGCCCTGGTTCCCTGCCAATCAGCTTCCCAGGGCCTGTGTTCTTTCCCCAAAACTAACCCAATTGGCATCTCTGACCACAGGTCAGCCCCTGGTAAATGGTACCACAGGTACCCAGGGCACTGTGACCAGGGAAGACCTCCAAGGGCTGCAGCACTTATTGTGCCACCCTTAGAGGCCATGTACCTTTACACACACACACACTGCTTTTGCAGGCTGTGTGTTCTAGTGCAGAACAAAGTGAAGAGTCGACATGGCACACATCCCTGTGTGCCATGCCTACAACCCACTGCCCTGTCATAGATCAGTCACCCCTCTAGCTGGGTGCCCTATGCCCAGTGGTGAGGGTACAGGTGGATGAGCCCTGTACCCCTACAGTGTCTAAGTCCATTCTTAGACATTGTAAGTGCAGTGCTGCCATTAAGAGTATATGGTGCTGGGAGCTTGCCATTACAAACTCCACAGCACCATAATGGCTACACTGAAAACTGAGAAGTTTGGTATCAAACTTCTCAGCACATTAAACCCACACTGATGCCAGTGTGGGATTTAATGAAAATGCACACAGAGGGCATCTTAGAGATGCCCCCTGAAAAACGACCAGCCTCTGGTGGGTTCCCTGACTGGTACACACCAGCCTGCCACCACGAGACATGTTTCTGGACCCCTAGGGTGGGAGCCTTCGCTCCCTGAGCCCAGAAACAAAGCCTTTCCTGGGCGGAGGTGTTCACACTTCCCCCAGGCCAGGAAGAGCCATCTGTGGCAGGGGCGCTTCAAAGGCCTGGCAGCCTTTGTAATGCGACCCCCAGCCTCTCCTGCTATCAGGAGCAGGTCCCCTTCCTGTCTCCCCTCCTTTTCGGCGGGAAAAACTAGCCAGCCCAGAAGTGGGCCCACCTCTGCCAACTCCACCCCTCATGTGGGGGAGGCGAGGAGAAGCCCACTCTTCAGTGCCCGCCATCTTGCAGATGGCACGCACTCCCCAATCAGGATTAGGGATTGTGCTCACTCCCCCACGTGGGGTGAGCACACCAAGGGTGTAGTCACCCTAAGGTCAGTAGCCCATTGGCTACTGACCTCGAGACCGCTAAAACACCCCCTAAATACAGTTTTAGGGGGCAGCCCTGAACCAAGAAAGCAGATTCCCGCAACCTAAGAAGAAAAAGGATGTAAGAAGACGCCCAGCAGAGGAGACTGCAGAGAACAACTGACTTGGCCCCAGCCCTAACGGCCCGTCTGCAGTTTCCTGCGATCCTGCACCAAAAATAGTCTTGTCCTGCAGCCAGCGACCTCCAGAACCCCTGGGAGGGCTGACTGCCTTCAACAAAGACTGGATCTCCTGTGAACAGCAGCTCTTTTCAAAAGAAACACCAAACACAGACTCCGAGCTTGCTGAGGAAAAAGAAACCCGACGTTTGGAACCACCACTGCACCCGACGCCTAGAGCCCGAGTTCAAGTGCCCCACCGGTCCCAACGAGGTCCCTCAGCGCTCCAGAGTCCGAGTCCACCGTGGGTTGACCCCTCCAAGACTCCCTGACGTCGCCTGCAGCCTCTGCACGGAGACCCTCCCCAACCGCGAGTGGCCCGGTAAGGTGAAATCCGACCTCAAAAGACACCCCTGCATCCAGCCGCCCTGCGCCCTAGAGAAAGGAACTAGAGGTGCACCTACGTCCCCAAGCCCTCCAACTTACCTGCCCAGCTGTAGGTTCCTGCCGGAAGTCTTCCTGGACCGAGCCTGCAGCTAAAAACCAAAACCGAAAATCCCCATTGAAAACAACGGGGCACCCGACGCCAAAACAGCACCCTGCACCCAGCCGCCGCTGCGGGTGCACTTTGTGTGCTAAACAGGATCCCCCTTTGCCCTGAGCCTACCACCAGGAGCTTTGCTCCCACAACCTTGTGGCCTGCTCGCCAGCAGCCACCAACCGGAGGCCCCCTATCCCCCATTGGATAACATTGGGCCTCAGCACTCTGCACCCGGCCGCCCTAGTGCCGCTGAGGGTGTAACGAGTGCATCCTTGACCCTGGGGGACCCCTGAGTTTACCCGCAGAACCCCAACTCCCACAACAAAGTACTTACCTTTAAACCGATAACACTATTTTCCTCCATAGGATAACATTGACTGTTTTTCTTTGAAAAGTTTCTAAGTGTGGAGTTGGAAAACCTAAGAAATTCCTTAAAATTGTACTACCGAACAAAAACGCTTTTACTTGCCTGTTTACAGGAAATGTCCCAGTGTAGTATCCAGGTATACTACACTGTGTAAGAAAAGTAATCTAAAAGTAATGTACTGGTCATTTTACTAAAAAGTGCATTCAAAGTATATGTACTGTATTTACAAAGCTTTGCATTTCTCAGTAACAATACTGTAAGTCAAAACACAGTGCATTTACAATTACAATCCAAACTGTGTTACAACTGTATATTTACTGCAAAGTATTTATCAACTTACCTGTGCCCGGCTTGCTTGGTTGTCGAAAATAAAATAAATGAAAGAATATTTTTATACAAAAACAATTGGTCTGAAGTTCAGTCTTTCAGTGTGTGAATTCATTTGCTGACTGAGTGTGTACAACAAATGCTTAACACTGTCCTCTGATACTGCCTTACTGCTCGACCACACTACCACAAATAGAGAGTGAGGTGCTATCTAACTTTACCTCTGCCTACCTTTGGGGTTCCACTGGACTCTGTGCACACTATACCTCACTTTGGTATAGTATATACAGAGCCAGCTTCCTACAGGATGTCACTAACATGCCCCGCGTACATGCGCGACAACAGTAGTAGTAATCCATGATGGTAATGGATACAAAACAGACATTATCAACAATAATGCCATACCAGTGGCAGACATTCCAATTTAAAGAAACACCCAAAGTGTCAGCAAAAATGACACCTAGGCTCTCAAGTAAACTCTAGCCTTAAATCCAATATCCATACAGAAATGGGCATATAGCCCTGTTTCGAATCTTCAAACAAAACCAAATTACTCAAAATACCCAAATTGGGATATTTCAGCACCTTGAAGTGTTGGGACATTTTGTATTGTGCTGGACTCGATCTAAAAATTAAATAAGAAAAGAATATCATGAAATATGTAGGGAAATAAAAGGCATGCGTAGGAGTGGGAACCTCTCAATTACATAAGCATATATCAATGTGCTGAAAATAGCAGTACATGGTCTGTACAAAAATACAATATCATTCTTAACAACAATGGTTGCACAGGTACATATAATCATGGCATGCTACAGGGAAGAAAACATGTCAAGATCATGTGTTGTCATGATATGAAAAATACATAGCTGCAACATCAATGCAGAATTATTGAATTACATTCTTCAAGTGTGTTTAACCCCTCATTGATACTGTCACATCTCAAAATACATCGGCATTCTGCTCTGTTCTGCATCTGCTGGATAGCTCCACCCCGCAGTGGTTTACGTATCGATTCAATCACCTGCCATTTTATCTCATCTGGGGAATGGTTTAGCTCAAGGTAATGGGATATCACGGCGAGCAGAAAAACATGTCATATAATTACTTCATTTTATGGCCGATGTGCACATGTTCCTTTTTAGGTCTCGCCTAGCGACGCAGCGCATGCGCTACTCGCTCGCGAGATCTATTGTCGTCGATTTCGCTTCTGAAGCGGGGACAGGAGATGTGCACGCGCCCGGACAGGCGATGTGCACGCGTAGGGCTCGCGGCGTTTCAGCACAGCGCGCTTTCACTTTCCCTCCCTCAGCGTTTCAGCACAGCGCACGCATGGCACGCTTTCACTTTCCCTCCCTTCTTCCCTTTCCCCGTCGGCTCCAGATCATCTCGGAAGCTCCCGGGGACCCTGCACGGCGTCAGCAGTCTCAGAGTCGGCTCACCGTTCTTGGATTGTGGGCAAGTCCCTAATCCCCGTCTCTTCCGCCTTGTTCTATCTTAAGTTTGAATGCGGGTGCCGACATTGTAGCAAAAGAAAATAAATAACAATTATTTGTCAGGGGGATTTTTAAGATGCGTGGCCTGTGTGGCGCACAGATACCCCAGGGTTTTTTTGGGCACTATATGCAATTCTTTAGACTCCGCGTGCTTTGCTACCACCATTGTTTGCTCGCAGTAACTTCCGTGATGTATTTGTGTTGTAGTCTTGCACGTCGTCCAAAACCCTCACGCGCCACTCTTGTTTTGCTTTTTCGTGAGAGCGCCAACACTTCCCAAAGGGACTGTAGCGCTTCACATAAACACCAGTTCCATTACACAAGAAGCACAGCCTTCACAGCAGGTTCCGGCTCTCGCCTCAAGTGCACACACTATTTATTCTGTCTTCGTCTGTGAGGGGGTGTCAACACCAGCAGCTGGTTACAAGCAGCGCATGTCCCTCAGCAGCGACTGCTGTACACCCAGGCCGTCTCCCAGCAGACACAGCGGCCTCTAGCACAGAGCATCGGGCGTCAGCCGTCTTCGGAGCCACTCTGGCTCCTGGCGCAGCCCCTGTGACGCTCCTGGGCCTCTGTGCTGGGAGCGTCAGTGGAGCCGGTGACATGGGCACAATCTGTTTCCCCTGCTCGGCCTTTTGTTGCAATAATGGGATAATGAGGCTAATGATCGCGTTTTAAGCCTCTATTGACTTTGTTTCTGCAGTGATTAGCCGGGGAGCGCGGGCCAGGAATGTTTCACTCCATCAAGTGCAGTCTCCAGAAGCCTGTGCCTCGGGGGCTCCGGGCCTCTGATGGCGGACTCCGCAGAAGCACGCCCCCTACAGTCGGCTGCACATCTCCTCCAGGGGTTAAAGATAAGTGAGGGGGGTTTGATCTCAAAATCACGAACTCACCGAAAAGACACATTTAATAGTTTTTTTTTAGCCAGCTTCGGAGCACTGGGAATGTGCTATTAGCATCACAGTGCAAAGATGAAGAGTACGTCATTCTAAGTGGGCACCGTTTTATGTATTTATTTACTTTTAATTTAGAGTTTTTTACAGCTCGCACCTACTGTCAGACTTCTCTGCCTACTCCCAGGTGAGATCTGCACTGAGTGCCACAACACATCGTCACCTCGCTGGGACGGACGTGACGTGCCTCGCTATGATCGGATCGGCTACCGCCAGGCCAACAGTTCTCCAAATCTCGGTCAAAAGTATATTTTGGGAACCAGGTGCTCCCTTTCAGCTGCGAACGCAGTCTTTTTGAGACCATATGTTGCACTCTGACCACCTCTTTTGGTCGTATGTGGTGGAGCCCTCGGCAGCTGTCCACAGTGGGGTTAACCTTGGGCCACACCCTTGCTGTCACTAGCTCAGTGTTTCCCAAAGACTTAAGAGGAGAAGGTGTGTGGGGGCGGGGGGGGCAAGATGCCGTCCAACAGGTATGTCCCACTCTTTACAAAAGTGTCCCCCTCCATTGTCTTCAAAGGGGGACCCCTCAAACAGTGCGATGTATGACACGGGAAGGGTGGCTTCAGCAAGTACCCGCTGACGTCTCTGCAGCTGCCCCACCCTCACATGGGGAATTCTGCTGGCTGTGTTGTTACCTTCTGTATCCTGTGTATCGCTGCCTGCGGCACTACCAGCTTTGTTAAGCTACATTACAATATGCGTCTAATACATCCAGGGCCACCCGAATTATGCGGTTTTGCTTCTGTGGCGTTTTCCGCACATTTACTGATTTGCTGCATCTGCCACATGATCCATCATCTGCCGCATAAACTGCGGATTTTAACAAAAAAGCGGTTGTAGCTCAAACGGATCAAAAATTACTAAACATTCAGCAATGCATGTTGCAGCACAGCGAAAGACCTTTCGCAAAGGTTGACTGATCACCTTTGTGTCGCTTATTGCCAAGGCCACTGGAATTATGTGGCAGGGGAGCACCAAATTATACGACAGAGTTCACTAAATTATGTGGCAAGTAAAGGAAAATTATGTGGCATGGCATTTTGTTGCATATTTTTTATATTACTACTCCATTATATTGCAATTTTTAGTCATGGTAATACTGTCTGTGCAAAGATTTCACCTTATTAGTGCCACTTTAACAAACAAATACGGAGAAAAGCAATCAAAAGGTGACCAGTTAACTTTTGCAAAGGGCCCACCACTGCAAGCGAAGCCACGTCTCCACATTTTCAGTAACTGTGTATTCGTTTGATCAAAAAACACATTTTTTCTGTTAAATTCTGCAGATTATGCAACAGAAGATGTATTATGTGGGAAATGTGGAATGTCCATAATTATGTGAAAATAGCCGCTTAATTGCATAATTCCAGTGGCCCTTCTTATTGATATATTTGTGTTTTATACTGGTACTAATGAAATTAAACCCTTGCCCAGACAGTGTTAACATCTGTCAAAATGACAATTATTGAGTAATGCTATCATAAAATATGACGAATTATGCCACATGATTTGCCTTTTCCTGCCACATAATGTAGTCAACTGTGCTAAATAATTTGATCCTCACCTGCCGCATAATTCCAGAGACACTGGCCATATAAAACAACATCAAATTCCACCTACAAATAACTTCAGAGAATACAAACACTCTTGAACGTCTGGAATTATTTTGTTTGCTGCTATAAACTGCCACAAATATTAATCTTTTGTAGTATCAGTCAGTCATGTTATTTATATTGTGGCTAAAACAAAACGAGCATTTGTAATGCAATAGGTCTCGCATTTATGCAAGTTTAAGCTATTGGCATTATAAATGACAATGCCTTTTATTTATGTTTTAAAAATAAAATGCATTGTCATTTACAATGCCAATAGCTCAAACTCGCGTACATGCGAGACCTATTGCATTGCAAATGCTTGTTTTTCTTGTCTTTCCTTTCATTATAACGACAGCGATGTAGCGACAGAAGATTGCTCTCTGCACAATCTCTAATGGTTGCTTAGCTGTGCTCACCACTCCCACCTGATGACAATTGTGATTGGCCAGCAGTATGCAATGTACAGGCGAATCGGATTTTATTTTAGTCGGCTGGCGGAAGGGTTGGTAGAGCCTTGTTTTGCTTATTATGCATTGTAATTTTAGTTACTTTTATGCTATATCGCTCAAATACCTTTTATCACTGACTGGTTTTATTCATTTGTAATGAGTACGCCCTATAAAAAGGCGTGATGCTAGAATGATTGCCATATTTCGATGGCTTCTGTTCTACACATGATGCTTTTTATGCTGTTCTTATTTATGTCGATGTTTTATGGATTTTTAATATGAAATCGACATGGAATTTGAAAATAACTAGTGTAATAGTGTGTATAAAAGAGCAAACGACAAAGGAATAATAAACTGATTTCAAAAGAAGGTACAGCGAAGTCGAAATGGTTCAGTAACCTAAACAATGTTAGAAATATTTAGTTTCAGTTGTCTGACACGTCAAGGGTGTTTCAACCCATTTCCCATTCTGGCCTGTTGCCCCCTTTACACCACGCAGGGTGGGTGTAATTTTACGTTACATTATGGTGGTGTTTGCTGTGTCATTCTGTTCTGTATCTGAGTTTATACAACTCACTAACTCCAGGCACCCCTCCGATAGTTTGACCCCAAAGATAAACGAACATACGTCTACAGGACGCCCTAACAGAGAAAGGCAGACACACACACATGCCCGCTCACTACATTGTATGCAAGATATTTGTGTAGCGTCAACATGGATAGGAAGCAGCAGGCTGCTCGGGGTTCCCCAGGGAAAAGTCTTTCAGCAAAGATTGAAAGATCTCAGCCAGTGCCAAATAATGCTCTATCTTTTATAAACCGATTCGAGGCCTACAATTGTAGTGTAGGCTTACAGAGGCCTAGGCAAGAATTGCTTGCGGACGCTATGTAGGTGTTCCCAGCCACTTCAATCTAGCTGGCAAGGTACAGATTGTTGTATGCAATCGCGTCCTATACCAGCGAAAAAATAAATAAGTTATGAAAAAGATTTCCACTTTGAGTTTTAGAGCATATACGTAGGTACAGCCAATTATTCCTCAGGACTGTGCCTCTTGTGATGGAAATGTGTAATACATGCAATAGGTATTATGTGCTGGTTGTATTTACCACTAATGGGCTAATTGTTTCTTGACAACAGCTGGATGAAGGCCCAGTGGGAGAACCGGAGGGAACATTTGTGGATTACCAGACCACAATGGTTAAAACCGCCAAGGCCATTGCAGTCACGGTGCAGGAGATGGTAAGTGTTAATAGTTTTCTACATCCCACCTCTGTTGTATTCTTTACAAATTCTAAAAAAAAATTGTTGATATCCGAGTTTCCTGAAACATTTTGATTTTGGAGCTTGTGTCGTCAAAGCTATGTCCGAGTTTGTCACTCTAGTGTAACCACTCGTGTGCTAGACATCCTTTGATGTCAAAGTGAGCTTTGTCCTCACTCTAGTGTAACCACTCGTGTGCTAGACATCCTTTGATGTCAAAGTGAGCTGTGTCCTCACTCTAGTGTAACCACTCTTGTGCTAGACATCCTTTGATGTCAAAGTGAGCTTTGTCCTCACTCTAGTGTAACCACTCGTGTGCTAGACATCCTTTGATGTCAAAGTGAGCTTTGTCCTCACTCTAGTGTAACCACTCTTGTGCTAGACATCCTTTGATGTCAGTGAGCTTTGTCCTCACTCTAGTGTAACCACTCTTGTGCTAGACATCCTTTGATGTCAAAGTGAGTGTAACATCCAATAAAATTAGGAAGCAACAGTGAGCTTTGTCCTCACTCTAGTGTAACCACTCTTGTGCTAGACATCCTTTGATGTCAAAGTGAGCTTTGTCCTCACTCTAGTGTAACCACTCTTGTGCTAGACATCCTTTGATGTCAAAGTGAGCTAGTGTCCTCACTCTAGTGTATCCACTCGTTTGCTAGACATCGTTTGATGTCAAAGTGAGCTTTGTCCTCACTCTAGTGTATCCACTCGTGTGCTAGACATCCTTTGATGTCAAAGTGAGCTTTGTCCTCACTCTAGTGTAACCACTCTTGTGCTAGACATCCTTTGATGTCAAAGTGAGTGTAACATCCAATAAAATTAGGATGCAACAGTGAGCTTTGTCCTCACTCTAGTGTAATCACTCGTGTGCTAGACATCCTTTGATGTCAAAGTGAGCTTTGTCCTCACTCTAGTGTAATCACTCGTGTGCTAGACATCCTTTGATGTCAAAGTGAGCTTTGTCCTCACTCTAGTGTAACCACTCGTGTGCTAGACATCCTTTGATGTCAAAGTGAGCTTGTCCTCACTCTAGTGTAACCACTCGTTTGCTAGACATCGTTTGATGTCAAAGTGAGCTTTGTCCTCACTCTAGTGTATCCACTCGTGTGCTAGACATCCTTTGATGTCAAAGTGAGCTTTGTCCTCACTCTAGTGTAACCACTCGTGTGCTAGACATCCTTTGATGTCAAAGTGAGCTTTGTCCTCACTCTAGTGTAACCACTCGTGTGCTAGACATCCTTTGATGTCAAAGTGAGTGTAACATCCAATAAAATTAGGATGCAACAGTGAGCTTTGTCCTCACTCTAGTGTAACCACTCTTGTGCTAGACATCCTTTGATGTCAAAGTGAGCTTGTCCTCACTCTAGTGTAACCACTCGTGTGCTAGACATCCTTTGATGTCAAAGTGAGCTTTGTCCTCACTCTAGTGTAACCACTCTTGTGCTAGACATCCTTTGATGTCAAAGTGAGTGTAACATCCAATAAAATTAGGATGCAACAGTGAGCTTTGTCCTCACTCTAGGTGTAACCACTCGTGTGCTAGACATCCTTTGATGTCAAAGTGAGCTTTGTCCTCACTCTAGTGTAACCACTCGTGTGCTAGACATCCTTTGATGTCAAAGTGAGCTTTGTCCTCACTCTAGTGTAACCACTCGTGTGCTAGACATCCTTTGATGTCAAAGTGAGCTTTGTCCTCACTCTAGTTTAACCACTCGTGTGCTAGACATCCTTTGATGTCAGTGAGCTTTGTCCTCACTCTAGTGTAACCCCTCTTGTGCTAGACATCCTTTGATGTCAAAGTGAGCTTTGTCCTCACTCTAGTGTAACCACTCGTGTGCTAGACATCCTTTGATGTCAAAGTGAGCTTTGTCCTCACTCTAGTGTAACCACTCTTGTGCTAGACATCTTTTGATGTCAAAGTGAGCTTTGTCCTCACTCTAGTGTAACCACTCGTGTGCTAGACATCCTTTGATGTCAAAGTGAGCTGTGTCCTCACTCTAGTGTAACCACTCGTGTGCTAGACATCCTTTGATGTCAAAGTGAGCTTTGTCCTCACTCTAGTGTAACCACTCGTGTGCTAGACATCCTTTGATGTCAAAGTGAGCTTGTCCTCACTCTAGTGTAACCACTCGTGTGCTAGACATCCTTTGATGTCAAAGTGAGCTGTATCCTCACTCTAGTGTAACCACTCTTGTGCTAGACATCCTTTGATGTCAAAGTGAGCTTTGTCCTCACTCTAGTGTAACCACTCGTGTGCTAGACATCCTTTGATGTCAAAGTGAGCTTTGTCCTCACTCTAGTGTAACCACTCTTGTGCTAGACATCCTTTGATGTCAAAGTGAGCTTTGTCCTCACTCTAGTGTAACCACTCTTGTGCTAGACATCCTTTGATGTCAAAGTGAGCTTTGTCCTCACTCTAGTGTAACCACTCGTGTGCTAGACATCCTTTGATGTCAAAGTGAGCTGTGTCCTCACTCTAGTGTAACCACTCTTGTGCTAGACATCCTTTGATGTCAAAGTGAGCTGTGTCCTCACTCTAGTGTATCCACTCGTTTGCTAGACATCGTTTGATGTCAAAGTGAGCTTTGTCCTCACTCTAGTGTATCCACTCGTGTGCTAGACATCCTTTGATGTCAAAGTGAGCTTTGTCCTCACTCTAGTGTAACCACTCTTGTGCTAGACATCCTTTGATGTCAAAGTGAGTGTAACATCCAATAAAATTAGGATGCAACAGTGAGCTTTGTCCTCACTCTAGTGTAATCACTCGTGTGCTAGACATCCTTTGATGTCAAAGTGAGCTTTGTCCTCACTCTAGTGTAATCACTCGTGTGCTAGACATCCTTTGATGTCAAAGTGAGCTTTGTCCTCACTCTAGTGTAACCACTCGTGTGCTAGACATCCTTTGATGTCAAAGTGAGCTTTGTCCTCACTCTAGTGTAACCACTCGTTTGCTAGACATCGTTTGATGTCAAAGTGAGCTTGTCCTCACTCTAGTGTATCCACTCGTGTGCTAGACATCCTTTGATGTCAAAGTGAGCTTTGTCCTCACTCTAGTGTAACCACTCGTGTGCTAGACATCCTTTGATGTCAAAGTGAGCTTTGTCCTCACTCTAGTGTAACCACTCGTGTGCTAGACATCCTTTGATGTCAAAGTGAGTGTAACATCCAATAAAATTAGGATGCAACAGTGAGCTTTGTCCTCACTCTAGTGTAACCACTCTTGTGCTAGACATCCTTTGATGTCAAAGTGAGCTTTGTCCTCACTCTAAGTGTAACCACTCGTGTGCTAGACATCCTTTGATGTCAAAGTGAGCTTTGTCCTCACTCTAGTGTAACCACTCTTGTGCTAGACATCCTTTGATGTCCAAAGTGAGTGTAACATCCAATAAAATTAGGATGCAACAGTGAGCTTTGTCCTCACTCTAGTGTAACCACTCGTGTGCTAGACATCCTTTGATGTCAAAGTGAGCTTTGTCCTCACTCTAGTGTAACCACTCGTGTGCTAGACATCCTTTGATGTCAAAGTGAGCTTTGTCCTCACTCTAGTGTAACCACTCGTGTGCTAGACATCCTTTGATGTCAAAGTGAGCTTTGTCCTCACTCTAGTTTAACCACTCGTGTGCTAGACATCCTTTGATGTCAGTGAGCTTTGTCCTCACTCTAGTGTAACCACTCTTGTGCTAGACATCCTTTGATGTCAAAGTGAGCTGTATCCTCACTCTAGTGTAACCACTCTTGTGCTAGACATCCTTTGATGTCAAAGTGAGCTTTGTGCTCACTCTAGTGTAACCACTCGTGTGCTAGAGCATCCTTTGATGTCAAAGTGAGCTGTGTCCTCACTCTAGTGTAACCACTCTTGTGCTAGACATCCTTTGATGTCAAAGTGAGCTTTGTCCTCACTCTAGTGTAACTCACTCGTGTGCTAGACATCCTTTGATGTCAAAGTGAGCTTTGTCCTCACTCTAGTGTAACCACTCGTGTGCTAGACATCCTTTGATGTCAAAGTGAGCTTTGTCCTCACTCTAGTGTAACCACTCTTGTGCTAGACATCCTTTGATGTCAAAGTGAGCTTTGTCCTCACTCTAGTGTAACCACTCTTGTGCTAGACATCCTTTGATGTCAAAGTGAGCTTTGTCCTCACTCTAGTGTAACCACTCGTATGCTAGACATCCTTTGATGTCAAAGTGAGCTTTGTCCTCACTCTAGTGTAACCACTCGTGTGCTAGACATCCTTTGATGTCAAAGTGAGCTTTGTCCTCACTCTAGTGTAACCACTCGTGTGCTAGACATCCTTTGATGTCAAAGTGAGCTTTGTCCTCACTCTAGTGTAACCACTCTTGTGCTAGACATCCTTTGATGTCAAAGTGAGTGTAACATCCAATAAAATTAGGATGCAACAGTGAGCTTTGTCCTCACTCTAGTGTAACCACTCGTGTGCTAGACATCCTTTGATGTCAAAGTGAGCTTTGTCCTCACTCTAGTGTAACCACTCGTGTGCTAGACATCCTTTGATGTCAAAGTGAGCTTTGTCCTCACTCTAGTGTAACCACTCGTGTGCTAGAGCATCCTTTGATGTCAAAGTGAGCTTTGTCCTCACTCTAGTTTAACCACTCGTGTGCTAGACATCCTTTGATGTCAGTGAGCTTTGTCCTCACTCTAGTGTAACCCCTCTTGTGCTAGACATCCTTTGATGTCAAAGTGAGCTGTATCCTCACTCTAGTGTAACCACTCTTGTGCTAGACATCCTTTGATGTCAAAGTGAGCTTTGTGCTCACTCTAGTGTAACCACTCGTGTGCTAGACATCCTTTGATGTCAAAGTGAGCTGTGTCCTCACTCTAGTGTAACCACTCTTGTGCTAGACATCCTTTGATGTCAAAGTGAGCTTTGTCCTCACTCTAGTGTAACCACTCGTGTGCTAGACATCCTTTGATGTCAAAGTGAGCTTTGTCCTCACTCTAGTGTAACCACTCGTGTGCTAGACATCCTTTGATGTCAAAGTGAGCTTTGTCCTCACTCTAGTGTAACCACTCTTGTGCTAGACATCCTTTGATGTCAAAGTGAGCTTTGTCCTCACTCTAGTGTAACCACTCTTGTGCTAGACATCCTTTGATGTCAAAGTGAGCTTTGTCCTCACTCTAGTGTAACCACTCGTATGCTAGACATCCTTTGATGTCAAAGTGAGCTTTGTCCTCACTCTAGTGTAACCACTCGTGTGCTAGACATCCTTTGATGTCAAAGTGAGCTTTGTCCTCACTCTAGTGTAACCACTCGTGTGCTAGACATCCTTTGATGTCAAAGTGAGCTTTGTCCTCACTCTAGTGTAACCACTCTTGTGCTAGACATCTTTTGATGTCAAAGTGAGCTTTGTCCTCACTCTAGTGTAACCACTCGTGTGCTAGACATCCTTTGATGTCAAAGTGAGCTGTGTCCTCACTCTAGTGTAACCACTCGTGTGCTAGACATCCTTTGATGTCAAAGTGAGCTTTGTCCTCACTCTAGTGTAACCACTCGTGTGCTAGACATCCTTTGATGTCAAAGTGAGCTTTGTCCTCACTCTAGTGTAACCACTCGTGTGCTAGACATCCTTTGATGTCAAAGTGAGCTGTATCCTCACTCTAGTGTAACCACTCTTGTGCTAGACATCCTTTGATGTCAAAGTGAGCTTTGTCCTCACTCTAGTGTAACCACTCGTGTGCTAGACATCCTTTGATGTCAAAGTGAGCTTTGTCCTCACTCTAGTGTAACCACTCTTGTGCTAGACATCCTTTGATGTCAAAGTGAGCTGTGTCCTCACTCTAGTGTAACCACTCTTGTGCTAGACATCCTTTGATGTCAAAGTGAGCTGTGTCCTCACTCTAGTGTATCCACTCGTTTGCTAGACATCGTTTGATGTCAAAGTGAGCTTTGTCCTCACTCTAGTGTAACCACTCGTGTGCTAGACATCCTTTGATGTCAAAGTGAGTGTAACATCCAATAAAATTAGGATGCAACAGTGAGCTTTGTCCTCACTCTAGTGTAACCACTCTTGTGCTAGACATCCTTTGATGTCAAAGTGAGCTTTGTCCTCACTCTAGTGTAACCACTCGTGTGCTAGACATCCTTTGATGTCAAAGTGAGCTTTGTCCTCACTCTAGTGTAACCACTCTTGTGCTAGACATCCTTTGATGTCAAAGTGAGCTTTGTCCTCACTCTAGTGTAACCACTCTTGTGCTAGACATCCTTTGATGTCAAAGTGAGTGTAACATCCAATAAAATTAGGATGCAACAGTGAGCTTTGTCCTCACTCTAGTGTAATCACTCGTGTGCTAGACATCCTTTGATGTCAAAGTGAGCTTTGTCCTCACTCTAGTGTAATCACTCGTGTGCTAGACATCCTTTGATGTCAAAGTGAGCTTTGTCCTCACTCTAGTGTAACCACTCGTGTGCTAGACATCCTTTGATGTCAAAGTGAGCTTTGTCCTCACTCTAGTGTAACCACTCGTTTGCTAGACATCGTTTGATGTCAAAGTGAGCTTTGTCCTCACTCTAGTGTATCCACTCGTGTGCTAGACATCCTTTGATGTCAAAGTGAGCTTTGTCCTCACTCTAGTGTAACCACTCGTGTGCTAGACATCCTTTGATGTCAAAGTGAGCTTTGTCCTCACTCTAGTGTAACCACTCGTGTGCTAGACATCCTTTGATGTCAAAGTGAGTGTAACATCCAATAAAATTAGGATGCAACAGTGAGCTTTGTCCTCACTCTAGTGTAACCACTCTTGTGCTAGACATCCTTTGATGTCAAAGTGAGCTTTGTCCTCACTCTAGTGTAACCACTCGTGTGCTAGACATCCTTTGATGTCAAAGTGAGCTTTGTCCTCACTCTAGTGTAACCACTCTTGTGCTAGACATCCTTTGATGTCAAAGTGAGTGTAACATCCAATAAAATTAGGATGCAACAGTGAGCTTTGTCCTCACTCTAGTGTAACCACTCGTGTGCTAGACATCCTTTGATGTCAAAGTGAGCTTTGTCCTCACTCTAGTGTAACCACTCGTGTGCTAGACATCCTTTGATGTCAAAGTGAGCTTTGTCCTCACTCTAGTGTAACCACTCGTGTGCTAGACATCCTTTGATGTCAAAGTGAGCTTTGTCCTCACTCTGGTTTAACCACTGCGTGTGCTAGACATCCTTTGATGTCAGTGAGCTTTGTCCTCACTCTAGTGTAACCACTCTTGTGCTAGACATCCTTTGATGTCAAAGTGAGCTGTATCCTCACTCTAGTGTAACCACTCTTGTGCTAGACATCCTTTGATGTCAAAGTGAGCTTTGTGCTCACTCTAGTGTAACCACTCGTGTGCTAGACATCCTTTGATGTCAAAGTGAGCTGTGTCCTCACTCTAGTGTAACCACTCTTGTGCTAGACATCCTTTGATGTCAAAGTGAGCTTTGTCCTCACTCTAGTGTAACCACTCGTGTGCTAGACATCCTTTGATGTCAAAGTGAGCTTTGTCCTCACTCTAGTGTAACCACTCCTGTGCTAGACATCCTTTGATGTCAAAGTGAGCTTTGTCCTCACTCTAGTGTAACCACTCTTGTGCTAGACATCCTTTGATGTCAAAGTGAGCTTTGTCCTCACTCTAGTGTAACCACTCTTGTGCTAGACATCCTTTGATGTCAAAGTGAGCTTTGTCCTCACTCTAGTGTAACCACTCGTGTGCTAGACATCCTTTGATGTCAAAGTGAGCTTTGTCCTCACTCTAGTGTAACCACTCGTGTGCTAGACATCCTTTGATGTCAAAGTGAGCTTTGTCCTCACTCTAGTGTAACCACTCGTGTGCTAGACATCCTTTGATGTCAAAGTGAGCTTGTCCTCACTCTAGTGTAACCACTCTTGTGCTAGACATCTTTTGATGTCAAAGTGAGCTTTGTCCTCACTCTAGTGTAACCACTCGTGTGCTAGACATCCTTTGATGTCAAAGTGAGCTGTGTCCTCACTCTAGTGTAACCACTCGTGTGCTAGACATGCTTTGATGTCAAAGTGAGCTTTGTCCTCACTCTAGTGTAACCACTCGTGTGCTAGACATCCTTTGATGTCAAAGTGAGCTTTGTCCTCACTCTAGTGTAACCACTCGTGTGCTAGACATCCTTTGATGTCAAAGTGAGCTGTATCCTCACTCTAGTGTAACCACTCTTGTGCTAGACATCCTTTGATGTCAAAGTGAGCTTTGTCCTCACTCTAGTGTAACCACTCGTGTGCTAGACATCCTTTGATGTCAAAGTGAGCTTTGTCCTCACTCTAGTGTAACCACTCTTGTGCTAGACATCCTTTGATGTCAAAGTGAGCTTTGTCCTCACTCTAGTGTAACCACTCTTGTGGTAGACATCCTTTGATGTCAAAGTGAGCTTTGTCCTCACTCTAGTGTAACCACTCGTGTGCTAGACATCCTTTGATGTCAAAGTGAGCTGTGTCCTCACTCTAGTGTAACCACTCTTGTGCTAGACATCCTTTGATGTCAAAGTGAGCTTTGTCCTCACTCTAGTGTAACCACTCATGTGCTAGACATCCTTTGATGTCAAAGTGAGCTTTGTCCTCACTCTAGTGTAACCACTCTTGTGCTAGACATCCTTTGATGTCAAAGTGAGCTTTGTCCTCACTCTAGTGTAACCACTCGTGTGCTAGACATCCTTTGATGTCAAAGTGAGCTGTGTCCTCACTCTAGTGTAACCACTCGTGTGCTAGACATCCTTTGATGTCAAAGTGAGCTGTGTCCTCACTCTAGTGTAACCACTCTTGTGCTAGACATCCTTTGATGTCAGTGAGTGTAACATCCAATAAAATTAGGATGCAACGGTGAGCTTTGTCCTCACTCTAGGTTAACCACTCTTGTGCTAGACATCCTTTGATGTCAAAGTGAGCTTTGTCCTCACTCTAGTGTAACCACTCGTGTGCTAGACATCCTTTGATGTCAAAGTGAGCTGTGTCCTCACTCTAGTGTAACCACTCTTGTGCTAGACATCCTTTGATGTCAAAGTGAGCTGTGTCCTTACTCTAGTGTAACCACTCGTGTGCTAGACATCCTTTGATGTCAAAGTGAGCTTTGTCCTCACTCTAGTGTAACCACTTGTGTGTTAGACATCCTTTGATGTCAAAGTGAGCTTTGTCCTCACTCTAGTGTAACCACTCGTGTGCTAGACATCCTTTGATGTCAAAGTGAGCTTTGTCCTCACTCTAGTGTAACCACTCTTGTGCTAGACATCCTGTGATGTCAAAGTGAGTGTAACATCCAATAAAATTAGGATGCAACAGTGAGCTTTGTCCTCACTCTAGTGTAACCACTCTTGTGCTAGACATCCTTTGATGTCAAAGTGAGCTTTGTCCTCACTCTAGTGTAACCACTCGTGTGCTAGACATCCTTTGATGTCAAAGTGAGCTTTGTCCTCACTCTAGTGTAACCACTCTTGTGCTAGACATCCTTTGATGTCAAAGTGAGCTGTGTCCTCACTCTGGTGTAACCACTCGTGTGCTAGACATCCTTTGATGTCAAAGTGAGCTGTGTCCTCACTCTAGTGTAACCACTCTTGTGCTAGACATCCTTTGATGTCAAAGTGAGCTTTGTCCTCACTCTAGTGTAACCACTTGTGTGCTAGACATCCTTTGATGTCAAAGTGAGCTTTGTCCTCACTCTAGTGTAACCACTCATGTGCTAGACATCCTTTGATGTCAAAGTGAGCTTTGTCCTCACTCTAGTGTAACCACTCATGTGCTAGACATCCTTTGATGTCAAAGTGAGCTTTGTCCTCACTCTAGTGTAACCACTCTTGTGCTAGACATCCTTTGATGTCAAAGTGAGCTGTGTCCTCACTCTAGTGTAACCACTCTTGTGCTAGACATCCTTTGATGTCAAAGTGAGCTGTGTCCTCACTCTAGTGTAACCACTTGTGTGCTAGACATCCTTTGATGTCAAAGTGAGCTTTGTCCTCACTCTAGTGTAACCACTCGTGTGCTAGACATCCTTTGATGTCAAAGTGAGCTTTGTCCTCACTCTAGTGTAACCACTCTTGTGCTAGACATCCTTTGATGTCAAAGTGAGCTTTGTCCTCACTCTAGTGTAACCACTTGTGTGCTAGACATCCTTTGATGTCAAAGTGAGCTTTGTCCTCACTCTAGTGTAACCACTCGTGTGCTAGACATCCTTTGATGTCAAAGTGAGCTTTGTCCTCACTCTATTGTAACCACTCTTGTGCTAGACATCCTTTGATGTCAAAGTGAGCTTTGTCCTCACTCTAGTGTAACCACTTGTGTGCTAGACATCCTTTGATGTCAAAGTGTGCTGTGTAACCACTCTTGTGCTAGACATCCTTTGATGTCAAAGTGAGCTTTGTCCTCACTCTAGTGTAACCACTCTTGTGCTAGACATCCTTTGATGTCAAAGTGAGCTGTGTCCTCACTCTAGTGTAACCACTCTTGTGCTAGACATCCTTTGATGTCAAAGTGAGCTTTGTCCTCACTCTATTGTAACCACTCGTGTGCTAGACATCCTTTGATGTCAAAGTGTGCTGTGTAACCACTTGTGTGCTAGACATCCTTTGATGTCAAAGTGAGCTTTGTCCTCACTCTAGTGTAACCACTCATGTGCTAGACATCCTTTGATGTCAAAGTGAGCTTTGTCCTCACTCTAGTGTAACCACTCTTGTGCTAGACATCCTTTGATGTCAAAGTGAGCTGTCCTCACTCTAGTGTAACCACTCTTGTGCTAGACATCCTTTGATGTCAAAGTGAGCTTTGTCCTCACTCTAGTGTAACCACTTGTGTGCTAGACATCCTTTGATGTCAAAGTGTGCTGTGTAACCACTCTTGTGCTAGACATCCTTTGATGTCAAAGTGAGCTTTGTCCTCACTCTAGTGTAACCACTCTTGTGCTAGACATCCTTTGATGTCAAAGTGAGCTGTGTCCTCACTCTAGTGTAACCACTCTTGTGCTAGACATCCTTTGATGTCAAAGTGAGCTTTGTCCTCACTCTATTGTAACCACTCGTGTGCTAGACATCCTTTGATGTCAAAGTGAGCTTTCTCCTGAGTTGGAGATTGTGGAGACAGACGTGAGATCATGTGGTGCTAAAGCCAGATTCTTCCTGTGTTGGAGTTTGTCGGGCTCTCTGGCCTTAGCCGCAGGTCAGCGCAAGGGACTTGCCCTGTGTCCAAACAGCTCTTGGGAGTTGAGCTCCATGTCGGCTCTGGGAAGCGCTTAGCCTGCCCTAACCTGCTGTTAGTTTGGAGCTTCTGGCTTTCCAGGTGGCGTCTTTCTTCACACAGCCCGAACTTTTGGCGACGTTATTTCCTGCTGGGGTGGTGATTGGGTGTTTTCCTTTCCTCAAGGCGCTCCATTGCCTTGTAATCAAGTGATCTTCCCTCGACTGCATTCGTCTTCTGGGTTTGCTCCGCGGTCCATCCAGTGTGCTGGAGGGAAATTGTGTCCTGCATGTGCCCTATGAAAATTATACATACTAGGCCATTCGGTTGCTTGCAGCCTCAACCAGTAGCCCCCACACCTTGCAAACTGTTTCCATTGATTTTTATTATGGATTTACCTCCGTCCAATGGATATCAAGTCATAATGGTCTCTGTGGAATTCTCTAGGATGGCACACTTTTTTCCATTCAGGTGTATTTCCTCAGCTCCGGTTATGGCCAACCTCAAATCATTTTGGATGGCTTTCACGGTTATGTGCTAACACGGGCTGTAATTTCAGACATGGGTACTGAATATTTTTCAAAATTCTGAAAGGTACTTTGCGAATCATTGGGAATATGAGAACATCTGGTTACCACTGTCAGTCCAACAGGCACACCGAAAGAACAATTCAAAGTCTCTGATAATGTCTACAGTTTTATAGCAATGTCCGTCAAAACAGCTGGTGGTCTTCTTTGTTCTTGGACAAATTCGCCTATAGCAATGCCACGACCAAAATGTGTTTTCATTGTCTTCAAGGGTCCCTTGCTTGTGCATTTCCTGACATTCTATGCCTTGATCCATTGGTACCAGTTGCTTCAGACTTCCTACATCATTTCCAAGAACAAAGACCACTTTTATATACTCATTTTCAAAATGCCGAAGCTGCTATGGAAGATTCAACAAATAGACCTGCTCTGAACCTGCTTGTTGGAAATAAAGATTGCCTTTCTTCTCAGTTCCTTTCTACCCTTTATTTACTGGCGAAACTACGTCTATTATTTTGACCCTTTTTTTCCATTGTAAAACACATCCAGTTCCCTTTCAGCTTCCAGTCCTTGGAAGATTTATCCAACTATTCATGTTGTACCTCAGTTGTAACCTCTTATCAAAAAAACAAGTTCTGTGCTCCAACCACCTTTGATTATCAATGGACATCATCAGATGGGGCACAGCAAATCTGTGTAAATTGGTATTTTAAACGGTGCCTTCAGTCTGTTGTAGACTGGAAGACTTATTCACCTAGTGACTATTTCTAGGTGCATGACCTTTCCATTCACACTCAGACCATGGTGCGTACATTTGTTATTGTTTTCCACACAAACCTTCCACTCCAAGTAGTGGGTGTACATGGCACCGGGGCTGCACAAGGGGCTATCGGTGTGTGCGGTGCTAGAGAGGCTTGGACACTCATGCTGTGCTCCTCCACAGGGCAGCCTTTAACCTGCCCTCACCTAGTGTTAGGCCAGAACACTGGGTTTCCAGGCAACACCTTCCTTCACACAACCCCATACACATCCTTTTCTGCTGTGACTGATGCAGCTGTTGGGTGTTTTCATCTGTCTTTGGCCTCGGAATCAGTGGTGAGGCCTTTTGTTGGCCTCATACATCTTCTACATTTGCTCTGCTGGACCCTGTGCTAGAGGGAAATCAGTGGTCTGCATGGAGATTGTTCAGGAAGACACCAGTGGGGGCCATTTAGGAAGGAAGATCACGTTCCTTCGAAGGCTAAGATTGCCAATAATGTTAGCCCTCATCTGAAACGTAGCCAATCTAATCTTAACCAATCTAATATGGCAACAGTGTTCTGATTCAGTTCCTTTCTGGGATTTCCGCTTCCTGTGGCTTTTAATCAATTTTCTTTTCCACTATACAAGGGGGAGAGTTTGGACATCCCTGTGCCACAGCACAGTTGAGTTCTGTTTTTTGGCAGGTTTGTTGCCCCTTGCTAGTATTTTTGTCCCTGATTTTTTTTCAATAAGACTTTAAAGATTGTTCTGTCGAGCTTTGATTTGTCATCTTAATTCCAGCTTGAAGGGCCTGCTCGACTGAGTTCTGGGCTATTTACTGCCTGCTCTTTCCTCTCTTTTGATGCACCATATTGGACCATCTCTACCCTTCCCAGGAAGTTTTATGCCTAGTATTCTTCTTTTCTCTTGTGACCCTTACGGAGACACCTGCTTCCTCTACATTTATTTTAATAATGGAAAGGCAGAGTTGCTGCTGAAAAGAGTCACCCTTTCCTCAGGCAATGCTGAATGTGCTCGGCATCCAGCTTTTGACAGTTTGTGCCATCAACGCTCTCTAGGGTGCCAGGGACTATGTGAGACCGGAGCCTTTTCTCTTTGCTGACGAACGTGGGCGTAAGACTCCACTTCAGTGATCGAGATGGGTGACTCTGCAAATGGATATGAAACTGAGATATCACGTAGCGCTGGGAGACCCCGTTCGGTAGCTGCGCGCTTTATAAATCCCCAATAACATAATATAACATACTCGTACATGTTGACACACATGCCACGGATAAGGACATACAATAGCCGTGCTGAGTCTCTCCTGATGCGAGTTGGAGCTGTTCACATATATAGATCACAGTGTGGGCTCAAGAGTTTTCAGTCCTCTATCTTTGTCCATGAAGAAAGAACAGGATATAATGCACACAGTGTGTACACATTTGGCTGTCTGGTTGCCTTTCAGTTTCTCTGCTATGATTTTTGGCTTTTCCCTTTGGACAGTTGTCCTGTCCAGCTTGCCCGCAGTCCGCTACCCTCTGTTGCGCCTCCTCTGCTAGTGTCTTGCTCTATCTGAAAGAGACTATTAGTTATAGATACCTTACCTTAGGAATTACCCCCAGGCGTCAGACTGGATCCGGAGATCGTAGCAGTACCCTTGCGCGTCGGTAGGTGGCATCGGTCGACTCCGCATTTGTCGTTGGCGTCGTGATCGCCGGAATGACGTCGCTGTATCTACTTATACGCCGCCCCTGCGTGCTGACGTCAGTTCTTTCTTATTCCGCGCCAGCCAGCGCAGATCCGGAGAGAGCGGTACCCTAGTCACTTTTTGACTAATTGTTTTTTCAACTTTTTGTCGACTTCTTTTCGAGTTGTTTGACTCCTGGTGCGTAGGGATGTCACATCGGCGACCGGCTTCAAGCTTTGTGGCTCCTGCCACAAGCTGATGTCGGTGACGGACCCACATCTAGTGTGCCTCTGGTGTCTGGAGCGCGACCACGACCCGAAGTCGTGCTCCGACTGTCGAGCCATGGCCCCGAAGTCTTTGCGGGAGCGGTCCTGGAAGCTTCTGGAGGCCCAACAGTCGGCTCCGCGCCGCTCGAGGTCCCGGTCGAGAGGGAGGTCGCGAGACCGGTCCTGGAGCCATCACCACCACTACTCGTCGAAGTCTTCGTCTTCGGTTAAGTCGAAGCACAAGAAGAAGCACCGTCGCTCTTCGCCTTCTCCTCGTCCGTCGGCTGATGAGACGAGGGATGCGGACAGTTGTCAACTTTTGGCTCCGTCCACGGAGCCTGCTGGGTCGGCTCCAAGTTTCCCTCCCTTCCCGGGAGCCAGCGCGACCCCGGCCCAACTTCGTAGTTTTTACGAAGCCCTCCACGCCATCTTTGGGCTGCCCGACTCTGCCGGCGCTCCTTCGGGCCCCGCGGACTCGGCTGGGGGTTCTAGACCTTCGATGCAGGCGGCTTCGGCCCCGGCACCTCCGGGCCCCCAAGTATCCAGGCCTGGATCCGGATCGGCGCCCATTGACCTCCCGACACCTCCTCCGGCGCCGAATCCATTGATGACACCGCCTCCGACACCGGTTGGGTCCCTAGCCGACGTCAATCCCGGCCTCCACCTCGACTTAGATACGGAGCCGGACCGGCACTTTTGGGCAAATTTTCTATCCTGGTGTTCCCTATCGCACTGAGTGGCAGCCAGGAGAGGGTTAGGAGGACTGGGAGGGGTCTATTGACCCTCTTGCAGACCAACTTGAAGATCCGGACAGGAGAGAGGAGTTTGGTAATGCCAGTGGTCTGGATACCTCCCCAGACCTTGGTATGCTTTTTTCCCCTACCGTGGCTACGGAGGAGGGAGCCCCCTACGCTGTGGTGTTGCGTAGGGCGGCTGAGGGCTTGGGCCTTGAGCTTCCTACGGTGGCAGTCAGGACTAACCTCCTGACTGAGGTGCTTCAGCCGGCAGCGGCCTCTTCGGAGCCCCTGCTGCCATTCAATAAGGCCCTCACGGACATCCTTCTGGCCACTTGGTCTAATCCCAGCACAGGGGCTCCTGTGGATAGGATGATTGCCCGACGCCACCACCCGGCTCCGGGCGATCCCATTTTCCTCTTCCAACATCCTACCCCTGAGAGCTTGGTAGTCCAAGTCTCTTCTTCCAAAGGCTCGTTCCCTACTGCTCCCCCAGATAGGGAATCCAAGAAGCTGGAACACCTTGGGAAGATGATATTTTCTTCCGCCAGCTCCGCATGTCTCTTTGGGCCGTTACACCCACTCCGTGTGGGATACGGTTGAGCAGGTGCTGCCACAGTGCCCGGAGGAGGATGGGCTGCACTCTCCCGTGCCGTTGCCGAAGGGTGAGATGCAGCAAAGTTTGCCATTCGCTGTGGGCTGGACACCGCCGACTCGCTAGACAGGACTATTTCAAAGGTAGCCCTGAGACGCTACGCCTGGCTGAGATCCACTGGGTTCTCGGGTGATGTCCAATCTACACTTTTGGACATGCCCTTTGATGGCCGTCGCTTGTTTGGCGACAAGGCAGACCACGCGATTGAGCGCTTCAACGATTCTAGGGCTACGGCCAGGTCCTTGGGCCTCGCGACTACATCTCGCCCCATGCAGTCTGCCTTTCGCCCCTTTCGTGGCTATGGAAGGGGTGCCCCACCACATTCCTCCCAGAGCCGCAGGCTGGCGCAAGCTGCCCAGCCTCGGCGCGGCTGGGAACCTGGGACCCAGCGTCGTGGGTCTGTGGTCCAGCGGGTGGGCTAGTCCACCAGTGCCTCCTCTGCAGCAGCCTCCAAACCCTCCTAGTCGGAGCTTTCAGGGCCACCAGTTGCCAGTGGGCGGCAGGATCCGCCATCACCTCCCCCACTGGCAAACCATCACGATGGACAGGTGGGTTTTGCAGATAGTCTGAAGGGGCTACTCCCTCCCCTTCGAGACTACCCCTACATCCATGCCACCGCAATTCCATCGCATGTCCGAGGATCACTTGGCCCTTCTCTGCCAGGAAGTTACGGCTCTCTTGGCCAACTGAGCTATGGGGCGAGTTCCCGCCCCAGAAGTAGGTCGTGGTTGTTATTCCCACTACTTTCTGGTGCCCATGAAGGACAAAGGCCTGCGTCCTATCTTGGATCTCGGGACCGTCAACCGCTTTCTCTAGAAGGAAAATGTTGACATTGGCTCAGGTTCTGTCTGCCCTCGACCCTGGAGACTGGATGGTGGCATTGGACTTGCAGGATGCCTATTTTCACATCGCCGTTCTGCCTGCCCACCGGCGCTACCTACGGTTCACGGTGGGCCAAGAGCATTTTCAGTTTACCGTGCTCCCCTTTGGCCTTACCAGGGCCCCTCGGGTGTTCACGAAAGTGATGGCGGTGGTCGCAGCTCATCTGCGCAGATCAGGGGTTCCAGTCTTCCCCTATCTCGACAACTGGCTTTTGAAGGCGGGCTCGCCCCAGGCTGTCGTCTCCCACCTCCAGACTACGGCAGACCACCTGCATTCGCTGAGGTTCACGATCAATGTGCTGAAGTCACACCTGACTCCCTTTCAGAAGCTCCTTTTCATGGGAGCAGTTCTGGATACAGCGCAGTTTCGGGCTTATCCTCCCGAGCAGCGAGTCCGGGATATTCGGGCTTTGATACCGATGTTTCAGCCTCTATCCCGGATTTCGATGAGAATGGCTCTGAGGCTGCTGGGCCTCATGGCCTTCTGCTGGTGGAACATGCCAGGTGGCACATGCGGGCGTGACCTGAAGTTCCAGTGAGCACAGCATCAGAAGAATCTTTCCGATTGCTTCCGGATCACGGAGGGCACTGCACATCAATTGATGTGGTGGCGATCGAGCCAGGATTGGATCGACGGCAGATCCCTCTCCCTTCCGCAAGCAGAGTTCACGGTGGTGCCAGATGCGTCACTCCTGGGATGGGGCGGCCACATGGGAGAGGCGGAGATCAGAGGCCTCTTGTCTCCGGCGGAGTCCGAGCTCCAGATCAACCTTCTGGAGCTTTGGGCAATTCGTCATGCACTGAAGGCATTCCTTCCTTCTGTCAAGTGAAGAGTAGTGCAGGTGTTCACGGAAAACACCACCGCCATGTGGTACTGCAACAAACATGGCGGGGTGAGGCCCTTCGCTTCTGGACATGGCTGGAACATCAGGGCATGTCACTGGTGGTTCAACACCTGGCAGGTTCCCTGAACGCCAGGGCGGACGAACTCAGCCGTCGGTGCATGGTGGATCACGAATGGCGTCTTCACTCGGAGGTGGTGCTAGGTCTCTTTCAGCGGTGGGGAGAGCCTTGGTTAGATCTGTTCGCCACTGAAGGGAACGTGCAGTGTCAGCAGGTCTGCGCGTTGGAATTTACAAGGCGGCAGTCACTTAGCAATGCTTTTCGTTGCGAGTGGAGTTGCGATCTTCTATACGCCTTTCCGCCTATACCACTTCTGCCCACAGTGCTGAAGAAGATCAAGCGCGACTGGGCCGAAGTCATTCTTGTGGCTCCGGATTGGGCACAAAGAGGCTGGTATCCCGAGCTCTTCTACATGGCCATCGATTCTCCGATCAGACTGCCTCTTCGGGAGTATCTTCTGTCGCAGCAGCAGGGGACGGTCCTCCAACCAAACTTGTCCAGCCTCCACCTCCTTGCGTGGAGATTGAGCGGCGACAGTTGACAGCTTTTGACCTTCCTCCCGAAGTCTGTGATGTTATCTTGGCAGCCAGGCATCCCTCCACTAAGACGGTATACGCCTGTAGATGGAACAAATTAGTGGCATGGTGCACAGCAAAGGCTGTGGATCCCCTTTCTGCCCCTCTTCCAGAGGTTCTCTTCTTCCTTCTTTCTTTGGCCCAGCAGGTATGTGCTCTGGGCACCCTTAAAGGCTATCTTTCGGCCATTTCAGCCTTCCTTTGCCTTCCAGATCAACCTTCTCTTTTCGAGTCCCCTATTGTAAATAGGTTTCTAAAGGGCATTACTCATCTCTATCCTCCTACTCCTTTCGTGGGAATTGAATCTGGTCTTAGCCTACCTCATGTGTGCTCCTTTCGAGCCACTACATAATTGTCCTCTGACTTCTAACTCTGAAAACTGCCTTTCTGATTGCCATCACTTCTGCTCGCAGGGTAAGTGAGTTTCAGGCTCTTTCTTCTAAGCCTCCTTTCCTTGCTTTTCATCCGGACAAAGTTGTCCTCAGAACTCGGCCTTCTTTTCTCCCCAAAGTGGTTACCTCTTTCCACATAGGACAGACTATCACTTTACCCACCTTCCCGCCCCGCATCCTTCTAAAGAGGAAGAAAGACTCCACCGTCTGTATCCAAAACGTGCGCTATCCTTTTATTTGGATCGTACAAAGCAATTCCGGGTGGACGATCAACTCTTTGTTGGCTGTGTAGGCGCCAAAAAAGGTCCGGCAAAAACGGACCTTCTCTCGGTGGGTCGTTCTTTGCATCAAAGTATGCTATTCCTTGGCGAACAAGGAACCTCCAGTAGGATTGGCGCCCACTCCACCAGGGCAACTGCAGCCACTACTGCTTTGGGACGCGGAGTCCCTCTCAATGACCTCTGCCATGGAGCCATGTGGGCATCGCTGCACACGTTCACTAGACACTTTTGCCTGGATACTCAAGTCCGGAGGGACGGCTACTTTGGCCGTTCAGTTCTCCAGGACTTCCTGAACTTGGTTCGCATACCCACCTCAGGGATTAGTATTGCTGGGGTATCTATTCTAAGGTAAGGAATCTATAACTAATTGTCTCTTTCAGATGAACAAGTTACTTACCTTCGGTAACGATATATCTGTAAGAGACATATATTCGTTATAGATTCCTTACCGCCCCACCCATCCTCCCTGTTCTGCGAACTGACTTCTAGTGTAAGGGACTCCCTTTCAGGGCCCTAGTTTTCTGCACCAGTGGTCAGTGTCTTGCATGGCTCTGCGCTCCTGGCATGGAATGTCGTGTAAAGAACTGACGTCAGCGCGCTAGGGTGGCGTCTAAGTAGATACCGCAACGTCATTCCGGCGATCACGCTGCCAACGACGAACGTGGAGTCGACCGACGCCACCTACCGACGCGCAAGGGTACTGCTACGAACAAATTTCTCCGGATTCAGTCTGACGCCTGGGGGTAATTTTAAGGTAAGGAATCTATAACTAATATAGGTCTCTTACAGATATATCGTTACCGAAGGTAAGTAACTTGTTCGTTTTGCCTTTTCTGCTCGTTTTTCTGCCTTCTGTTCCGCCTTTCCTGCTCGTTTCTTCCCTCTTCCTGCCATTTCCCTCCTCCCACCACCCAGCGCCCCGCCCTCCCCACAGGACCTACTTAATGGAGGCCACAGCACGATCCCATTAAGCAGGTACTCGTGCTGCTTCCCCTGCAACAGTTCTCCTGTCCAGCTTGCCCGCAGTCCGCTCCCCTTTGCTTCTTGTCTACCTGCTGCCCTCTATTGTGCCTCCTCTGCTCGTTTGCCCCGTTTTTCCTTTTCTGCCCTCTGTTTTTACTTTACTGCATGTTTTTCTGCCCTCTGTTTTGCCTTTTGTGCTCATTTTTCTGCCCTCCCCTTTGCCATTTCTGTTCGCTCATTTTTCTGCCTCCATGTTTTGCCTTTTCTCCTCGTCTTCCTGCCCTGTTTTGCCTTTTCTGCTCATTTTCCTGCCCTGTTTTACCTTTTCTTCTCATTTTCCTGCCCTCTGTTTTGCGTGTTCTGCCCTATGTTTTGCCTTTTTGTGCTTGTTTCCTTCCTCTTCTCACTGTTTCCTCAAGACCTGTTGCATTGGGAGTGGCACATCCAGGCGCCCATTGGTGAGAGTGCCACGCTCTACAAATGCTGATTGATTCCCTGCTGAAGTTCCTTGTTACTGAAAATCTTTTGGTTGGTTCCACACTGCATCAAATGCTATAAACAGCAGCAGTTGTGATGTCAGAGCTCTGTATGCTTGAGTGTAGTACTGTTCTGGTGTATCCTGCATGCTTTACTTCACACTTAGTTGCCCACTGGTTCACATGTTCAAGATGTTAGCGTTATAATGTAATGGGTTATTTATAGAGCGCACTGTGACCAAAAATGGTATCCTGGCGCTAAAACCACTATGTAAGGCACAGCAGATGAAAGAGCTGAGAAGCGGGCCGCTACTGAGGAAATAACCAGGTCTTCAGTGCCTTCTGAATTTTTGTAAGTCAGATTCAGATCGTAGGGAAACTGGAAGTTTATTCCATATCCGGGCCGCGTTGACCGTAAAGGTGCGTCCTCCTTGTCTGACTTTTTTTGTATCTGAGCTCTTGGACATAGTTACCAGTAGTAGAACGGAGGTTTCTGCCGGGGGTGTATTTTTTTAGTTTGTTTTGGAGAGGTTTTGGCCCTTTGTTTTGTAGTGCCTTGTGGACAATGCAGAGAGATTTAAAGGTTATTCTCTGCTTGATAGGCAGCCATTGAAGCTCCTTCAGGGCTTCTGTAGCAGATGAGTATCGAGGTCTGTTCAGTGTCAGTTTAGCGGTGATGGTCTGAATACGTTCTAACTTTTTTAGCAGCTAATTAGAGGCTCCTAGCAACAGGGCGTTGCAGTAGTCCAACCTACTCAATATTACCCCTCTGGAGATCAGTGATCTGGCTGGTAGATCAAGCAGAGGATATAGCTTCCTAAGAGCCTGGATCAGAGCGAAACAGATCCTTGTAAGTCTGTTCACTTTATTTTCCAGGGATAACTCTTGGTCGATGATCACACCCAAGTTTCGCACCACCACAGGATTGCCCAATGGCTTTTCCATAGGTAGCGGCCAGAAGTTCGGTGATAAGGATACCGGGATTTTGTTGGAGGAGCAGGAGAGGAGTTCGGTTTTATTTCCGTTCATTTTGAGTGAGTTAGAATTCATCCAGACACAGATGTCACGAATGCATGCCTGGAAGGTTCCAATGGTATCCTCCTGGTTATTGTTCAGTGACAGAATCAATTGGGTATCATCTGCATAGTTGATTAATTTAATATTGTAAGTTTTTATAAGTGAGATCAGGGTTTGATGTAGACATTAAATAGGATAGGGCTAAGGGAAGAGCCCTGGGGGACACCATGTGTTGTCTTTCTAAATTTGGATAGAAACTGGGGAAGAGATGCGGCCTGATAACGGTTGGACAGGTATGATTTTAACCAGTTTAACATTGGTCCCCCCACACTCGCTGCCACTGAGCCTGGACATGAGTGTGGTGATCCACCGTGTCAAACGCAGCCGATAAATCTAGGAGGACATGGACAACCGATTGTCCATTATCAATAGTCCTCCGTAGTTCATCGGTAGCACAGATAAGGGCGGTCTCGGTTCCGTGACCAGGACGGAATCCAAATTGCTCTTCCTCAAGCCATGCAGAGTCCTCTAGATGTTGTGACAATAGTGAGCTTATATAACTTTCCAGGATTTTTATTGGGAAAGGGAGAAGGGAAATAGGTCTAAAGTTAGCTATATCAGCGGAGTCAGAGAGAGCTTTTTTTAGCAGTGGCTTGACTATGGCTTTCGTCCAACAGTCTGGTACCTTCTCGGTTTTCAGCGTGAGGTCGTACCAAGGGGCCAGGGGTATAGTTTCATCTAAACTTTTTATAATTTCCCTTTCGAATCTATTATAGTTCACCTCCGCCGAGTCTGCTGGTGAAAAATATAAGTTCTTGATAAGGGGTTTAGTTTTAATTTTGGGAGCTTATTCCATGCTCTACCTTTTACGGAGTTTGCTACTGGCTCGGCGAGGGAACAGATTCTAGCCAGTTGCAGGTGAAAAGTAATCAGTGAGTGGTCAGTCCAGCAAAGAGGAGTCATTTCCTCTACCGAGGTAAGGTTTTCTGGGGAGAATATGAGGTCCAGGGTATGGCCCGCTAGGTGTGTGGGGCCAAGGACCTGCTGTTTAAGGCTGATTGTTTCGCATGTACTGCGCAGTTCCTTATATGCTGCCGACAGGCTTTCTTCTGCCCAGAAGTTGAAATCTCCCAACAGAAAAAAGTTATTATGCGTAATCCACAGGTTGGAGATGTTGTCTAGGGAAGAGGGAAGGGAAGAAGTTACCGCAGTGGGTGGCCTGTAACAGAGAACTCCTGTGACCATATTTTCTTTTCGAGCCTTTAGCTGAAATCCGAGCATTTCTATTACCTCTACTTCATCTATGGGGAAGATGTTGAAATCCAAGCTATCTCTGTGGAGAATGCCTAAGCCCCCCCCCTTTACTCGAGGCTTGTGGAACCCTTTAAACCCGTCTGGGCAGGCTTTGTCTAGGTCAGAGAGCGAGTCCCCTGTGGACAGTGCATCAAACTTCCCAGTGTCAAGCAGTGTGTTAATTTCTACCGTGTGTTTAGGGAGAGATCTGGCATTCAACAGGCCGCAGGTTAGTCTAGCCTTAGGACATTGCTTACTATTACGTTCTCAGTAATGCTTTCCAACTTGGGGGTGATTTGCTTACCAATGAGCATTAGTTCCTCGTGTGTAGCGGAGTCTTTCCTGTTGGATAGTGCTAAAACCGGCAGCATGGCTGGCGCTGAGCGCGGACGGGCACGCCTGTGGCACGCCTGCGGCACGCACGTTCCAGCCTGCTCCTAAGTAGTGTCTGAGTGACGCTGAGTGACGCTGTGGGCGTGGTGTGATGGCCCCGCTGAGGTACGGGTGCCGCTCCTAGTCAAAATCAAAGTGAGCTGTTAGCTCTGTCTGCCCGTTCCGAATAGCGCCGTTAGTTAAAATAACAGGTTCCCTAATTTAGTGCAAGTGCCTCTTTTAAAATGCCCCCCGAGATAAACAATTCAGGTACAGTTCAAATCCAAATTAAACAGTTAAAATAACAGGTTCCCTAATTTAGTGCAAGTGCCTCTTTTAAAATGCCCCCCCGAGATAAACAATTCAGGTACAGTTCAAATCCAAATTAAACAGTTAAAATAACAGGTTCCCTAATTTAGTGCAAGTGCCTCTTTTAAAATGCCCCCCCCGAGATAAACAATTCAGGTACAGTTCAAATCCAAATTAAACAGTTAAAATAACAGGTTCCCTAATTTAGTGCAAGTGCCTCTTTTAAAATGCCCCCCCGAGATAAACAATTCAGGTACAGTTCAAATCCAAATTAAACAGTTAAAATAACAGGTTCCCTAATTTAGTGCAAGTGCCTCTTTTAAAATGCCCCCGAGATAAACAATTCAGGTACAGTTCAAATCCAAATTAAACAGTTAAAATAACAGGTTCCCTAATTTAGTGCAAGTGCCTCTTTTAAAATGCCCCCCCCCGAGATAAACAATTCAGGTACAGTTCAAATCCAAATTAAACAGTTAAAATAACAGGTTCCCTAATTTAGTGCAAGTGCCTCTTTTAAAATGCCCCCGAGATAAACAATTCAGGTACAGTTCAAATCCAAATTAAACAGTTAAAATAACAGGTTCCCTAATTTAGTGCAAGTGCCTCTTTTAAAATGCCCCCCCCGAGATAAACAATTCAGGTACAGTTCAAATCCAAATTAAACAGTTAAAATAACAGGTTCCCTAATTTAGTGCAAGTGTCTCTTTTAAAATGCCCCCGAGATAAACAATTCAGGTACAGTTCAAATCCAAATTAAACAGTTAAAATAGCAGGTTCCCTAATTTAGTGCAAGTGCCTCTTTTAAAATGCCCCCGAGATAAACAATTCAGGTACAGTTCAAATCCAAATTAAACAGTTAAAATAGCAGGTTCCTAATTTAGTGCAAGTGCCTCTTTTAAAATGCCCCCGAGATAAACAATTCAGGTACAGTTCAAATCCAAATTAAACAGTTAAAATAACAGGTTCCCTAATTTAGTGCAAGTGCCTCTTTTAAAATGCCCCCCGAGATAAACTATTCAGGTACAGTTCAAATCCAAATTCAATATGCACAGTTCAGTTAAAAACACTAGCGGTACGAAATCTTACACCATGGTATCACTTTTACAAATACCCTCTTAAAGATATTGTCTGTTTGTTTTAAATGGGCTCCATTTACCTCGTTATAAGATGTTAATTATACTTGCAGTTTTTTATCTATAATTATTTTGTTCTTTGTTTAGGTCACCAAATCCAGTACAAATCCAGATGAGCTGGGCACATTGGCCAACCAGCTCACTAGTGACTATGGACAACTGGCACACCAAGCCAAACCAGCTGCCATGACTGCAGAGAACGAAGAGGTGAGACCCCGGCAGCCATATGCGTTGAAAGTGTCATATTGCCGTTGAGTTTTAGGAAATATTCTGAGACTGAGTTGTAGAGCCAAAGTTGACCAAATTGAACGAAAAGATTGGCATCAAGTTGCCCCATTGGGCAGTGTTGGCAACAGGATTGTTTTGTTGCGAGCTCTGAAAGTGTGCGTTGGCAGCAAGTTAGAAAGAAGAGGTTTGTGTCCTAGAAGAGGTCACTATGGTGGTGGTTTAGAGAGGCCAGAAGGCAGGTTAGGCAGGATGGCCTACAGTTTTTCAAACGTGCTGTTCCTGTGCTGAATAGGAAGTCTGCAGCTTTTTATGACAGACTCTTTTGATGCTGTCTATGGCAGGCTACATTGGTTCTTAATTGGATTGGCTAGTCTGGTGCCTTGCTTGGCATGCTATGGTAGTGCTTTGCTTGGTGCACTAAGCTGGTGGTGTCAGTAGGGGCTTGTGGCCCATGGAGGTCATGCTTTTGCTTCTAGCCATTTAGGGAAGCTTTTTTTGTTGCCTTTCAGCCAGTGAAGGAAATATGCTATCTTTGCTTTTGGCTGGTAAAGGGGCATGTTGGCCTGTGCATGGTGGAGGTGTGACAGGGTGTGCTGAGTCAGGACAGCATATGCTGTTATGATCTCATGGGAGATGTCATGAGTTTGTGCTTGCACTACTGAGGATTTACTGTGCTGTTGCTTGATTGGTCTTATGTCGATACTTGGGTGGGGTATCGCTGTGGTGATGCATCCTTGTACTCACTGTAAAGGTGCATTGTTGGACTAACCGTGTATTGGTGCCTCGTTGCCCTGGCTGTGTGTGTCCGTATATTGTTGCCCTAACTCTGTCACTGCATTGTTACCCTGACTCAGTGTGAGTGTGTGTGTCGGGGGTGTGTGTGGTGGGGGGCTGTATATCATTGCCCTGTTTGTGTGTGTGTGTGTTCTGGTGCATCCTCACCCTGACTGTGCATTGGTGCATCGTTACGCTGACTTTGTGTGTCAGCTCATTGTTGTTCTGACTGTTTGTGTGTGCGTGCCGGTCTATTGTTGCCCTGCCTTTGTTAGTGCGTTGTTGCCCTGACTGTGTGCATGTGTGTTCACTGCTTTGCTACCCTGACTCTCTTTTGGTGCATTGTTGCCCTGTCTGTGTGTGAGACGCTGGGTTTCTGTTGCAGTAACACCCCCCCACACACACACACCCCCACTTTTTGCCAGACTACTGATGCACTTTTAACTTGATGTGCCCTGGGTCCCTGCCAATCAGGTTCCCAGGGCCTGTGTTCTTTCCCCAAAACTAACCCAAACCCAATTGGCATCTCTGGCCACAGGTCAGCCCCTGGTAAATGGTACCACAGGTACCCAGGGCACTGTGACCAGGGAAGACATCTAAGGGCTGCAGCACTTATTGTGCCAGCCTTAGAGGCTCTGTACCTTTACACACACACACTGCCTTTGCAACCTGCATGTCTTGGTGCAGAACAAAGTGATGAGTCCACATGGCACACATCCCTGTGTGCCATGCCTACAAGCCACTGCACTGGCATAGATCTGTCACCCCTCTAGCTGGGTGCACTATACCAGTGGTGAGGGTACAGGTGCATGAGCCCTGTACCCCTACAGTGTCTAAGTCTATTCTTAGACATTGTAAATGCAGTGCTACCATTAGGAGTATATGGTGCTGGGAGTTTGTCATTACGAACTCCACAGCACCATAATGGCTACACTGAAAACTGAGAAGTTTGGTATCAAACTTCTCAGCACATTAAACCCACACTGATGCCAGGGTGGGATTTAATGGAAAATGCACACAGAGGGCATCTTAGAGATGCCCCCTGAAAAATGACCTGCCACTAGTGTCCAGGCTGAGTGGCTGCTTTCAGCTGCCACCACCAGACATGTTTCTGGACCCCTGGAACGAGAGCTTGCTGCTCTCGGGGGCCTGAAACAATGCACATCCTGGGCCAAGCCTCCTCCCCCAGGATGGGCAGGGTTCACGAAGGGGAAGCTTCAAAGGCTTGCCGCCTTTGTGAGCTTCCCCAGGCCACTTGCTGCTTTCAGCAACGAATCCCCACTGGTTCTGACCCCCATTTTGGGCGGGAGAACCGGCGGGAAAAACAAGCGAAGAAGAGAGGTGTGCCTACCTCTGCCAACTCCACCCCTCAGGTGGGGGAGGCGAGGTGAAGCACAACTCTCAGTCCCCGCCTTCTTGCAGATGGGGGGACTCAACCAACCAGGGAAAGGCTTATCCCCCTCTCCCACTGGAGGGTGGCATATCTGAAAGAGACACGTTAGTGACAGATTCCTTACCTTAGAATATCCCCAGGCGTCAGGCTGGATCCGGAAAGTTTTTTGCGTAGCAGTACCCTTGCGCGTCGGTAGGCGGCGTCGTGCGGCTCCGCGTCCGTTGTCGGCGTCGTGATCGCCGGGATGACGTCGCGGGCAGTACTTAGGCGCCGCCCCTGCGCGCTGACGTCAGTTCTTCTTTTTCCGCGCCAGTAAGCGCAGATCCGGGAAGAGCAGTGCCCTAGTCACTTTTTGACTATCTTTTTTGTGAAATTTTCACTGTTTTCTTCAACGAGTCTTCACGACTCCTAAGGTGTCGTAGGGATGCCCGGCTTTAAGCCCTGCGAGGAATGTGGTCGTATGATGTCCATCACGGACCCCCACCTCGAGTGTCTCTTCTGTCTCGGCCGAGACCACGACACGAAGTCGTGCCCTGACTGCCGGAAACTTCATCCGAAGGCTTTGCGAGAGCGGTCTCGAAAGCTCCTTGAAGTCCGGCAGTCGGCTCCGCGCCGCACCAAGCCCCGGTCCCGGGAGAGGTCGAGGGCTGGACGCGGAGTCCCGCCGTTCGTCGGAATCCAAGTCTTCGCGCTCCTCCGGTAAGTCGAAGCACAAGAAGTCTAAGCGGCGTCATCGCTCTAAGACTTCGCCTCGCCGGTCGCGCGACTCGGCTGAGGTCCCTGTCGGCACCGTCCCGCCCCGCGGCCCCGGACGTGCCTGTCGAGTTGCCCCCGCATTACCCGTCCTACCCGGGTTCGGGGGCGACTCCGGCCGAAATACAGAAATTCCTGTCGGCCATGGCCCGCCTCTTCGGGCCTCAAGGTCCCTCCGGTGCGCCTTCGGGCCCCGCGGGTCCTAATGGGGTTGCTCCGGCGTCGCCGTCGACTCCGGTCCCGGCGTCGCCTGTCCCACCAGCCTTCGTCCCGGCCTCGGCTCCGGCCCCGGCCTCGACCCCGGTTCCGGTGGTGCCGCAACCCCCATCGGCGCCGGTTGACCTAACCACGCCTCCGCCGACGCCGATGTCCCCGGTGCCGTTTCCGGCGCCGTCCGGGGCTCCGGGCGGCGTCGTTCCCGGTTCTCCCCGGGTCCGGACATGGAGCCGGACCGGCGTCGCCCGACGCCGGTTCCAGCGCCGATGAGACCTTGGGTCCCTTATGTCCCTCCTCCTCCATCTTTTCAACCTGAGGAGGACCAGGAGAGCTGGGAGGGTCTGACGACCCTCTCACACAACAGTGCGAGTTTGACCCGGACTGGGTTGAGGAACTTGGGGATGCCAGTGGGCTGGATACCTCCCCCGACTCTGGCATGCTGTCTCCTCCCGTGGCAACGGAGGAGGGGGCTAATTTTGCAACGGTGTTGCGTAGAGCTGCTGGAGCCTTAAATCTCCAGTTGCCTACAGTGGCCGTCAGGACTAACCTCCTGACTGAAGTGCTTCAGCCGGCGGCCTCCTCTTCGGAGCCTGTGCTGCCGTTCAACGATGCACTCACTGACGTTCTTTTGGGTGCCTGGTCCAAACCCACCACAGGGGCTCCTGTGGATAGGAACGTGGCCCGACGCCATCGCCCGGCTCCGGGCGACCCCTGTTTCTCTCCCAACACCCCACCCCTGAGAGCTTGGTTGTCCAAGCCTCTGCCTCCCAAACAGCCTTCCCTACCGCCCCTCCGGATAGGGAATCCAAGCGCCTGGATCACTTTGGGAAGAAGGCTTTCTTTCCTCCAGTGCTGGCTTGCGGTCTGTTAATACCGCTTGCCTCTTGGGCCGATACACCCACTCCCTGTGGGATTCGGTGGCTGATGTTTTGCCGCAGTGTTCTGAGGAGGTCCAGACACTGCTTACCGCGCTATTGCGGAAGGGCGTGATGCGGCTAAATATACCATCCGCTGTGGCCTTGATACCGCCGACTCGCTGGGCAGATCGCTTGCAACGACGGTGGCGCTGCGTCGCCACGCCTGGCTGAGAACCACTGGTTTTCAGGGGATGTCCAGAATACTCTCATGGACATGCCCTTTGATGGAGTCGGTCTTTTTGGTTCGAAGGCAGACCATGCGCTGGAGCGTTTCAAGGACTCACGGGCTACTGCTAAGTCCCTGGGCCTTGCTGTTGTGCGCCCTCCGCAAGCGTCTGCTTTTCGCCCCTTTCGTGGCCACGGAAGGGGCGCCCAGTCACGTCCACAGGCCAGCCAACGGCCCGCGCAGCAAGCGCCTTCGCGTGGCCGGGGACGTGGATACCGCCGTGGCGGTTCGGGCAACCAGCGTGCGGGTCAGGCCACCACCTCCAACCCGTCCGCGGCCTCCAAGCCCTCCTAGTCCCTCCTTTCAGGTGCATAGCACGCCAGTCGGGGGCAGGGTCCGCCATCACCTTCACCACTGGCGTCCCATCACCTCGGACAAGTGGGTCTTGGACATTGTCCGAAGGGCTACTCCCTCCCCTTCGAGACCACCCCCCAGCCATGCCACCTCCATTCCACCGCATGTCAGGGGATCACTTGGTGCTTCTACAGAAGGAAGTCACGGCCCTCTTGGCCAAGAGGGCCATCGAGCGTGTTCCGACCCCAGAAGTAGGGCGTGGTTGCTACTCCCACTACTTTCTGGTGCCCAAAAGGACAAGGAGGACATGCGTCCTATCTTGGACCTCCGGAACGTCAATCGCTTCCTCCGGAAGGAGAAGTTCAAGATGCTCACCCTAGCTCAGGTCTTGACTGCCCTCGACCCGGAGACTGGTTGGTAGCGTTGGACTTGCAGGACGCCTATTTCCACATCCCCGTCCTGCCGGCCCACCGGCGTTACCTTCGGTTCACGGTAGGCCTCGAGCATTTTCAGTTCACCGTGCTCCCCTTTGGCCTTACCAGTGCCCCTCGGGTGTTCACAAAAGTGATGGCGGTGGTCGCAGCTCATCTGCGCCGGGCAGGGGTTTCAGTCTTCCCCTACCTCGACGACTGGCTGCTGAAGGCGGGCTCGTCCCAGGCAGTCGTCTCCCACCTCCAGACTACGGCCGAACTCCTGCACTCGCTGGGGTTCTCCATCAATGTGCCGAAGTCGCATCTGATTCCTTCTCCACAGCTCCTTTTCATCGGAGCAGTTCTGGACACGACGCAGTTTCGGGCCTATCCTCCCGAACAGCGAGTCCGGGATATTCAGGCTATGATTCCGATCTTTCAGCCTTTATCCTGGGTTTCGGTACGGATGACCCTGAGGCTGCTGGGCCTCATGGCCTCCTGCATCCTGCTGGTCACTCATGCCAGATGGTATATGCGGGCTCTGCAGTGGGACCTGAAGTTCCAGTGGGCGCAGCACCAGGGCGACCTGTCCGATCACGTCCAGATCTCGGAGGGGACTGCAAAACAGTTGCAGTGGTGGCTCTCGAACCGGCAATGGGTCATGGGCAGATCCCTCTCCCTTCCCCAGCCAGAGCACACAGTGGTGACGGACGCGTCCCTTCTGGGATGGGGCGGTCACATGGGAGAGGCGGAGATCAGAGGCCTCTGGTCTCCGGCGGAGTCCCGGCTCCATATCAACCTTCTGGAGCTCCGGGCGATCCGACTTGCACTCAAGGCATTCCTTCCCTCTGTCAAAGGGAAGGTAGTGCAGGTGTTCACAGACAACACCACCGCCATGTGGTACTGCAACAAACAAGGCGGGGTGGGGTCGTGGACCCTTTGTCCAGGAGGCTCTGCGCCTCTGGACATGGCTGGAACACCAGGGCATGTTCCTGGTGGTTCAACACCTGGCAGGTTCCCTGAACGCCAGGGCGGACGAACTCAGCCGCAGGTGCATGATGGATCACGAATGGCGTCTTCACTCGGAAGTGGCGCAAGGACTCTTTCTACAGTGGGGAGAGCCTTGGTTAGATCTATTCGCCACCGAAGAGAACGCGCAATGTCATCAGTTCTGCGCGTTGGAATTTCCAAGGCGGCACTCGCTCGGCGACGCTTTTCGTCACGAGTGGAGTTGCGGTCTATTGTACGCCTTTCCGCCTATACCACTTCTACCCAGAGTGTTGAAGAAGATTCGGCACGACCGGGCCCAAGTCATTCTTGTGGCTCCGGACTGGGCTCGAAGAGTTTGGTATCCCGAGCTACTCAATATGAGCGTAGATCCCCGATCCGTCTGCCTCTTCGGGAGGATCTTCTGTCGCAGCAGCAGGGACGGTCCTCCACCCGAACCTGTCCAGTCTACACCTGCTTGCGTGGAGATTGAGCGGCGGCAGTTGATTCCTTTCGACTTGCCTCCCGAAGTTTGTGATGTGATTCTGGCAGCCAGGCGTCCCTCCACTAAGGTGGTATACGCCTGCAGGTGGAACAAATTTGTGGCATGGTGCACAGCAAAGGCTGTGAATCCCCTTTCTGCCCCTCTTTCTGAGGTCCTTCTGTTCCTTCTCTCTCTGGCCCAACAGGGTTCTGCCCTGGGTACCATCAAGGGTTATCTTTGTGCTATCTCGGCCTTCCTCAGGCTCCCTGATCAGCCCTCCCTTTTCAAGTCCCCTGTTGTTAACAGGTTCTTAAAGAGCATTACTCACCTCTTCCCTCCTGTTCCGTTTGTGATGCCTCAGTGGGACTTAAACTTGGTTCTTACCTTTTTAATGTGCGCTCCCTTTGAGCCTCTACATAACTGTCCTCTTCGTCTTCTGACTCTGAAGACAGCCTTTCTGGTGGCCATCACCTCCGCTCGGCGGGTGAGTGAGCTCAGGCTCTATCTTGCAAACCTCCCTTTCTGTCTGTTCATCCAGACAAGGTTGTTCTTCGGACGCGTCCGTCCTTCTTGCCAAAGGTGGTTACTGCTTTCCACATTGGGCACACCATCACTTTGCCCACCTTCTTTCCGCCTCCGCATCCTTCCAGAGAGGAAGAGAGGCTCCACCGTCTGGACCCAAAACGTGCGCTCTCTTTCTATATTGACCGCACAAAACACTTCCGGGTGGATGACCAGCTCTTTGTTGGCTACGTGGGCGCCAAAAGGTCGGGCGGTGCACAAGAGGACCATCTCCCGCTGGGTTACCTTGTGCATCAAGACCTGCTATTCTTTGGCTAAAAGGAGCCTCCTGTTGGGCTGCGTGCCCATTCCACCAGGGCAACGGCTGCTACCACGGCCTTGGGCCGCGGTGTTCCGCTGCCGGTTATCTGTCAGGCAGCTACGTGGGCCTCGCTGCACACGTTTACAAAGCATTACTGCCTTGACAGTCAGGTCCGGAGGGACGGCTTCTTTGGCCGTTCTGTCCTCCAGGACTTCCTTGTCTGATCTTTGTTCGCAGACCCACCACCGGGGTTGGTATTGCTGGGGTATCTATTCTAAGGTAAGGAATCTGTCACTAACGTGTCTCTTTCAGATGCACAAGTTACTAACTTGTGTAACGATATATCTGTAAGAGACAGTAGTTAGTGACAGATTCCTACCGCCCACCATCCTCCCCGTTCTGCGAACTGATTTCTAGGAGTTAAGGACATCCCCTTCAGGGCCCTAGTATTTTTCAGACACCTATGTCAGCTTCTTGCATGGCTCTGCGTTCCTGGCGCGGAAAGTCGTGTACAGAACTGACGTCCAGCGCGCAGGGCGGCGCCTAAGTACTGCCCGCGACGTCATCCCGGCGATCACGACGCCGACGACGGACGCGGAGCCGCACGACGCCGCCTACCGACGCGCAAGGGTACTGCTACGCAAAAACTTTCCGGATCCAGCCTGACGCCTGGGGATATTCTAAGGTAAGGAATCTGTCACTAACTACTGTCTCTTACAGATATATCGTTACACAAGTTAGTAACTTGTGCAATAGGGGGTCTACCCACCCCAGGGAAGGGACCCATTGGTCCCAACCTTTTTACCTACCTGTAACGCCCTAAATCTAGTATTTAGGGGCACGCCTGAACCTTGCTTCCTCAGACCAGAAGAAACTACAAGAAAAGAAGGACCGGAACAGCCGTGCAGAGCGAACAAGAGGAAGACGCCCACTGACTTGGCCCCAGCCCTACCGGCCTGTCTCCACCTCGAACCTGCTCCTGCGAAATCCCGGTGTGTCCTGCGGCCAGCAACCTCGAAAACCCCGGAGGACCTTCCTGCCTTCAACCACAAAGACTGTCTCTCCCGTGAACACTGGATTTGTTCATCTCCAATCTCTGGCTCCGGCCGAACACCGCAAATCCGCACCACTCTGCACCCGCCGTCCACAGCCCGAGCTCGAGTGGGCAAACACCACGAGGAGGTTCCCCTGGCGATCCTGACGTGAGATCCTGTGACCCCTGACCTGCCTCAAACCTCTAGCCGCCGCCTGCAGCCTAAATCCGGAAGGTCCCCCCAACCGTGACCAGGAGCTGGTAAGAAGATCTGACCCTAAAAGGCACCCCTGCACCCGACGCCCCACGGCCTTGGGTGGTCCGACCGACAGTGCCTAGCCAACCCCCAAGTTCCCAACTTACCTCTCGAAGTGGTGGTCGAGCACAGTGCTCGAGAGGAAAGCTTCTAAGGCCTTGCTGCCTTTGTAATGCAACCCCAGCCTCTGCTGCTAGCAGCAGATGGCAGCCCCCGGTTCAAACCCCAACCTTTGGCGGGAGAACCGGCGGGAAAACTTAGGGAGAATCGGTGGTGTGCCCACCTTCGCCAACTACACCCCTCCGGTGCTGGAGGCAAAGTGAAGCACATTTTTCAGTGCCCACCATCTTGAATATGGTGGGACTTATTCAATCAGGACTAGGTCTATGCCCCCCTCCCACAGGAGGGTGGCATAATAGAGGGTGTAGACACCCCACGTAAGGAACCCATTGGTCCCTACCTGTCACTCCTCAGTGACACCCCTAAATCTAGTATTTAGGTGGCACCCCTAGACCCTGAAATCAGATTCCCGATGACCTATGAAGCCCACCCGCCAAAGAGCATTCTAAGCAAGAAAGAAGGAACAGCACTCTGCACCAGCCCTGCCGGCCTTTCTGCTGCCTTTCGACCCTTGCTACAATAAGTCGACTTGTCCTGCAGTCCCAGCGACCTCCAATGCCCTTGGAGGACTTCAATAAAGATCAAGAAACTCCAGTGGACCTGTCCAAGAAGAAACCAACTTCAAAACCAGAACTCTGCCCTGAGGAACCGCAAAACCGCCCACCTCAGCACCAGACACCCACTGCCTGATTCCAAGTGTCCAACCGGTCCTGCAAAGGTTCCCTAGCGATTCTAAGTCAGAGTCCACCGTGGGCTGAACCCTGTCGTACTCCACCTCGACGCCTGCTGCCTCAATCCGAAGACTCCCTCTGAATTTTATCTGCCCAGTAATTTGTTCCTGACGGACAAGGACACCCCTGGACCCGAAGCCCCTGGGAATTGGGGAGCTCGACCTATGGTGTCCCTGTGCCCCCCAGCCTCGCTACTTACTTGGGCAGTTGTGGGCTTTCTTCTTCCGACCTCCTGGTCAGGGCCTTCAGCCTCTTTTCAAAACCGATCTCCCCCATTGAATTGCAATGGGCGCCCGACACTGTGTTGGCAGTCTGCACCTGGCCATCCCTGTACCGCTGAGGGTGTAAGTTTGGTCCTGCCTTGTGGCCCCTCCTTTGCTTATCTTATCTCCAGGAGTTCGACCTTGACACAACTTCACTCACTTCTGAGCAGCGCATCTTCAATCACCCCCAGTCTCCATTGGTTAATATTGGGCACCAGACCCAGAGTTCGACCTCTGCACCCGGCCGTCCCTGTGCCGCTGGTGGTGCAGTCTTGGTACTGATTTGAACCTTGCCTAGTGTAGACCTGAAACCCCGAAGACTGGATTTATAAGTTGTGTACTTGCCTTCAAAAACTGCATTCTTGTTTGTGTCCCATATGTTAACATTGCTGAACTGAGAAATAGCACTAAGCGCCCACTTTTTAAAGTGAAAGGCACTTTTATTGTAAAACATACTTACCTTTTAACGTACATCTTGGTCTTAAAATAAATCTTGAAAGAAGCTTTATTTTCTAAAACTTGTGTTGATCTCCATTTTGAGTTATGTGTCCTTTATTATTCACTGTGTGTATAACAAATGTCTTACACTCCTCTGTGTTTAGGCCTCAGGCTGCTCGCCCGCACTACCACTAATGGAGCACTTTGGGTTTACATTGAGCCCTGTACATTTCTGAAGGAATCTCTGGACTCTTTACACAATGTAACCAATTATTGGTATATCACATAGAGAGTCAGCTGTCTACAGCAGGCCATGCATATATCACCTCAGATTGTGACTTCAGGCTGACCAAGACGGTGGCAAGTTGTGCAATCTACTTCACAGCAGTAAAGCGTGCAATTATTTGGTGTTGCATCTTGTGAGCCCTCTATCTACTGTGCCCAGTGGCCTGTCTTGGATTTGTTGCAATGTACACTAGGCCTTATGCAGATGTTCCGTAGACTCAGCTTGTGGCTGAGTGAGTTGTGATCATTTTATGATGGGTAGTGAAATGATTGCTTTTGCTTCCTCCTCACTCTGGTGGCACCACTCACTGGTTTCCAGGGTGTTGTATGAAGTTATTTGGGTGATGTGGTCTGTTCAGTGTTTGTGCTGGCACCACTTGTTTCCTGGATCTTTGGGTGATGTGTTTTGTTCAGGGTTTGTGCTGGCACCACTGGTGTGCTGGGTCTTTGGGTGAGGTGGTTTGTATAGTCTTTGTGCTGGCACCACTGGTGTTGTGGTTCTTTGGGTGATGTGTTTTGTTCAGTGTTTGTGCTGGGACCACTGGTTTCCTGGGTCTTTGGGTGAGGTGGTTTGTACAGTCTTTGTGCTAGCACCACTGGTGTCCTGGGTCTTTGGGTGATGTCGGGTCTGGTGGCTTAGTGGACTAATGCATCCACTGGAGGGGCCTGTGTTTGACCTCATGGTCACAGGTTCAGATCCCGGCGGGTCGACTCAGCCTTTCATCCATTTGAGGTCGATAAAATGAGTACCATTGAGTTGGGTAACAATAAACATCTGTTATTCAGCACCTTGAGACCCCTGGGTGATAAGTGCGCTTTACAAATACAAGTGTTATGTTATGTTATGTGGTTTGTACAGTGTTTGTGCTGGCACCACTTGTTTCCTGGATCTTTGGGTGATGTGGTTTGTACAGTCTTTGTGCTGGGCTGTCATTTTTCTGGGTGATTTTTGTGTGTTTTGCATTCAGATGGCTTGGGGACGTAGAAGTTGAGCAGGGAGGTTACATTTGGATATGGTTGCCCACAGGAGCATTAGACTGATATTATTTTGACTAAAAACCTTGGTGAAACAAGTGCTGGATGGTTGCAGACGTTGAAGGCATCTAGACAAAGGACATCGGTGGCACATGGGCAGCTCGTGAAAACTCCTAGGGATCTGTTCCACGACGCCGACTGCTTTTGTGATGATTTCATTCTTCCTTTTCTTCCCCCAGATTGGATTCCACATTAAGAACAGGGTCCAGGAGCTTGGGCATGGCTGTGCATCTCTGGTGAATAAAGCAGGCGCTCTCCAGTGCAGTCCTAATGACACCTACACCAAGAAGGAGCTCATTGAGTGTGCTCGCAAAGTTTCCGAAAAGGTTAGACGACCCTCCGTCACTCTTTCTCATTATTCTCTGACCTTTTGTATTTTGCTTTTATCTTCTTTTTACCCAGTGTCCCATAGCTTTTAACTCACTGTCCACTTGCCCTCCCCCTCTCTCTTTTGCATCCCTAACTTCCCTCCTGATTCCCTTTCACCTTTATTATGAATTGTGCTTATCTGTTGCTTTCCTCCTCTTGCCTTGCATACTCTTTCAGCATCTGCTGCTCTGCTCCATTTCCTCTTCTGTGCCCGACCTTCTTTCTTCTACTTATTGGCGTGTTTCTCTGTGCAGGTTTCTCATGTGTTGGCTGCCCTGCAGGCTGGTAACCGTGGTACTCAAGCTTGCATCACAGCTGCCAGTGCAGTGTCGGGCATCATCGCTGACTTGGATACCACCATCATGTTTGCTACAGCAGGCACACTGAACCGGGAGAATGCTGAAACATTTGCTGATCACAGGTAAGTCTACGTCCTTGAGGTTGTTCTGCAGTCAATTGGCTTCTTAAGAAGTAATGCTCTACAAATATCTGTGCTACTAAGGGCCCTGTCATGAATACTAGATGAGAAACCATTAGAAATCAGAATCCGAAATGTTTCAGTCTTTTTACTTTACTCTTTGTCCGTCTCGCATTGTGCCGCTAAGGTGTGTGTGGGGGGCGGGTGGGGTAGTGTTCTCAGCACCTAGATATGTATTTACCAAGTGCAAACACGTATTCTGTCAATTGACAAACTATTCGAAATTAAAAGAGTGCAATGTGGAGAGCAAGACGAGTGTTACCATCTACATTAAGACTGTCGATAGCACCAATGAAGTGGCTGTGCTAACATTCTTTCGTGATCTCTGTTGCTTGTTTCTGTCAGGAATCATGGGTCCAGTTTAGGTGGCCACATGTCCAAAAGGAGGAAGAGCAGTTGAAGACAGTTAATACACATTCTCTCAAAATGGCTTAAAAGTAACATCACAAATCTAAGAGCAGAAAAAGCACAAGTCTCAGCTACACCATATATCAGACTTAAAGCTAGAGGAATAACTCTCAGCAAGAGCCTCGGGTGCTGCATTAGCATTGCCCTCTCAGTACGGAATGAGAGGCTCAGGTGTAACATTAACATTGCCCTCTCAGTACGGAATGAGAGGCTCAGGTGTAACATTAGCACTGCCCTCTCAGTACGGAGTGAGAGGCTCAGGTGTAACATTAGCACTGCCCTCTCAGTAAGGAGTGAGAGGCTCCGGTGTAACATTAGCACTGCCCTCTCAGTACGGAGTGAGAGGCTCAGGTGTAAGATTAGCACTGCCCTCTCAGTACGGAATGAGAGGCTCAGGTGTAACATTAGCACTGCCCTCTCAGTACAGAGTGAGAGGCTCAGGTGTAACATTAACATTGCCCTCTCAGTACGGAGTGAGAGGCTCAGGTGTAACATTAACATTGCCCTCTCAGTACGGAGTGAGAGGCTCAGGTGTAACATTAGCACTGCCCTCTCAGTAAGGAGTGAGAGGCTCCGGTGTAACATTAGCACTGCCCTCTCAGTAAGGAGTGAGAGGCTCCGGTGTAACATTAGCACTGCCCTCTCAGTAAGGAGTGAGAGGCTCCGGTGTAACATTAGCACTGCCCTCTCAGTACGGAGTGAGAGGCTCAGGTGTAAGATTAGCACTGCCCTCTCAGTAAGGAGTGAGAGGCTCCGGTGTAACATTAGCACTGCCCTCTCAGTACGGAGTGAGAGGCTCAGGTGTAACATTAGCACTGCCCTCTCAGTACGGAGTGAGAGGCTCAGGTGTAACATTAACATTGCCCTCTCAGTACGGAGTGAGAGGCTCAGGTGTAACATTAACATTGCCCTCTCAGTACGGAGTGAGAGGCTCAGGTGTAACATTAGCATTGCCCTCTCAGTACGGAGTGAGAGGCTCAGGTGTAACATTAGCACTGCCCTCTCAGTACGGAGTGAGAGGCTCAGGTGTAACATTAGCACTGCCCTCTCAGTAAGGAGTGAGAGGCTCCGTTGTAACATTAGCACTGCCCTCTCAGTACGGAGTGAGAGGCTCAGGTGTAAGATTAGCACTGCCCTCTCAGTAAGGAGTGAGAGGCTCAGGTGTAACATTAGCATTGCCCTCTCAGTACGGAGTGAGAGGCTCAGGTGTAACATTAGCATTGCCCTCTCAGTACGGAGTGAGAGGCTCAGGTGTAACATTAGCATTGCCCTCTCAGTACGGAATGAGAGGCTCAGGTGTAACATTAGCATTGCCCTCTCAGTACGGAGTGAGAGGCTCAGGTGTAACAGCATTGCCCTCTCAGTACGGAGTGAGAGGCTCCGGTGTAACATTAGCACTGCCCTCTCAGTTAGTAGTGAGAGGCTCAGGTGTAACATTAGCACTGCCCTCTCAGTAAGGAGTGAGAGGCTCAGGTGTAACATTAGCACTGCCCTCTCAGTACGGAGTGAGAGGCTCAGGTGTAACATTAGCACTGCCCTCTCAGTAAGGAGTGAGAGGCTCCGGTGTAACATTAGCACTGCCCTCTCAGTACGGAGTGAGAGGCTCAGGTGTAACATTAGCATTGCCCTCTCAGTAAGGAGTGAAATGCTCAGGTGTAACATTAGCACTGCCCTCTCAGTAAGGCGTGACAGGCTCAGGTGTAGCATTAGCACTGCCCTCTCAGTACGGAGTGAGAGGCTCAGGTGTAAGATTAGCACTGCCCTCTCAGTAAGGAGTGAGAGGCTCCGGTGTAACATTAGCACTGCCCTCTCAGTAAGCAGTGACAGGCTCTGGTGTAACATTAGCACTGCCCTCTCAGTAAGGAGTGAGGGCTCTGGACCGGTGACAGCGCCCTCTCAGTACGGAATGAGAGGCGCAGGTGTAACATTAGCACTGCCCTCTCAGTAAGCAGTGACAGGCTCTGGTGTAACATTAGCACTGCCCTCTCAGTAAGCAGTGACAGGCTCGGGTGTAACATTAGCACTGCCCTCTCTCTCAGTACGGAGTGAGAGGCTCAGGTGTAACATTAGCACTTCCCTCTCTCAGTGAGGAGTGAGAGGCTCAGGTGTAAGATTAGCACTGCCCTCTCAGTAAGGAGTGAGAGGCTCCGGTGTAACATTAGCACTGCCCTCTCACTTAGTAGTGAGAGGCTCAGGTGTAACATTAGCACTGCCCTCTCAGTAAGGGGTGAGAGGCTCAGGTGTAACATTAGCATTGCCCTCTCAGTAAGGAGTGAGAGGCTCCGGTGTAACATTAGCACTGCCCTCTCAGTAGTGAGAGGCTCAGGTGTAACATTAGCACTGCCCTCTCAGTAAGGAGTGAGAGGCTCAGGTGTAACATTAGCACTGCCCTCTCAGTAAGGAGTGAGAGGCTCAGGTGTAACATTAGCACTGCCCTCTCAGAACGGAGTGAGAGGCTCAGGTGTAACATTAGCATTGCCCTCTCAGTAAGGAGTGAAATGCTCAGGTGTAACATTAGCACTGCCCTCTCAGTACGGAGTGAGAGGCTCTGGTGTAACATTAGCACTTCCCTCTCTCTCAGTAAGGAGTGAGCAGTGCAGGTGTAACATTAGCACTGCCCTCTCAGTACGGAATGAGAGGCTCAGGTGTAACATTAGCATTGCCCTCTCAGTACGGAATGAGAGGCTCAGGTGTAACATTAGCATTGCCCTCTCAGTACGGAATGAGAGGCTCAGGTGTAACATTAGCACTGCCCTCTCAGTAAGCAGTGACAGGCTCTGGTGTAACATTAGCACTGCCCTCTCCGTAAGGAGTGAGGGCTCTGGACCGGTGACAGCGCCCTCTCAGTACGGAATGAGAGGCGCAGGTGTAACATTAGCACTGCCCTCTCAGTAAGCAGTGACAGGCTCTGGTGTAACATTAGCACTGCCCTCTCAGTAAGCAGTGACAGGCTCGGGTGTAACATTAGCACTGCCCTCTCTCTCAGTACGGAGTGAGAGGCTCAGGTGTAACATTAGCACTTCCCTCTCTCAGTGAGGAGTGAGAGGCTCAGGTGTAAGATTAGCACTGCCCTCTCAGTAAGGAGTGAGAGGCTCCGGTGTAACATTAGCACTGCCCTCTCAGTTAGTAGTGAGAGGCTCAGGTGTAACATTAGCACTGCCCTCTCAGTAAGGGGTGAGAGGCTCAGGTGTAACATTAGCATTGCCCTCTCAGTAAGGAGTGAGAGGCTCCGGTGTAACATTAGCATTGCCCTCTCAGTACGGAATGAGAGGCTCAGGTGTAACATTAGCACTGCCCTCTCAGTACGGAGTGAGAGGCTCAGGTGTAACATTAGCACTGCACTCTCAGTAAGGAGTGAGAGGCTCCGGTGTAACATTAGCACTGCCCTCTCAGTAAGGGGTGAGAGGCTCAGGTGTAACATTAGCATTGCCCTCTCAGTAAGGAGTGAGAGGCTCCGGTGTAACATTAGCATTGCCCTCTCAGTACGGAATGAGAGGCTCAGGTGTAACATTAGCACTGCCCTCTCAGTACGGAGTGAGAGGCTCAGGTGTAACATTAGCACTGCACTCTCAGTAAGGAGTGAGGGCTCTGGTGTAACATTAGCACTGCCCTCTCAGTAAGGAGTGAGCGGCTCAGGTGTAACATTAGCACTGCCCTCTCAGTAAGGAGTGAGAGGCTCAGTAAGGAGTGAGTGGCTCTGGACCGGTGACTGGGCCCCCTCAGTAAGGAGTGAGTGGCACTGGACCGGTGACAGTGCCCTCTCAGTAAGGAGTGAGCGGCTCTGGACCGGTGACTGGGCCCCCTCAGTAAGGAGTGAGTGGCACTGGACCGGTGACAGTGCCCTCTCAGTAAGGAGTGAGCGGCTCTGGACCGGTGACTGGGCCCCCTCAGTAAGGAGTGAGTGGCACTGGACCGGTGACAGTGCCCTCTCAGTAAGGAGTGAGCGGCTCTGGACCGGTGACAGTGCCCTCTCAGTAAGGAGTGAGAGCTCTGGACCGGTGACAGTTCCCTCTCAGTAAGGAGTGAGCGGCTCTGGACCAGTGACAGTGCCCTCTCAGTAAGGAGTGAGGGCTCTGGACCGGTGAGAGGGCCCCTCTGTAAGGAGTGAGGGCTCTGGATCTTTGGCAGTGCCCTCTCAGTAAGGAGTGAGGGCTCTGGACCGGTGACAGGGCCCTCTCAGTAGGAGTGAGGGCTCTGGACCGGTGACAGTGCCGTCTCAGTAAGGAGTGAGGTCTCTGGACCGGTGACAGTGCCCTCTCAGTAAGGAGTGAGGGCTCTGGACCGGTGACAGTGCCCTCTCAGTAAGAGTGAGGGCTCTGGACCGGTGACAGTGCCCTCTCATTAAGGATTGAGGGTTCTGGACCAGTGACAGTGCCCTCTCAGTAAGGATTGAGTGGCTCTGGACCAGTGACAGTGCCCACTCAGTAAGAAGTGAGTGGCTCTGGACCGGTGACCGTTCCCCTCTCAGTAAGGAGTGAGTGGCCCTGGACCGCGGGCTCTGGACCCGTGACAGTGCCCTCTCAGTAAGGAGTGAGGGCTCTGGACCGGTGACAGTGCCATCTCAGTAAGGAGTGAGGGCTCTGGACCGGTGACAGTGCCCTCTCAGTAAGGAGTGAGGGCTCTGCACCGGTGACAGTGCCCTCTCAGTAAGGAGTGAGGGCTCTGGACCGGTGACAGTGCCCTCTCATTAAGGATTGAGGGTTCTGGACCGGTGACCGTGCCCCCTCAGTAAGGAGTGAGTGGCACTGGACCGGTGTCAGGGCCCCCTCAGTAAGGAGTGAGTGGCACTGGACCGGTGACTGGGCCCCCTCAGTAAGGAGTGAGTGGCACTGGACCGGTGACAGTGCCCTCTCAGTAAGGAGTGAGCGGCTCTGGACCGGTGACAGGGCCCCCTCAGTAAGGAGTGAGCGCCTCTGGATCTGTGGCAGTGCCCTCTCTCAGTAAGGAGTGAGGGCTCTGCATCTGTGGCAGTGCCCTCTCTCAGTAAGGAGTGAGCGGCCCTGGACCTGTGACAGTGCCCCCTCAGTAAGGAGTGAGCGGCTCTGGACCGGTGACAGGGCCCCCTCAGTAAGGAGTGGCTCTGGACCGGTGACAGTGCCCTCTCAGTAAGGAGTGAGCGGCTCTGGACCGGTGACAGGGCCCCCTCAGTAAGGAGTGAGCGCCTCTGGATCTGTGGCAGTGCCCTCTCTCAGTAAGGAGTGAGGGCTCTGCATTTGTGGCAGTGCCCTCTCTCAGTAAGGAGTGAGCGGCCCTGGACCTGTGACAGTGCCCCCTCAGTAAGGAGTGAGCGGCTCTGGACCGGTGACAGGGCCCCCTCAGTAAGGAGTGGCTCTGGACTGGTGACAGTGCCCTCTTAGTAAGGAGTGAGGGCTCTGGATCTGTGGCAGTGACCTTTCTCGGTAAGGAGTGAGTGGCTCTGGACTGGTGACAGCGCCCTCTCAGTAAGGAGTGAGTGGTTCTGGACCGTTGACAGCGCCCTCTCAGTAAGGAGTGAGGGGTCTGGACCGGTGACAGGGCCCCCTCCATAAGGAGTGAGGGCTCTGGACCGGTGACAGGGCCCCCTCCGTAAGGAGTGAGGGCTCTGGCCTGGTGACAGGGCCCCCTCAGTAAGGAGTGAGGGCTCTGGATCTTTGGCGGTGCCCTCTCAGTAAGGAGTGAGGGCTCCGGACCGGTGACAGCGCCCTCTCAGTAAGGAGTGAGCGGCTCTGGACCGGTGACAGGGCCCCCTCAGTAAGGAGTGAGTGGCTCTGGACCGGTGACAGGGCCCCCTCAGTAAGGAGTGAGTGGCTCTGGACCGGTGACAGGGCCCCCTCAGTAAGGAGTGAGTGGCTCTGGACCGGTGACAGGGCCCCCTCAGTAAGGAGTGAGGGCTCTGGACCGGTGACAGGGCCCCCTCAGTAAGGAGTGAGTGGCTCTGGACCGGTGACAGGGCCCCCTCAGTAAGGAGTGAGGGCTCTGGACCGGTGACAGGGCCCCCTCAGTAAGGAGTGAGGGATCTGGACTGGTGACGGGCCCTCTTAGTAAGGAGTGAGGGCTCTGGATCTGTGGCAGTGCCCTCTCAGTAAGGAGTGAGGGCTCTGGACCGGTGACAGCGCCCTCTCAGTAAGGAGTGAGGGCTCTGGACTGGTGACGGGGCCCTCTTAGTAAGGAGTGAGGGCTCTGGATCTGTGGCAGTGCCCTCTCTCGGTAAGGAGTGAGTGGCTCTGGACCGGTGACAGGGCCCCCTCAGTAAGGAGTGAGGGATCTGGACTGGTGACTGGGCCCCCTTAGTAAGGAGTGAGGGCTCTGGATCTTTGGCGGTGCCCTCTCAGTAAGGAGTGAGGGCTCTGGACCGGTGACAGCGCCCTCTCAGTAAGGAGTGAGTGGCTCTGGATCTGTGGCAGTGCCCTCTCAGTAAGGAGTGAGGGCTCTGGACCAGTGACAGCGCCCTCTCAGTAAGGAGTGAGGGCTCTGGACTGGTGACGGGGCCCTCTTAGTAAGGAGTGAGTGGCTCTGGACCGGTGACAGTGCCCCCTCAGTAAGGAGTGAGTGGCTCTGGGCCGGTGACAGCGCCCTCTCAGTAAGGAGTGAGTGGCTCTGGACCGGTGACAGTGCCCTCTCAGTAAGGAGTGAGTGGCTCTGGGCCGGTGACAGTGCCCTCTCAGTAAGGAGTGAGGGCTCTGGACCGGTGACAGCGCCCTCTCAGTAAGGAGTGAGAGGCTCCGGTGTAACATTAGCACTGCCCTCTCAGTTAGGAGTGAGAGGCTCAGGTGTAACATTAGCTCTGCCCTCTCAGTAAGGAGTGAGAGGCTCAGGTGTAACCGCACTGCCCTCTCAGTAAGGAGTGAGAGGCTCAGTAAGGAGTGAGTGGCCTTGGACCGGTGACAGTGCCCTCTCAGTAAGGAGTGAGTGGCCCTGGACCGGTGACAGTGCCCTCTCTTTAAGGAGTGAGAGGCTCAGTAAGGAGTGAGTGGCTCTGGACCGGTGACTGGGCCCCCTCAGTAAGGAGTGAGGGCTCTGGACTGGTGACAGTGCCCTCTCAGTAAGGAGTGAGTGGCGCTGGACTGGTGACAGTGCCCTCTCAGTAAGGAGTGAGTGGCGCTGGACTGGTGACAGTGCCCTCTCGGTAAGGAGTGAGTGGCTCTGGACCGGTGACAGCGCCCTCTCAGTAAAGAGTGAGTGGCTCTGGACCGGTGACAGCGCCCTCTCAGTAAGGAGTGAGGGCTCTGGACCGGTGACAGTGCCCTCTCAGTAAGGAGTGAGGGTTCTGGACAGGGTGACAGCACCCTCTCGGTAAGTAGTGAGTGGCTCTGGACTGGTGACAGCGCCCTCTCAGTAAGGAGTGAGTGGCTCTGGACCGGTGACAGCGCCCTCTCAGTAAGGAGTGAGCGGCTCTGGACCGGTGACAGTGCCCTCTCAGTAAGGAGTGAGAGCTCTGGACCGGTGACAGTTCCCTCTCAGTAAGGAGTGAGCGGCTCTGGACCAGTGACAGTGCCCTCTCAGTAAGGAGTGAGGGCTCTGGACCGGTGAGAGGGCCCCCTCTGTAAGGAGTGAGGGCTCTGGATCTTTGGCAGTGCCCTCTCAGTAAGGAGTGAGGGCTCTGGACCGGTGACAGGGCCCTCTCAGTAAGGAGTGAGGGCTCTGGACCGGTGACAGTGCCGTCTCAGTAAGGAGTGAGGTCTCTGGACCGGTGACAGTGCCCTCTCAGTAAGGAGTGAGGGCTCTGGACCGGTGACAGTGCCCTCTCAGTAAGGAGTGAGGGCTCTGGACCGGTGACAGTGCCCTCTCATTAAGGATTGAGGGTTCTGGACCAGTGACAGTGCCCTCTCAGTAAGGATTGAGTGGCTCTGGACCAGTGACAGTGCCCACTCAGTAAGAAGTGAGTGGCTCTGGACCGGTGACCGTTCCCCTCTCAGTAAGGAGTGAGTGGCCCTGGACCGCGGGCTCTGGACCCGTGACAGTGCCCTCTCAGTAAGGAGTGAGGGCTCTGGACCGGTGACAGCGCCCTCTCAGTAAGGAGTGAGTGGTTCTGGGCCGGTGACAGCGCCCTCTCAGTAAGGAGTGAGGGTTCTGGACCGGTGACAGCGCCCTCTCAGTAAGGAGTGAGTGGCTCTGGACCGGTGACAGCGCCCTCTCAGTAAAGAGTGGCTCTGGACCGGTGACAGCGCCCTCTCAGTAAGGAGTGAGTGGCTCTGGACCGGTGACAGCGCCCTCTCAGTAAGGAGTGAGTGGCTCTGGATCTGTGGCAGTGCCCTCTCTCGGTAAGGAGTGAGTGGCTCTGGACCGGTGACAGCGCCCTCTCAGTAAGGAGTGAGTGGCTCTGGACCGGTGACAGCGCCCTCTCAGTAAGGAGTGAGTGGCTCTGGACCGGTGACAGCGCCCTCTCAGTAAGGAGTGAGTGGCTCTGGGCCGGTGACAGCGCCCTCTCAGTAAGGAGTGAGGGCTCTGGGCCGGTGACAGCGCCCTCTCAGTAAGGAGTGAGGGCTCTGGGCCGGTGACAGCGCCCTCTCGGTAAGGAGTGAGTGGCTCTGGACTGGTGACAGCGCCCTCTCAGTAAGGAGTGAGGGCTCTGGACCGGTGACAGTGCCCTCTCAGTAAGGAGTGAGGGTTCTGGACCGGTGACAGCGCCCTCTCGGTAAGGAGTGAGTGGCTCTGGACTGGTGACAGCGCCCTCTCAGTAAGGAGTGAGTGGCTCTGGACCGGTGACAGCGCCCTCTCAGTAAGGAGTGAGTGGCTCTGGACCGGTGACAGCGCCCTCTCAGTAAGCAGTGAGGGCTCTGGACCGGTGACAGTGCCCTCTCAGTAAGGAGTGAGGGTTCTGGACCGGTGACAGCGCCCTCTCGGTAAGGAGTGAGTGGCTCTGGACTGGTGACAGCGCCCTCTCAGTAAGGAGTGAGTGGCTCTGGACCGGTGAGAGCGCCCTCTCAGTAAGGAGTGCGTGGCTCTGGACCGGTGACAGCGCACTCTCAGTAAGGAGTGAGTGGCTCTGGACCGGTGACAGCGCCCTCTCAGTAAGGAGTGAGTGGCTCTGGACCGGTGACAGTGCCCTCTCAGTAAGGAGTGAGTGGCTCTGGACCGGTGACAGCGCCCTCTCAGTAAGGAGTGAGTGGCTCTGGGCCGGTGACAGCGCCCTCTCAGTAAGGAGTGAGGGCTCTGGGCCGGTGACAGCGCCCTCTCAGTAAGGAGTGAGTGGCTCTGGACCGGTGACAGCGCCCTCTCAGTAAGGAGTGAGGGCTCTGGGCCGGTGACAGCGCCCTCTCAGTAAGGAGTGAGTGGCTCTGGGCCGGTGACAGCGCCCTCTCAGTAAGCAGTGAGTGGCTCTGGACCGGTGACAGCGCCCTCTCAGTAAGGAGTGAGTGGCTCTGGACCGGTGACAGCGCCCTCTCAGTAAGGAGTGAGGGCTCTGGGCCGGTGACAGCGCCCTCTCAGTAAGGAGTGAGTGGCTCTGGGCCGGTGACAGCGCCCTCTCAGTAAGCAGTGAGTGGCTCTGGACCGGTGACAGCGCCCTCTCAGTAAGGAGTGAGTGGCTCTGGACCGGTGACAGCGCCCTCTCAGTAAGGAGTGAGTGGCTCTGGACCGGTGACAGTTCCCTCTCAGTAAGGAGTGAGTGGCACTGGACCGGTGACAGTGCCCTCTCAGTAAGGAGTGAGGGTTCTGGACCGGTGACAGCGCCCTCTCGGTAAGGAGTGAGTGGCTCTGGACCGGTGACAGCGCCCTCTCAGTAAGCAGTGAGGGCTCTGGACCGTGACAGTGCCCTCTCAGTAAGGAGTGAGGGTTCTGGACCGGTGACAGCGCCCTCTCGGTAAGGAGTGAGTGGCTCTGGACTGGTGACAGCGCCCTCTCAGTAAGGAGTGCGTGGCTCTGGACCGGTGACAGCGCACTCTTAGTAAGGAGTGAGTGGCTCTGGACCGGTGACAGCGCCCTCTCAGTAAGGAGTGAGTGGCTCTGGACCGGTGACAGCGCCCTCTCAGTAAGGAGTGAGTGGCTCTGGACCGGTGACAGCGCCCTCTCAGTAAGGAGTGAGTGGCTCTGGGCCGGTGACAGCGCCCTCTCAGTAAGGAGTGAGGGCTCTGGGCCGGTGACAGCGCCCTCTCAGTAAGGAGTGAGTGGCTCTGGACCGGTGACTGGGCCCCTCAGTAAGGAGTGAGTGGCACTGGACCGGTGACAGTGCCCTCTCAGTAAGGAGTGAGTGGTGCTGGACTGGTGACAGTGCCCTCTCAGTAAGGAGTGAGGGCTCTGGGCCGGTGACAGCGCCTCTCAGTAAGGAGTGAGTGGCTCTGGGCCGGTGACAGCGCCCTCTCAGTAAGCAGTGAGTGGCTCTGGACCGGTGACAGCGCCCTCTCAGTAAGGAGTGAGTGGCTCTGGACCGGTGACAGCGCCCTCTCAGTAAGGAGTGAGTGGCTCTGGACCGGTGACAGTTCCCTCTCAGTAAGGAGTGAGTGGCTCTGGACCGGTGACAGCGCCCTCTCAGTAAGGAGTGAGTGGCTCTGGGCCGGTGACAGCGCCCTCTCAGTAAGGAGTGAGGGCTCTGGGCCGGTGACAGCGCCCTCTCAGTAAGGAGTGAGTGGCTCTGGACCGGTGACTGGGCCCCCTCAGTAAGGAGTGAGTGGCACTGGACCGGTGACAGTGCCCTCTCAGTAAGGAGTGAGTGGTGCTGGACTGGTGACAGTGCCCTCTCAGTAAGGAGTGAGGGCTCTGGGCCGGTGACAGCGCCCTCTCAGTAAGGAGTGAGTGGCTCTGGGCCGGTGACAGCGCCCTCTCAGTAAGCAGTGAGTGGCTCTGGACCGGTGACAGCGCCCTCTCAGTAAGGAGTGAGTGGCTCTGGACCGGTGACAGCGCCCTCTCAGTAAGGAGTGAGTGGCTCTGGACCGGTGACAGTTCCCTCTCAGTAAGGAGTGAGTGGCTCTGGACCGGTGACAGCGCCCTCTCAGTAAGGAGTGAGTGGCTCTGGACCGGTGACAGCGCCCTCTCAGTAAGGAGTGAGTGGCTCTGGACCGGTGACAGTTCCCTCTCAGTAAGGAGTGAGTGGCCCTGGACCGGTGACAGCGCCCTCTCAGTAATGAGTGAGGGCTCTGGACCGGTGACAGCGCCCTCTCAGTAAGGAGTGAGTGGCTCTGGACCGGTGACAGCGCCCTCTCAGTAAGGAGTGAGTGGCTCTGGACCGGTGACAGTTCCCTCTCAGTAAGGAGTGAGTGGCCCTGGACCGGTGACAGCGCCCTCTCAGTAAGCAGTGAGTGGCTCTGGACCGGTGACAGCGCCCTCTCAGTAATGAGTGAGGGCTCTGGACCGGTGACAGCGCCCTCTCAGTAAGGAGTGAGTGGCTCTGGACCGGTGACAGCGCCCTCTCAGTAAGGAGTGAGTGGCTCTGGACCGGTGACAGTTCCCTCTCAGTAAGGAGTGAGTGGCCCTGGACCGGTGACAGCGCCCTCTCAGTAAGGAGTGAGTGGCCCTGGACCGGTGACAGCGCCCTCTCAGTAAGGAGTGAGTGGCTCTGGACCGGTGACAGCGCCCTCTCAGTAAGGAGTGAGTGGCTCTGGACCGGTGACAGTTCCCTCTCAGTAAGGAGTGAGTGGCCCTGGACCGGTGACAGCGCCCCTGCCTCAGAGTGCTTGCATAAGGGAAGGCTGAGGCCTGCAGGAAAGATAATGGAGTCAAATATAGTAAACAAATGACAAGCATTGGGCAGACGGAGAAGTGACGGGTGTAGTGACGGTGTCTGGGGGCAGTGTGTACTGGGGTAATCAAGGAGTGATTGTCGATGTGGATGGTGGTGGTTCGGTGCTGATCTGTCCCTCGCCTCTCCTTTCATTCTCCAGGGAGGGGATCCTCAAGACCGCCAAGGCCCTGGTGGAGGACACCAAAGTGCTGGTGCAGAATGCCACGGCCAGCCAGGAGAAGCTCGCCCAGGCCGCCCAGTCGTCCGTGGCCACCATAACCCGCTTGGCTGATGTTGTGAAGTTGGGCGCTGCCAGCCTCGGAGCTGATGACCCGGAGACCCAGGTAAATACGGCACCTTTCAAGCGAGCCGTGTCACTGCTGCGCTGCTCGGAGGGTGTGAGGATTGTCAGCTGACCCTAAATGCGTAATTACCTTTTTGTTAAACTTTGTCTAGTGCTTGTTTGTATGCTTTAGTTCTGCAGCCATTTGCATGTCATAATTGTGGCTATAAAGAGGCTGAGCTGTACCGGATTCCTTTTATTTCTTTTAAATATTTTTCTGAGTTGTCTTGATGGGAATGTCTCCTGCCTGATGCTGCGCACGTACACTCAATCGCAGATCTCTGCTGTGTTTTCCAGTGTGAGGCCTGCCCTTTCACGGCCATCATGCGTGTTCGCTGAGGGATGCTTTGGCTGACAGTGCTGTGAGACCCAGACCAGGGCTCTCTGGCCTGCATGGGGCTCACCACGCCTGTCCCCTTCTGTTACAAGGGAGAGTCAGGCCACTTCACATGAGCTGGGCTCTCTGGCCTGCATGGGGCTCACCACCCTGCCCCCTTCTGTTACAAGTCACAGTCCGGCCTCTTCACATGAGCTGGGCTCTCGGGCCTGCATGGGGCTCACCACGCCTGCCCCCTTCTGTTACAAGGGAGAGTCAGGCCTCTTCACATGAGCTGGGCTCCCCTTCTGTTACAAGGGAGAGTCAGGCCTCTTCACATGAGCTGGGCTCTCGGGCCTGCATGGGGCTCACCACGCCTGCCCCCTTCTGTTACAAGTCACAGTCCGGCCTCTTCACATGAGCTGGGCTCTCTGGCCTGCATGGGGCTCACCACCCCTGCCCCCTTCTGTTACAAGTCACAGTCCGGCCTCTTCACATGAGCTGGGCTCTCTGGCCTGCATGGGGCTCACCACGCCTGCCCCCTTCTGTTACAAGGGAGAGTCAGGCCTCTTCACATGAGCTGGGCTCCCCTTCTGTTACAGGGGAGAGTCAGGCCTCTTCACATGAGCTGGGCTCTTGGGCCTGCATGGGGCTTACCACGCCTGTCCCCTTCTGTTACAAGGGAGAGTCAGGCCTCTTCACATGAGCTGGGCTCTCTGGCCTGCATGGGGCTCACCACGTGTGTCCCCTTCTGTTACAAGGGAGAGTCAGGCCACTTCACATGAGCTGGGCTCTCTGGCCTGCATGGGGCTCTCCACCCCTGCCCCCTCCTGTTACAAGTCACAGTCAGGCCTCTTCACATGAGCTGGGCTCTCTGGCCTGCATGGGGCTCACCACCCCTGCCCCCTTCTGTTACAAGTCACAGTCAGGCCTCTTCACATGAGCTGGGCTCTCGGGCCTGCATGGGGCTCACCACGCCTGTCCCCTTCTGTTACAAGGGAGAGTCAGGCCTCTTCACATGAGCTGGGCTCTCTGGCCTGCATGGGGCTCACCACGCCTGTCCCCTTCTGTTACAAGGGAGAGTCAGGCCACTTCACATGAGCTGGGCTCTCTGGCCTGCATGGGGCTCACCACCCCTGCCCCCTTCTGTTACAAGTCACAGTCCGGCCTCTTCACATGAGCTGGGCTCTCGGGCCTGCATGGGGCTCACCACGCCTGCCCCCTTCTGTTACAAGGGAGAGTCAGGCCTCTTCACATGAGCTGGGCTCCCCTTCTGTTACAAGGGAGAGTCAGGCCTCTTCACATGAGCTGGGCTCTCGGGCCTGCATGGGGCTCACCACGCCTGCCCCCTTCTGTTACAAGTCACAGTCCGGCCTCTTCACATGAGCTGGGCTCTCTGGCCTGCATGGGGCTCACCACCCCTGCCCCCTTCTGTTACAAGTCACAGTCCGGCCTCTTCACATGAGCTGGGCTCTCTGGCCTGCATGGGGCTCACCACGCCTGCCCCCTTCTGTTACAAGGGAGAGTCAGGCCTCTTCACATGAGCTGGGCTCCCCTTCTGTTACAGGGGAGAGTCAGGCCTCTTCACATGAGCTGGGCTCTCGGGCCTGCATGGGGCTTACCACGCCTGTCCCCTTCTGTTACAAGGGAGAGTCAGGCCTCTTCACATGAGCTGGGCTCTCTGGCCTGCATGGGGCTCACCACGTGTGTCCCCTTCTGTTACAAGGGAGAGTCAGGCCACTTCACATGAGCTGGGCTCTCTGGCCTGCATGGGGCTCTCCACCCCTGCCCCCTCCTGTTACAAGTCACAGTCAGGCCTCTTCACATGAGCTGGGCTCTCTGGCCTGCATGGGGCTCACCACCCCTGCCCCCTTCTGTTACAAGTCACAGTCAGGCCTCTTCACATGAGCTGGGCTCTCGGGCCTGCATGGGGCTCACCACGCCTGTCCCCTTCTGTTACAAGGGAGAGTCAGGCCACTTCACATGAGCTGGGCTCTCTGGCCTGCATGGGGCTCACCACGCCTGTCCCCTTCTGTTACAAGGGAGAGTCAGGCCTCTTCACATGAGGTGGGCTCTCTGGCCTGCATGGGGCTCACCACGCCTGCCCCCTTCTGTTACAGGGGAGAGTCAGGCCACTTCACATGAGCTGGGCTCTCTGGCCTGCAGGGGCCTCACCACGCCTGCCCCCTTCTGTTACAAGGGAGAGTCAGGCCACTTCACATGAGCTGGGCTCCCCTTCTGTTACAAGGGAGAGTCAGGCCACTTCACATGAGCTGGGCTCTCTGGCCTGCATGGGGCTCACCAACCCTGCCCCCTCCTGTTACAAGTCACAGTCCGGCCTCTTCACATGAGCTGGGCTCTCTGGCCTGCATGGGGCGCACCACCCCTGCCCCTTCTGTTACAAGTCACAGTCCGGCCTCTTCACATGAGCTGGGCTCTCGGGCCTGCATGGGGCTCACCACGCCTTCCCCCTTCTGTTACAAGGGAGAGTCAGGCCTCTTCACATGAGCTGGGCTCTCTGGCCTGCATGGGGCTCACCACGCCTGCCCCCTTCTGTTACAAGGGAGAGTCAGGCCTCTTCACATGAGCTGGGCTCTCTGGCCTGCATGGGGCTCACCACGCCTGCCCCCTTCTGTTACAGGGGAGAGTCAGGCCACTTCACATGAGCTGGGCTCTCTGGCCTGCAGGGGCCTCACCACGCCTGCCCCCTTCTGTTACAAGGGAGAGTCAGGCCTCTTCACATGAGCTGGGCTCTCTGGCCTGCATGGGGCTCACCACGCCTGCCCCCTTCTGTTACAGGGGAGAGTCAGGCCACTTCACATGAGCTGGGCTCTCTGGCCTGCAGGGGCCTCACCACGCCTGCCCCCTTCTGTTACAGGGGAGAGTCAGGCCACTTCACATGAGCTGAGCTCTCTGGCCTGCATGGGGCTCACCACGCCTGCCCCTTCTGTTACAAGGGAGAGTCGGGCCTCTTCACATGAGCTGGGCTCTCCGGCCTGCATGGGGCTCACCACCCCTGCCCCCTTCTGTTACAGGGGAGAGTCAGGCCACTTCACATGAGCTGGGCTCTCTGGCCTGCATGGGGCTCTCCACCCCTGCCCCCTCCTGTTACAAGTCACAGTCAGGCCTCTTCACATGAGCTGGGCTCTCGGGCCTGCATGGGGCTCACCGCGCCTGTCCCCTCCTGTTACAAGTCACAGTCCGGCCTCTTCACATGAGCTGGGCTCTCTGGCCTGCATGGGGCGCACCAACCCTGCCCCCTTCTGTTACAAGTCACAGTCCGGCCTCTTCACATGAGCTGGGCTCTCGGGCCTGCATGGGGCTCACCACGCCTTCCCCCTTCTGTTACAAGGGAGAGTCAGGCCTCTTCACATGAGCTGGGCTCTCTGGCCTGCATGGGGCTCACCACGCCTGCCCCCTTCTGTTACAGGGGAGAGTCAGGCCACTTCACATGAGCTGGGCTCTCTGGCCTGCAGGGGCCTCACCACGCCTGCCCCCTTCTGTTACAAGGGAGAGTCAGGCCTCTTCACATGAGCTGGGCTCTCTGGCCTGCAAGGGCCTCACCACGCCTGCCCCCTTCTGTTACAGGGGAGAGTCAGGCCACTTCACATGAGCTGGGCTCTCTGGCCTGCAGGGGCCTCACCACGCCTGCCCCCTTCTGTTACAGGGGAGAGTCAGGCCACTTCACATGAGCTGGGCTCTCTGGCCTGCATGGGGCTCTCCACCCCTGCCCCCTCCTGTTACAAGTCACAGTCAGGCCTCTTCACATGAGCTGGGCTCTCGGGCCTGCATGGGGCTCACCGCGCCTGTCCCCTCCTGTTACAAGTCACAGTCCGGCCTCTTCACATGAGCTGGGCTCTCGGGCCTGCATGGGGCTCACCACGCCTGCCCCCTTCTGTTACAAGTCACAGTCCGGCCTCTTCACATGAGCTGGGCTCTCTGGCCTGCATGGGGCTCACCACGCCTGTCCCCTTCTGTTACAAGGGAGAGTCAGGCCACTTCACATGAGCTGGGCTCTCTGGCCTGCATGGGGCTCACCACGCCTGCCCCCTTCTGTTACAAGGGAGAGTCTGGCCTTTTCACATGAGCTGGGTTCTCTGGCCTGCATGGGGCTCACCACGCCTGCCCCCTTCTGTTACAGGGGAGAGTCAGACCACTTCACATGAGCTGGGCTCTCGGGCCTGCATGGGGCTCAACACGCCTTTCCCCTTCTGTTACAAGGGAGAGTCAGGCCACTTCACATGAGCTGGGCTCTCTGGCCTGCATGGGGCTCACCACGCCTGCCCTCTTCTGTTACAAGGGAGAGTCGGGCCTTTTCACATGAGCTGGGCTCTCTGGCCTGCATGGGGCTCATCACGCCTGCCCCCTTCTGTTACAAGGGAGAGTCAGGCCACTTCACATGAGCTGGGCTCTCGGGCCTGCATGGGGCTCTCCACCCCTGCCCCCTTCTGTTACAAGTCACAGTCCGGCCTCTTCACATGAGCTGGGCTCTCTGGCCTGCATGGGGCTCACCACGCCTGTCCCCTTCTGTTACAAGGGAGAGTCAGGCCACTTCACATGAGCTGGGCTCTCTGGCCTGCATGGGGCTCACCACGCCTGCCCTCTTCTGTTACAAGGGAGAGTCGGGCCTTTTCACATGAGCTGGGCTCTCTGGCCTGCATGGGGCTCACCACGCCTGCCCCCTTCTGTTACAAGTCACAGTCCGGCCTCTTCACATGAGCTGGGCTCTCGGGCCTGCATGGGGCTCACCACGCCTGCCCCCTTCTGTTACAAGTCACAGTCCGGCCTCTTCACGTGAGCTGGGCTCTCTGGCCTGCATGGGGCTCACCACGCCTGACCCCTTCTGTTACAAGGGAGAATCGGGCCTTTTCACATGAGCTGGGTTCTCTGGCCTGCATGGGGCTCACCACGTCTGCCCCCTTCTGTTACAAGGGAGAGTCAGGCCTCTTCACATGAGCTGGGCTCTCTGGCCTGCATGGGGCTCACCACGCCTGCCCCCTTCTGTTACAGGGGAGAGTCAGGCCACTTCACATGAGCTGGGCTCTCTGGCCTGCAGGGGCCTCACCACGCCTGCCTCCTTCTGTTACAAGGGAGAGTCAGGCCACTTCACATGAGCTGGGCTCTCTGGCCTGCATGTGGCTCACCACGCATGCCCCCTTCTGTTACAAGGGAGAGTCAGGCCTCTTCACATGAGCTGGGCTCCCCTTCTGTTACAAGGGAGAGTCAGGCCTCTTCACATGAGCTGGGCTCTCTGGCCTGCATGGGGCTCACCACGCCTGTCCCCTTCTGTTACAAGGGAGAGTCAGGCCACTTCACATGAGCTGGGCTCTCGGGCCTGCATGGGGCTCACCACGCCTGCCCCCTCCTGTTACAAGTCACAGTCAGGCCTCTTCACCTGAGCTGGGCTCTCTGGCCTGCATGGGGCTCACCACGCCTGCCCCCTTCTGTTACAAGGGAGAGTCGGGCCTTTTCACATGAGCTGGGCTCTCGGGCCTGCATGGGGCTCACCACCCCTGCCCCCTTCTGTTACAAGGGAGAGTCAGGCCTCTTCACATGAGCTGGGCTCTCTGGCCTGCATGGGGCTTACCACGCCTGCCCCCTTCTGTTACAGGGGAGAGTCAGGCCACTTCACATGAGCTGGGCTCTCTGGCCTGCAGGGGCCTCACCACGCCTGCCCCCTTCTGTTACAGGGGAGAGTCAGGCCACTTCACATGAGCTGGGCTCTCTGGCCTGCAGGGGCCTCACCACGCCTGCCCCCTTCTGTTACAAGGGAGAGTCAGGCCACTTCACATGAGCTGGGCTCCCCTTCTGTTACAAGGGAGAGTCAGGCCTCTTCACATGAGCTGGGCTCCCCTTCTGTTACAAGGGAGAGTCAGGCCTCTTCACATGAGCTGGGCTCTCGGGCCTGCATGGGGCTCACCACGCCTGCCCCCTTCTGTTACAAGGGAGAGTCAGGCCTCTTCACATGAGCTGGGCTCTCGGGCCTGCATGGTGCTCACCACGCCTGCCCCCTTCTGTTACAAGGGAGAGGCAGGCCTCTTCACATAAGCTGGGCTCTCCGGCCTGCATGGGGCTCACCACCCCTGCCCCCTTCTGTTACAAGGGAGAGTCAGGCCTCTTCACATGAGCTGGGCTCTCTGGCCTGCATGGGGCTCACCACGCCTGCCACCTTCTATTACAGGGGAGAGTCAGGCCACTTCACATGAGCTGGGCTCTCTGGCCTGCAGGGGCCTCACCACGCCTGCCCCCTTCTGTTACAAGGGAGAGTCAGGCCTCTTCACATGAGCTGGGCTCTCTGGCCTGCATGGGGCTCACCACGCCTGCCACCTTCTGTTACAGGGGAGAGTCAGGCCACTTCACATGAGCTGGGCTCTCTGGCCTGCAGGGGCCTCACCACGCCTGCCACCTTCTGTTACAGGGGAGAGTCAGGCCACTTCACATGAGCTGGGCTCTCGGGCCTGCATGGGGCTCTCTACCCCTGCCCCCTCCTGTTACAAGTCACAGTCAGGCCTCTTCACATGAGCTGGGCTCTCTGGCCTGCATGGGGCTCACCACGCCTGTCCCCTTCTGTTACAAGGGCGAGTCGGGCCTTTTCACATGAGCTGGGCTCTCTGGCCTGCATGGGGCTCACCACGTCTGCCCCCTTCTGTTACAAGGGAGAGTCAGGCCACTTCACATGAGCTGAGCTCTCTGGCCTGCATGGGGCTCACCACGCCTGCCCCTTCTGTTACAAGGGAGAGTCAGGCCTCTTCACATGAGCTGGGCTCCCCTTCTGTTACAAGGGAGAGTCAGGCCTCTTCACATGAGCTGGGCTCTCGGGCCTGCATGGGGCTCACCACGCCTGCCCCCTTCTGTTACTAGGGAGAGTCAGGCCACTTCACATGAGCTGGGCTCTCTGGCCTGCATGGGGCTCACCACGCCTGCCCCCTTCTGTAACAAGGGAGAGTCGGGCCTTTTCACATGAGCTTGGCTCTCTCGCCTGCATGGGGCTCACCACGTCTGCCCCCTTCTGTTACAAGGGAGAGTCAGGCCACTTCACATGAGCTGGGCTCTCTGGCCTGCATGGGGCTCACCACGCCTGCCCCCTTCTGTTACAAGGGAGAGTCAGGCCTCTTCACATGAGCTGGGCTCCCCTTCTGTTACAAGGGAGAGTCAGGCCTCTTCACATGAGCTGGGCTCTCGGGCCTGCATGGGGCTCACCACGCCTGCCCCCTTCTGTTACAAGGGAGAGGCAGGCCTCTTCACATGAGCTGGGCTCTCGGGCCTGCATGGGGCTCACCACCCCTGCCCCCTTCTGTTACAAGGGAGAGTCAGGCCTCTTCACATGAGCTGGGCTCTCTGGCCTGCATGGGGCTCACCACGCCTGCCCCCTTCTGTTACAAGGGAGAGTCAGGCCACTTCACATGAGCTGGGCTCTCTGGCCTGCATGTGGCTCACCACGCCTGCCCCCTTCTGTTACAAGGGAGTGTCAGGCCTCTTCACATGAGCTGGGCAGGGCGTGCTTTGAATCCGGTCTTTGTCCTCTCGTCTCTCCTCATGCACTCCACCTCTAAAGTGATGCTTCATCTCATGCAGCGAAGCCCTGTGCGACATCCAGTGTGCCTGGGTAGCACATACATGTAGAATAGGTGTGTCAATCAATCAATCAATCACGGCATTTATAGAGCGCGCTACTCACCCGGGAGGGTCTCAAGGCGCTGGGGGAGGGGGTAAGTTACTGCTCGAACAGCCAGGTCTTGAGCTGCTTCCTGAAGGAGAGATGGTCCTGGGTTCGCCGAAGGTGAGTGGGGAGGGAGTTCCAGGTCTTGGCTGCCAGGTAGGAGAAGGATCTTCCTCCGGCGGTGGCTCTGCGGATGCGTGGTACGGTGGCGAGGGCGTGGCTGGTTGATCGTAGCTGGCGGGTGGGCGTGTAGAAGGTCATGCGGTCGTTGAGGTACTTGGGGCCCAGGTCGTGGAGGGCCTTGTGTGCGTGGGTGAGGAGTCTGAACGTGATTCTCTTGCTGACGGGGAGCCAGTGCAGGTCTTTCAGGTGTCCGGTGATGTGGTTGTGTCGGGGGATGTCCAGGATGAGTCGTGCGGAGGCGTTCTGGATGCGCTGGAGTCTTTTTTGAAGTTTGGCTGTGGTTCCGGCGTAGAGGGTGTTCCCATAGTCCAGTCGGCTGGTGACGAGTGCCTGGGTGACGGTCTTCCTGGTTTCAGTGGGGATCCATCTGAAGATCTTGCGGAGCATGCGCAGGGTGTTGAAGCACGAAGATGAGACGGCGTTGACTTGTCTGGTCATCGACAGGGAGGAGTCCAGGATGAAGCCCAGGTTGCGTGCGTGGTCCGTTGGTTTGGGCGCGGTGCCCAGGGCCGGGGGCCACCAAGAGTCGTCCCAGGCGGAGGGTGATGAGCCCAGGATGAGGACTTCCGTCTTGTCTGAGTTCAGTTTAAGGTGGCTGTTCCTCATCCAGTCGGCGACGTCTCTCATCCCGTCGTGTAGGTTGGCTCTGGCGGTGGTGGGGTCGTTGGTGAGGGAGAGGATCAGCTGGGTGTCGTCGGTGTAGGAGATGATGTTGAGGTTGTGTTGGCGTGCGATGGCTGCGAGGGGGCTCATGTAGACGTTGAAGAGGGTTGGACTGAGTGAAGATCCTTGTGGAACGCCGCAGATGACTTCGGTGGCCTCGGATCTGAACGGGGGAGGCGGACTCTCTGGGTTCTTCCGGCGAGGAACGAGATGATCCATTCCAGTGCTTTCTCTCGGATTCCGATGTTGCTGAGGCGCTTCACTAGGGTGCGGTGGCAGACGGTGTCGAACGCCGCGGAGAGGTCCAAGAGGATGAGGGCTGCTGTTTCCCCGTTGTCGGTTAGGGTTCTGATGTCGTCGGTGGCTGCGATAAGGGCGGTCTCGGTGCTGTGGTTGGCCCGAAACCCGGACTGCGAGGGGTCGAGGGATCCATTCGTCTCGAGGAAGGCGGCAAGCTGTCTGTTGACGGTCTTCTCGATGACTTTGGCCGGAAACGGAAGGAGCGAGATGGGACGGTAGTTCTTGAGGTCGGTGGGGTCCGCCGTTGGTTTCTTCAGGAGGGCGGTAAGCTCGGCGTGCTTCCAGCTCTCCGGGAAGGTGGCGGTGTGGAAGGAGGAGTTGATGATGTCCCGGAGATGGGGTGCGATGGTGGCGTCGGCTTTGTTGAAGACGTGGTGTGGGCAGGGGTCGGTTGGTGATCCGGAGTGGATGGAGTTCATCGTGCGGGTGGTGTCTTCGGTGCTGATCGGGGTCCAGTTGCAGAGGGTGGTGGTGGCGGGCGTTGGTTCGGCGGTAGGGTGCGTGGTCTGTGCGTCGAAGCTGTTATGTATGTCGGTGATCTTGCGGTGGAAGAACGCGGCGAGTGAGTTGCAGAGGTCTTGCGAGGGGTGATGTCGTTGTTTCCGGCGCTGGGGTTGGAGAACTCTTTGACGATGCTGAAAAGTTCCTTGCTGTCGTGGGCGTTGTTGTCCAGTCGTTCTTTGAGTGCCGACTTCTTGGTGGCACGGATCAGCTGGTGGTGTTTGCGGGTGGCGTGCTTGAGGGCGGTCCTGTTGTCTGTGGTCTGGTCGAGTCGCCAGGCTTTCTCGAGAGTGCGGCAGTTCTTCTTGGATTCCTTGAGTTCGTTGGTGAACCAAGGGGTTTTCTTGCTTCCGGGTCTGCTGGGAGGGTTTTTAGTGGTGCGAGGTCGTCGGCGCAGGCGGTCAGCCACTTGGCGAGGTTGCTGGCTGCTTCGTTTGGGTCCGTTGTGTTGGTGGGTGTGTTCTGGCTGAGGGAGGCGGTGAGCTGCTCGGCGGTGATCTTGCTCCAGCTCCGGCGGGGAGCCTGTTGCGGGTGGTGGTGGGTCGCAGTCTTTCTGAAGCTGAAGTGGACGCAGCTGTGGTCGGTCCAGTGGAGTCCGGTGGCGTGGCTGAAGGAGATGTGCTTGCTGGAAGAGAAGACGGGTCAAGCGTGTGGCCGGCGTAGTGGGTGGGCGTGTTCACCAGTTGCTTGAGTCCGAGGTTGGCGAGGTTGTCCAGCAGGGCGGTGGTGTTTCTGTCGTTGTTGTTCTCCAGGTGGAAGTTGAGGTCCCTAGGAGGATGTAGTCGGCGGAGGGCATGGCGTGCGGGCTGATGAAGTCTGCGATGTCTTCGCTGAATAGTGTGCGTGGTCCCGGGGGTCTGTAGATGAGGGTGCCTCGGAGGGTGGTCTTGGGGTCAGTGTGTATCTGGAAGTGTAGGTGTTCGGCGGCGGTGAAGGTCTCGTCGGAGTTAGTCGAGATGCGGATGGTGTTCTTGTGTACGATGGCGATGCCTCCTCCCGTCTGGTTGACGCGGTCCTTCCGGGTGATCTTGTATCCGTCCGGGATGGCTATGGCGATGTCGGGCGCTGAGGAGGCGTTCATCCAGGTTTCCGGTGAGGAAGGCGACGTCCGGTGCTGTTGCGTCGAGCAGGTCCCAGAGTTCCACGGCGTGCCTGTGGACGGAGCGGGTGTTCAACAGGATGCATTTCAGGTGGTTGCTGCTGGTGCTCGACTTGGCGGAGGTGGTGCACGTCCGGGGGCAGGTGAATCGGCAGGCTTGGCAGGTGAAGGGTCCGTGGGTGCGTCTCGGTGAGGCTCGGTAGCAGGCAGGGTTCCGGCCGGCATTGAGTGCGGTGAGGGTGGCGGCGTCGTAGGTCCGTCGAGTAGTGTTGCATTGGTGGGATCCAGGGGTCCTGGCGCTGGGCGCGGGCCAGGCGCGGACGGGCGCAGACGGGCTTACCTTTGGCGCACCTTCGGCGCTCCGTCGGTGCTCCCGCTGCGCGCGGGCCGCTGCGCGGTCGCTCAGGGGGCGTCATAAGTAAGGAGCCTGGAGGGAGGAGCAGCTGGGTGGCGGGAGCGGGGCGGCGAATGGAATCACGGGGGAGGGGCCGCAGGGAGGCAGTGGCGGGAAGTCCCAGGAGCAGCGGGCAGCGGGAAAGTCCCAGGAGCAGTGGGAAAGTCCCAGGAGCAGCGGGCAGCGGGAAAGTCCCAGGAGCAGTGGGAAAGGAGCAGCGGGCAGCGGGCAGCGAGCGAAGGAATCTCCAGGCAGGAGGCGGCAAGGCAGGCAGGAGCGGCAGCAGTGAGTGGGGCGACCAAGCCCTGTGGAGGGCTGAGCGGTCACACTCTGTGGTCCCCTACGGTCCCCTTAAGTAAGGAGCCGGGAGGGAGGAGCAGCTGGGTGGCGGGAGCGGGGCGGCGAATGGAATCACGGGGGGCGGGGCCGCAGGGAGGCAGTGGCGGGAAGTCCCAGGAGCAGCGGGCAGCGGGAAAGTCCCAGGAGCAGTGGGAAAGTCCCAGGAGCAGCGGGCAGCGGGAAAGTCCCAGGAGCAGTGGGAAAGTCCCAGGAGCAGCGGGCAGCGAGCGAAGGAATCTCCAGGCAGGAGGCGGCAAGGCAGGCAGGAGCGGCAGCAGTGAGTGGGGCGACCAAGCCCTGTGGAGGGCTGAGCGGTGTGTGGTAGTATGTGCTTGGATGTGTCCATTGAGTGGATGCGAGGTCAGTGGCATCCATCTTGGATTGCCACTGAAAGCATGCTGTACAAGATGGAGACTGGAGGTCCCTGCGAGGCTAGCGTTGTGCCTCGCTAGAAAGCTCTGTGTAGTACCAGACTCTGAGGTGCGGGAGGACGGAGACAGGGCTCGCATTACAAATGAACTGTTGCATTGCTCTGCCTGTCTTCCTTCCAGGAGTGCACACATGAGAGGAGCTCAGCTGGAGGGTGAGAAGGGGCTGGAGGCAGCAGCCTTCCCTGAAGGTCCACTTCCTTCTAGAAGAAGGCTGACGGGTGTCAGGTGTAGGAAGCTGGCTCTGTATATACTATACCAAAGTGAGGTATAGTGTGCACAGAGTCCAGTGGAACCCCAAAGGTAGGCAGAGGTAAAGTAGATAGCACCTCACTCTCTATTTGTGGTAGTGTGGTTGAGCAGTAAGGCTTTATCAGAGGACAGTGTTAAGCATTTGTTGTACACACTCAGTCAGCAAATGAATTCACACACTCAAAGACTGAACTTCAGACCAATTGTTTTTGTATAAAAGTATTCTTTTAGTTATTTTATTTTCTAGAACCAAGCAAGCCTAGCACAGGTAAGTGATAAATACTTTGCAGTAAATATACAGTTGTAATACAGTTTTCCGGTTTGTGGCTGCTGACGAGCAGGCCACTTGGCTGTGGGAGCAAAGCTCCTAGACTTTAGCTCAGGGCAGATGGGGAAACAAAGTAGCACCAAAGGTGCACCCTCAGCGGCACTAGGGCGGCCGGGTGCAGAGTGCTGTTTCGACGTCGGGCGCCCTGTTTGCAATGGGGAGCCTCCGGTTTGCAAAGGCACTGCAGGCTTGGGGACGAAGGTCTTCTGGGTGCGATCACCACTTTGAGAGGTAAGTTGGGATCTTGGGGGTTGGTTAGGCACCGTCAGTTGGACCACCCAAGGCCGTGGGGCGTCGGGTGTAGGGGTGCCTTTTAGGGTCGTTTCTTCTTACCCGCTCCTGGTCGTGGTTGGGGGGACCTTACGGATTTAGGCTGCAGGCGTCTGGAGGTTTGAGGCAGGTCTGGGGTTGCTGGATCTCGGGTCAGGATCGCCGGGGGGACCTCCTCGTGGTGTTTGCCCGCTCGGGCTGTGGACGGCGGGTGCAGAGTGGTTGGATTCGCGGTGTCCGGCCGGAGCCAGAGGTTGGAGATGAACAAATCCTGTGTTCACGGTAGACACAGTCTTTGTGGTTGAAGGCAGGCAGGTCCTCCGGGGTTTTCGAGGTTGCTGGCTGCAGGACACACCGGGATTTCGCAGGAGCAGGTTCAAGGTGGAGACAGGCCGGTAGGGCTGGGGCCAAGTCAGTGGGCGTCTTCCTCTTGTTAGCTGCTGCACAGCTGTTCGGTCCTTCTTCTTCTTTTCTTGTAGTCTTCTGGTCTGAGGTTGCAAGGTTCAGGGGTGCCCTAAATACTAGATTTAGGGGCGTTACAGGTAAGTAACAGGTTGGGACCAATAGGTCCCTTCCCTGGGGCGGGTACACCCCCTATTATGCCACCCTCCAGTGGGAGGGGGGAATAGGCTTTCCCTGGTTGGCTGAGTTCCCCCCCCCCCGCATCTGCAAGATGGCGGGGACAGAGTTGTGCTTCACCTTGCCTCCCCACCTGAGGGGTAGAGTTGGCAGAGGTGGGCACATCTCTCTTCCTCACTTGTTTTTCCCGCCGGTTCTCTCGCCCAAAGTGGGGGTCCGAACCAGTGGGGACCAGTTGCTGAAAGCAGCAAGTGGCCTGGGGAAGCTCACAAAGTCGGCAAGCCTTTGAAGCTTCCACTTCGTGGACCCTGCCCATCCTGGGGGAGGAGGCTTGGCACCTCGTCCCAGGATGTGCATTGTTTCAGGCCCCCGAGAGCAGCATGCTCTCGGCCCAGGGGTCCAGAAACATATCTGGTGGTGGCAGCTGAAAGCAGCCACTCAGCCTGGACACTAGTGGTAGGTTAGTTTTCAGAGGGCATCTCTAAGATGCCCTCTGTATGCATTTTTCGTTAAATCCGACACTGGCATCAGTGTGGGTTTAATGTGCTGAGAAGTTTGATGCCAAACTTCTCAGTTTTCAGTGTAGTCATTATGGTGCTGTGGAGTTCGTAATGACAAACTCCCAGCACCATATACTCATAATGGCAGCACTGCACTTACAATGTCTAAGAATGGACAGACACTGTAGGGGTACAGTGCTCATGCATCTGTACCCTCACCACTGGTATAGTGCACCCAGCTAGAGGGGTGACTGATCTATGCCAGGACAGTGGGTTGTAGGCATGGCAGACAGGGATGTGTGCCATGTCGACTTTTCACTTTGTTCTGCACCAAAACACGCAGCCTGCCAAGTTCTTCTCTGGTCATAGTGCCATGGGTACCTGTGGTACCATTTAGCAGGGGCTGACCTGTGGCCAGAGATGCCAATTGGGTTTAGGCTTCAATGCAGTTTTAGTGAAAGAACATAGGCCCTGGGTACCTAGTTAGCAGGAGCCCAGGGCACACTCAGTCAAAGCACATCAGCAATTCAGCAAAAAGTGGGGGCAACCATGCAGAAAGAGGGCACTTTCTCACATCAGGTGTGAAGGGTCTGGAGGCAGCAGCCTTCCTTGAAGGGCCACTTCCTTCTAGAAGAAGAATGAAGGGTGTCCGGTGTAAAGGGTCTCTCCTCATTGTGTCTTATGATGAACTTCAACCAATGTAGATTCCCAGCGTCGCCCTTACTGCTGATGTCACCTGGAGCAGAGTGTGTCTCTTCCTGAAGATGCTCAGAGAGATGGAACCGCCTCAGAATGATTCCAGGAGAGGACATGAACCGTGCCAAGGTCTCCCTGCCCGTGTAGGTAACACCCTGCAGGCATCCCTCACTTGACAGCAGCTTCCCAGACACGGGAGCATCACAAGAAGAATTCTGCAATAATCGGCTGGAGGAGTTCTGGATCTGTTTGGAAGAGGATTCTGACAGAGTGCTGGAGGTATCCCTGCAGGAAGGAGTCTTTCTCAAGGGGCTTCCTCGAGAGGCACTACCTCGATGAATTAGACTGATCGTCTTTGCAACATCACAAAGATGCCTTGAACGGATTCGGGCTCTGCTGATGTAGTGTGCCGAAAGAACAGAAGGATACTAAAGAGAGCAAACACAAGCAGATGATGGACGGAACGCTGAAACTTATCAGACACTCACCCCCAATCACAGATCAGGGTTGAATCCATCATTGTTCTTTAGCTCACTTCGCCACCCCAGTTCAGACCCAGCCATATGCAATTCAGTCTTGACCCTGTGCCTCATGGGAGTAGTCAACCCCGAACTGCCAAGCCAGGTCTTCCCTGGACCCCTCATCAGCCAGGCTAGCTTGAATCCAGTGGCAAAGTGACCCACGTCTGGGCATACCCTGCCAACTTGGGGCGAACAAAGTAAACACAAGGAGATGATGGACGGAGTGCTGAAACCTTTCAGACACTCAACCCCAGTCACAGATCTGGGTTGTAGAGAGCAACCCAAAAGTGTGTTCTGTGTGCCCCAGTGCTCTGTGCCCTTCAAACCCTAACCCTGATTGTGTGCCCCCCATTCGGTGAGCTGTGCTGGCCCAAGTGACAGCGCCTCCTGTGGAGGAGAAGAACCGAGCTCTGGACACAGCATTGGCTAGAGCGCCTCTAGTGTCTCATTGACTGTTGCATCGCTATTGAGCTAATGGAAGACCTCGCGACATCCGTCACACCCCGATGGGACTGTAGAGCGTAGGTCTTGCACTCACCCTCTTCCGACTGTAGCCTGTGCCTCTTGTTTGGGTTGGGGGGTTTGCCTTGAGCCTGAGAAGGACCTTGACCATTACAAGGTGAATCCATCAGTAGCCTCGCCTCTGAGGCCCCTCTTCCAGGGACAGTAGTGAGCTTGGCTCCCGAACATGAGGCCCCTTATGGGGTAAAGAAGTGCAGCAGACTAGATTTGTGGGCAGCCAACCAATAAGCCACATTGGAGACTGGCACTTTGGCCACACACCTTCTGAAAGCCGCTTACCTCGCATGCTCTGATGAGCACATGTCTAGATTGTCTTCTGTGGTGCTGATTTCCTTGAGTCCATGTGGGTAAAAGTGAGTAAAGAAATTTGAGTACTTTTTATTATCAATTAAAACCACCGCCCTTGACCTTGCATTATTGGACGGTATAGGATGCGTTGTTAGTCCGGAGTCTCTAACCCTGCACAATCTCCAGAAGGCTTTGCTACTCTGAGGGTTACTTGTTAAAGGGGTGTACTCTGTGCTCAGTATCCCGCATCTCTAGTATGCCAGACCCCAGGACCACAATGATGAAAGGACGCAACCACCTCAGTTGAGGGCCTGTAGGCCTGGGGTACCCTGGATCCATTTGACCAACTGTGACAGCTGTTCTTTTTAGAAAATGTGCCAATGTTCAAACAAAATCATCAATTAAAACTTGTTTCATCACTTCTGGGACAAAAATAATGAGGAAGGTGACATTTACTGAGAATTCATCAGCAAGGAATTCCCTGTTGCACAGATTTGCCTCAACTTCACTAACAGAAGCAAATGGGCGCAACAGATGGACAAGGAGAAACCAGAATAGAAAATCGGATGCTCTCAGTCCATTACTGTCATGTGTTGACTTTCATCTGAAACATTTCCTTGACCCGAGTCAGCTGAAACGTCTTTAGCATCACGGGAACATCCTTGCATTGGTCCGGTCTGTTGCTTCTGATGGATGCTTCACCTTTACATTCTTCTTGTTGAATCTTGCAGGAAGCTCGCTCTCTATATAGTGTCCCAAATGAGGTACACTGTACAGTCAGTCCAGGCAGCCCTTACTGGTTTACAGAGGCACAAGGAACAAACCCAAATGCTCTCTTTTGTGCTAGTGTGGGCAAGCAGTTTATGCTTATCAGAGGGTAGTGCTAAGCATTTGTTGTACTCACAGAGGCAATAAATGAGAGACAGTCAAGAATAAATCAGAGACCTCCGAGGGTGGCACTACAGACACTCCAGCGCAGTCAGTATAATGGAGGCATTGCGCCACCAGGTATCGGATCATATGACCGGGCTGCACACCTGACAGTAATTAATGACTGGAGACACCTATCAGCGGACCATCCAACCTATGCTTTAGAGAGACTTCAAATTCAGACTCGTTCATATCTCCACTACATCTACGGTGGCAAGGGGGTAAGACGACTACTGCCGGCAACCTCATGGACCTTTAAGACGTTAATTAAGAACTTGCTGGATAACCTGAAAAACTTGAGCAGAGAGAGGTACATACATACACCCATTATGGGAATGCCCTCGCATTCAATCGTATTGGTCCACAATTTTAGTAGAACTCAACAAGATACTAGGGGAACAGTTACCAATGGACGTCAAATACATCTTACTGGCCATTCCCACAGAGATTGATATTCCCAGAAACAAACTCATATTCTGCAGTTTAGGACTCATTGTGGCCAAGAGAGACATAGCCAAACACAGGGGTGCCTCAGAGTCCCCCACACTACAATAAGGGAAAATAGGAATGGACCTATACATGAGTGCAGAGAAAGTCACCTATAAAGCAAGAGGATGCCCGAAAAAAGTCCATAAGATTTGGGGCTCCTGGCTGCAGTACTATGGGTTGGATATAGGAGGAGAGACCTACCGACTCCTCTGTGAAATGTGAGAATTAATGGTGGACTCTATGTAACTTGATAACACTGCCTACTATCATATGTGACTGAACTACTGCCTGTCTGAATGATTATGCTTTCTTTTTCAGATACTTACTGTTCTTGATGCAAATTTTTGTTCCAAACGCTGTTTCTGAGAACATTTTAATGAATACATTATAATAAATGAATAAATCAGAGACCAATTTAGAAAAATAACACATCTTTTATATACTTTTCAACACCAAGAACTTCGGGATCAATAAGTACTTTTGAGATATTGATTTTTACAGGTAAGTAAAATGTTCACATAAATGCGTGTTTACGCGACAATGCTTTCCTATGGGAGAATGGCATATACTGCATAGTTACTTGCAATGCTTTCCTATGGGAAAAAGGCATATATTGCATAGTTACTTGCAATGCTTTCCTACGGGGGAAAAAAGGCATATACTGCATGGTTACTTGCAATAGGTTTCCGGAGATCCCCTTCAGGACTTAAGGTGGTAGGGGACTGAGGTCGAAAAAAACACCAGCAGTTAGTCTTTACCTGCCCTGGAACATCTCGGTGCAGAGGTGCTGGTCGGGTTGGTAGCTTAGTGCACTACACCAACGATGAGAGGGCTTGGCTTGTATGTCACGGACACTCACTGTTGTCGGACTCGCCGGTTGAGGGGACAAAAATCAGGACAGCTGGGCCACTCTCGAAGTGGGTCTCTGCGGTACCTACGTCCCTTAATGGCTGCTTGGTCTTGGAGTCTTTGGAGTCCGGATTGGACTCAAACAGGCTTTGGTTGCTGCAAGGGGTCCAGTCCCCTGGGTATTGGTGGTGTGTGTCTCTGGTTGATCCTGGCATCTTTTTTACTTGGTGGGGAGATGGATCTGACCTCCCGGAGCACAACTACCTCTTCCTGGGCGGCTGCTGTCGGTAGAACCGGGGGCGGTAGAACGGTAGACTGGACTTTGTTGTTTGGTGGCTGCAGGGGAGTAGCTCCTCTACTCCAAGGGAGATTGCTGGTAATTTGCCAAGTGCTGGTCGTCCTCCGGTGTTCTTGGCAGATGCACATCGGCAGGATGAATCAGATTGTCGGACCAGGTGCAGGCAGGGTTTGGTGCCAAAAAAGTCAGCAGCTGGTCCTCAGGTCTCACTTTCTTCGCTCTTCTTTGTCCTCTTCTTGTGTCCGTCGAATCTGAGTTCCTGGTGTCAGGGCTGTCGCCTAAATACTCAATTTAGGGGTGTTAAGGGGACTGTAAGGTAAGTAGCCCCTCGTAGTAGCCACTGGGCTAAATGACCACTTCCTGTGGTAAGTGGGCATAACCCTGACCCAGTGTATCTAATTTCACCAGGAACCAAGATGGTGGAATTCTATTTTCATGTTCACTTTGGTAGCCCACCTTAGGGATGTAACTAGTCTGATAGTGAACACGCCTCCAGACTAGCTCATTTTCCCACTTGTCCTGGCGCCAAATGGGCCCTCGGTATGGGGCGGCATTTCCCATGTCTGAGGGAAGCCGGGGTCGCATATCAAAGGCAATAGAGGCCTTTGAAGCCTCCCACCTTGATATACTGATTACTTAGTGTAGGAAGCTGGCTCTGTACATGATATTGCCACTAGGTGGTTATACCGTGCACAGAGTCCAGGGGTTCCCCAAAAGTGTACAGAGCTCAATGCAAAACCCAAAGTGCTCTATTAGTGGTAGTGTGGGCGAGCAGCCTTAGGCCTAACACAGAGGAGTGTAAGACATTTATTGCACCACAGTGATCAATTATGGACTCACGACTCAAGGAGGATCCAGACCAGTTTTATAAAATTATACTTTTTTTGTGCTTTATATCTGAAGAGACAATTAGTTATGGATTCCTCACCTTAGAATTACCCCCAGGCGTCAGACTGGATCCGGGGAATTTTTTCCTCAGCAGCCTGCGCGTCAATAGGTGGCGTCGGTCAACTTCGCGTTCGTCGTAGGCGTTGTGGTCGCCGGAATAACATCGCGGTATCTACTTAGACGCCGCCCTCGCACGCTAACGTCCGTTCTTTCTTTTTCCGCGCCAGCCACGCAGATCCGGAGAGAGCGGTACCTCGAGTCACTTTTTGACTCCACTTTTTGCGACTTTTGTCGACACCTATTTTGAGTCGATCGACTCCTGGTGCACAGAGGGATGTCACGTTGAACCAGCTTCAAGGCTTGGGACTCCTGTCGCAAATTGATGTCGGTCACGGACCCGTGCCTTTGGTGCCTGGAGCGCGCCACGACCCGCAGTCGGGCTCCGACTGCCGGGCCATGAACCCAAAGTCTTTGTGGGAGCGGTCCCGAAAGCTTCTTGAGGCCCGCTGGTCCGCTCCGCGCCGTTTGAGGTCCAGGTCGAGAGGGAGGTCGGGGGACCGGTCGTGAAGCCACCACCACCACTCGTCACTGAAGTCTTCGTCTTCAGGTAAGTCGAAGCACAAGAAGAAGGCGAAGAAGCATCGTCGCTCTTTGCGTTCTCCCCGGCCCACGCGACGTGGGAAGCGGAAGGTAGTCGTCTGGCTCCGCCCGCGGAGCCTGTTGGGTCGACTCCGGCCTTCCCTCCCTTTCCGGGACCCGGAGCGACCCCTGCCCAGCTTCGAAGCTTTTACAAAGCCTTACACACCATCTTCGGGCAGCCTGACTAAGCAGGCGTGCTTTCGGGCCCTGCGGACTCGGTTGGGGGCTCTAGGGCCCCCAAGGATCCAGGCCTGGAACTGGATCGGCACCGGTCGACCTCGTGACACCTCCTCCAGTTCCGAATCAGGTGACGACACCCCCGCCGCCTCCGACGCCGGTTGTGTCCCCAGCCGGCGTCGACCCCGGCCTCCCCCTCAATGAGGACACGGAGCCGGACCGACATCGCCCGACCGACGTCGCCTTATGTCGGGACCGGCGCCGACCGGTACTTTTGTACCCCTGTTCTCTCCTGATGTTTCCTACCGTCCTGAGTGGCTCACAGGAGAGGGTGAGGAGGACTGGGAGGGGTCTGTGGACCCTCTTGCAGACCAGTTGGAGGAACCGGACTGGAGAGAGGAGTTGCGTGAGGCCAGTGGTCTGGATACCTCCCCAGACCTTGGCATGCTATCTCCCCCTACCATGGGTACGGAGGAGGGTACATCTTATGCAGTGGTGTTGCGTAGGGTAGCCGAGGCCCTAAACCTCGAGCTTCCTACGGTGGCGGTCAGGACTAACCTCCTGACAGAGGTGCTTCAACCGGCAGCGGCCTCTTCGGAGCCCTTGCTGCCGTTTAATGAGGCCCTTACGGACATCCCTTTGGGCACTTGGTCCAAGCCCAACACAGGGGCTCCTGTGGACAGGATGATTGCCCGACGCCACGCCCGGCCCCGGGCGACCCCATTTTCCTCTCTTCCCATCCTACCCCTGAAAGCTTGGTAGTCCAAGCCTCAACGTCTAAAGGCGCATTCCCTAACGCTCCACCTGATGGGGAATCCAAGAAGCTGGACCACTTTGGGAAGATTATGTTTTCTTGCTCTAGCTTGGGACTGCGGTCGGTGAACACCGCATGTCTTTTGGGCCGTTACTCCCACTCGGTGTGGGACACGGTTGCGCAGGTGCTGCCACAGTGCCCGGAGGAGGCCCGGGCCGTGCTCTCCCGTGCTGTTGCCGAAGGGAGAGACGCAGCGAAGTTCACCATTCGGTGTGGGCTGGACACTGCCGACTCACTGGGCAGGACGATTTCCACGTCAGTAGCACTGCGACGCTACGCCTGGTTGAGGTCCACTGGCTTTTCGGGTGATGTCCAAGCAACGCTTTTGGACATGCCCTTTGATGGCCGTCGCCTGTTTGGCGACAAGGCAGACAACGCGCTTGAGCGCTTCAAGTATTCTAGGGCTACGGCCAGATCCTTAGGCCTCGCTTCCACCTCCCGCCCAGCGCAGTCTGCTTTTCGCCCCTTTGGTGACTACGGAAGGGGTGCCCCACCACGTTCCGCCCAGAGCCACAGGCCTGCGCAAGCTGCCCAGCCTCTGCTCGGCCGGGGACGTGGTTCCCACCGCCGTGGGTCAGGGGACCAGCGGGCGGGCCAGTCCACCAGCGCCCCCTCTGCAGCAGCCTCCAAACCCTCCTAGTCCGGTCTTTCAGGCCCATCAATCACCAGTGGGCGGCAGGATTTGCCATCTCCTCCCCCACTGGCTCAACATCACGTTGGACAGGTGGGTTTTGCAGATAGTCCGAAGGGGCTACTCCCTCCCCTTCGAGACTACCCCTCCATCCATGCCACCTCAATTCCATTGCATGTCGGAGGATCACCTGGCCCTTCTCCAGCAGGAAGTTACGGCTCTCTTGGCCAAGGGAGCCATCGAGCGAGGTACTGTTCCAGAAGTAGGTTGTGGTTGCTATTCCCACTACTTTCTGGTGCCCAAGAAGGACAAGGGCCTGCGTCCTATCTTGGATCTCAGGAACGTCAACCGCTTCCTCCGGAAGGAGAAGTTCAAGATGTTAACACTGGCTCAGGTCCTGTCTGCCTTCGACCCGGGAGACTGGTTGGTAGCGTTGGACTTGCAGGATGCTTATTTTGACATCCCCGTCCTGCCGGCCCACCGGCGTTACCTGCGGTTCACGGTAGGCCACAAGCACTTGCAGTTTACCATGCTCCCCTTTGGCCTTACCAGCGCCCCTCAGGTGTTCACGAAAGTGATGGCAGTGGTCGCAGCTCATCTGCGCAGATCAGGGGTTCCAGTCTGCCCCTATCTCGACGACTGGCTGTTGAAGGCGGGCACGCCCCAGGCAGTAGTCTCCCACCTCCAGACTACAGCGGACCTCCTGCATTCGTGGGGTTCACTATCAACGTGCCGAAGTCACACCTGACTCCCTCTCAGAAGCTCCTTTTCATCAGAGCGGTTCTGGACATGACGCAGTTTCAGGTTTATCCTCCCGAGCAGCGAGTCCCGGATATTCGGGCTATGATTCCGATCTTTCAGCCTCTATCCCGGGTTTCGGTCAGACTGACCCTGAGGCTGCTGGGCCTCATGGCCTCTTGCATCCTGCTGGTAGATCATGCCAGGTGGCCTATGCGGGCTCTGCAGTGGGACCTGAAGTTCCAGTGGGCACAGCATCAGGGGAATCTGTCCGATTGTGTCCAGATCTCGGATGGCACTGCTCGACAATTGCAGTGGTGGCTCACGAACCAGGATTGGGTCAATGGCAGATCCTGTTCCCTTCCCCAACCAGAGTTTACAGTGGTGACGGGTGCATCACTTCTGGGGTGGGGCGGCCACATGGGAGAGGCGGAGATCAGAGGCCTCTGATCTCCGGCGGAGTCCGGGCTCCACATCAACGTTCTGGAGCTATGGGCGATTCGTCTTGCACTAAAGGCATTCCTTCCCTCTGTCCGGGGAAGAGTAGTGCAAGTGTTCACAGGCAACACCACCGCCATGTGGTACTGCAACAAACCGGGCGGGTGGGGTTGTAGACCCTATGTCAAGGGGCTCTCCGCCTTTGGCGTGGCTGGAACATCAGGGCATATCCCTGGTAGTTCAACACCTGGCAGGTTCTCTGAACGCTTGAGCAGACGAACTCAGCCGCAGGTGCATGATGGATCACGAATGGCGTCTTCACTCAGAGGTGGTGCAAGGTCTCTTTCAGCAGTGGGGAGAGCCTTGGTTAGATCTATTCGCCACCGAAGAGAACGCACGTCAGCAGTTCTGCGTGTTGGAATTTCCAAGGCGGCACTCACTAGGTGACGCTTTTCGTCGCGAATGGAGTTGCGGTCTTCTATACGCCTTTCCCCCTATACCACTTCTGCCCAGAGTGCTGAAGAAGATCAAGCGCGACCGGGCCCAAGTCATTCTTGTGGCTCCGGATTGGGCACGAAGAGTCTGGTATCCCGAGCTGTTACACATGGCCATCGCTCCTCCGATCAGACTGCCTCTTCGGGAGGATCTTCTGACGCAGCAGCAGGGGACGGTCCTCCATCCAAACCTGTCCAGCCTCCACCTCCTTGCGTGGAGATTGAGCGGCGGCAGTTGACGGCTTTCGACCTTCCTCCCGAAGTCTGTAACATTATCTTGGCAGCCAGGCATCCCTCCTCTGAAACGGTATACGCCTGCAGATGGAACAAATTTGTGGCAGGGTGCACAGCAAAGGCTGTGGATCCCCTTTCCGCCCCTCTTTCTGAGGTTCTCTTCCTCCTTTCTTTGGCCCAGCAGGGCTCTACTTTGGGCACTCTTAAGGGCCATTTCAGCCTTTCTTAGGCTTCCTGATCAACCTTCTCTTTTCAAGTCCCCTATTGTAAATAGATTCCTTAAGGACATTACTCATCTCTTCCCTCCTATTCCTTTCGTAATGCCTCATTGGGACTTGAACTTGGTTCGGACTTATCTTATGTGCGCTCCCTTTGAGCCGCTACATAATTGTCCTCTGTTAGACCTGTCAGCCCTGGGGTGGTCTTCCCCTACATTTTTGTCCCTTTTTGCCTCTTAACTGATCGCCATTTTTGTTGGACATAGGACTCTGAGCGCCTTACCGCTGCTAAACAGTGCTGAGGTGCAGGTGCTCTCTCCTAAAAACATGGTGACAGACATGTCTGCCACTGGCCCCTGCTACTGCGGTGAGGCCACTAGTAGTTGGAATAGGCTGGGACTGGATGCTACTGTAACCCTGACGGCCCCGCCTCTTGTCACCATAGACCGACAGGACAGAGGAGGTAGGGAACACCCCTGAGCTCCTAGATTCTTCCAGAGACTTCCCAACCCCCTAGTTGCCGCCAGAAATTGCCGCCTTTTTGGTCACCTGACTTTAGGGTATAAAAGGGGGGGTTCTGGCCACCCATCTTTGTTACACTACTGGGCTAGGACAGACCCCGACTGGAGTGAAAACGGCTGTGCCAGCTGGATTGCCATACTACTGAGGCTGACTGCTCCTAGGAGCTGCTGCCCCTCTTGTGTGTGCCGCCCTACTGCCTGCTGATCTTGCCCAGTTAGGTAGGAACCTACAGAACACCTCCAGAGTGTCACCCCAGGGGGGAAGGACTGATCCCCTGGTCATTGGACTTCCCCGGACTGTCTTTGCAGCGTGGGGAACCTGCCTTGCTGAAGGAAAGAACTACAAGGACAATAGCTCCCTGTTCCCCTTCTGTGCCCCTGCAGCGCTGGTTACCTTGATCGCCCCGCCGCTGCCTTGGGACTGTGTCTGGCCTGGAAAGCGCTGCGGAGCGAAGTGCTGGGAGCCGGAGATCACCACCGCCGCCCGGGACTCAGAATGCGGTGGGCAGCGCTGGGACCGGGAGAGCGCTGAGGGCTAAGAATCACCGCCGCTGGCCCGAGCTGTCCGCTGATCGCGAGGGGGAGTGCTCCGCGGTTTTCCACATCCCTGCGTGGAAGCGTCTGTGTGCCCGTGACCAGGGGGGCACCGCAAACCACAGTGGGGCCGTCACCGCCACTGGCCCGGGTTGCCGGTAAGATCCTCCGAGGCAGACGCGCCACACGGCATTTCCTGGTTGCAAGGTGGTGCCCGGCAACCAGGCTCCTCCAGAGACGTGCAGCCGTCGCGGAAGGAACCTCCCAGCAGGACGTCAGCGTCTCGTCAGCAAAGAGGCGGCCCTCGCCGGACTTCAGGAGAGAGAGCCCTCCTGCTCCCCGGGCAGCTGCAGCGAGGTTCAAGCACCCGGAGGAACGGAGGGGCTCCACGCTGATGCCGGTCTCACCCCCAATGCCAGGTAAGACTTAGCGGTAGGCGCTAAGTCACGGTGGGGGCTCCTTGCAACGGGCGGGTGATCTTCCTGAAGAGCCGGCCTGCCGGGGACTACACCAGAGTGCTGGCGGGCCGGGGACCATTGTGGGGCACTTATCTGCCAGCGGGACCTCCTTCCTCTTCCCCGGGGGCAATCACGGCCTGAAACCCCCCCCCCCCCCAGAGGGGCCTGGCGGGATTTAACAGTGCATTAATTTGATCAAGGAGCTACGAGACACATCCCCTCTCCCCATTTCTGCACGAGGGGGCTCTGTCTCAATTAAAGGGGCCCCTCCAGTCCCTGCTCACAGGTTCTTTATGTAGCCTAGAACCCTGAGACTGACCTAGAGCCCAGAGAGTGGGCCCAAGAGACTGAACTGGTGATTCTTATGAACAGTGTCCCGTACCAAGGATTCAACTATTCTGCATAATTGTGAGATAGACACTCGTTGAGCCTGTACATTTCGTTTATGGTTATTTAGCACAAGGAAAGTCCTGATTATACGTGCATTTCGTTAAGACAGATTCCTCCTGAACTTAAGATAAAGATACTTGTTCTTCTGCATGAAGCTGGAGTGGTGTCGCCTTCTTGTGTGTGCTTTACTGTGTCAGTGTGGATGTGTGCTGCACAATCACTTTACACATTGCCTCGTGCGTGCCTACCTGCCTCGCGCCAAGCTACCTTGTCGGAATCAGTGGTCCCTACTTGGACTAGGGTACAGACTCTGGCCAACTGGAGACCCCGGTTCTAACATTGGTGTTCAGCGGTGGGATTAGGACTTGTACAACACCCTACAGTGACCCAGTGTGCGCCACAATCCTACACCTGACGTAACGCAAGCTCGACATTCTCCCTGACTGCCTGATTGCAAGTGCTCTTGTTCAAAGCCTGTTTGCCTAAGTCCCAGTGGTTTTCCCTGAGAACGTCTGAGGCCCTACCTAGCAAGATGGAATTCGAGCTGGCCAACCTGGAAACGTACACGGTGGCGCAGCTTAAGGAGTTCTGCCAGGGGAAAGGGGTGTTCTTCAAGCGAGGCGCCAAGAGGGAAGAGCTTCAAAAATCCTTGAGAGCATGGGCATTGGCCCACCCGGAAGGGAAAAGGGACGAGGGGTGGTTAGAGCATGACGCTCCAGGAGAGCTGGACCTACTGCATATAGATACTAGCGACAATGTATTGCTAAGGCCAGGAATGCGTTCAAGGGCAGGCAGTAGTGTCTCAGTAAGGAGCTTGTCTTCAGAAGAATTCGAGGACAGGAGGGAGGAGAGACAGCTTAAACTAGAGCTTGCCAGGTTAGAGAAGGAGCGTGAAGAGAAGAGGCTAGCTATGGAGGAAAGAAAATTTGCCCATGAGCTCAGCCTGAAGGAGCTGGAAATCAGAGCCCTACAAATAGGGGCTAACAGCAAAACAAATGGTGGCAGCGTACCTCCTGAAGCTTCACGTGAGTCCAGGTTCTATATGCCTAAAGATGTTGTGGCCAGTTTTAATGTGGGGGATGATATTGACAAGTGGCTAGCTGCCTATGCGGTGTCTTTAAGAGCCCATGGGGTCCCCGAGAGTTATTGGGGGGGTAGCCAGTACAGGTACATGCCTCTGGTGGGAGGGACACACTCCTTACACTAGACAAGGCAGATCAGACCAACTATCCTGTCATGAGGGAAGTGTTAGTCAAGAAGTTTGGTCTTACCCCTGAGAAGTATAGGCAGAAGTTTAGAAATAGCAACAAACTTCCCACACAGAACTGGGTAGAATTCCTGGATTACGCCCGCAAAGCGTTGGGTGCGGGGCAGCGAGGTAACTGATTATGAAGGGCTGTATGATTTGTTCCTAAGAGAGCACCTTCTAGAGAAATGTTTTCCAGAGCTGCGCCAACACCTGGTGGACCGCAAGCTGACCGATCCGAGGGAGCTTGCGGAAGAGGCAGACACCTGGGCCAGTACCAGGGTGTCCAACAAGGGATCTGGGGGGGACCCCCAAAAGGGTGGACAGGGTTTCCACCAGAAGAAAGAGGGGGGGAGATAAAAAGGAGTTCTCCAAAGGCCCCCAAAACAGATCGCAAGGGAGAGGATTTGGATCCGAGCCCCAATCTGGCTACCAGAAGCCTACTTATCCTGACAAGTCAGCAGCCCAAAACGGTCCGGTGCTATGAGTGTGGGGAAATCGGACACTACAAGGGGGATCCCCAGTGTCGTAAACGGACCCCAGCCCCTACTGGAGGTAAGAGCCCCGGGGTGGCGAGTGTAGCGCTGGGGGAGGAGCTGCCCCTAGAATATGGGGGTGAGTGGACAGGGTTGACCCTAGTATCCCTGGGGGACAGTGAGATGGTCCCAAAGATCCATGTGCCCTCGAATACCACCAAAGTATCGGCAGTGGGTCACCATTAATGGTCAGGGGTAGAGGCTCTGAGGGACACAGGCGCCAGCATGACTATGGTAAGGGGTCAGCTGGTGTCCCCGGAGCAAGTGATTCCTGATGTATTCCACCCGGTTGTGATGGCTGACAACAGGGAGGGTCACTACCCCGTGGCCCAAGTTCCCTTCGAGTGGGGGGGGGTTTCAGGCCTTCTGAGAGTTGCAGTGAGCCCTGCCATGCCAATCGACTGTCTGTTGGGAAATGATCTTGAGCACACTGCCTGGAAGGAGGTAGAGCTCAAAGCACACGCAGAGATGCTGGGATTACCAGAATGGACCTGTGCGATTACACTGTCCATGGCTGCCCGGAAAGGGAGTCAACCAAGGCTGGAGCCTGGGACAATGGCCCAGCCAGCTGCTAACAAGGAAAACGCCTCGGAGAGCGCACCCTGTGAGATGGATGGGGCACCTGCTGCGGTCACACCGGAGTTTACGGAGGGTGACGTTGTTTCAGTGGGGGACTTGACGACCCCTGCAGAGTGGCAGGTGGAAGGAGGGCCTACCCGGGAGGAGTTTTGTCGGGCCCAGAAGGAGTGCCCCACTCTTGAGGGCATGCGGCAACAGGCCGAAGCCCGAGCAGCCGGAAATGTTTCTGGAAATGACCACATTTATTGGGAGGACGGCCTCCTTTACAGTGAGCCCAAGGCTCCGGTGCATGGGTCATCTAGGGCCTTAGTGGTCCCCCAATGCTATCGGGTCTTTTTGTTGGAGTTCGCTCATGAGATTCCCTTGGCGGGACACTTGGGCCAAGATAAAACTTTTGCTCGTCTAGTCCCACACTTTTATTGGCCCAGGATGAGGATTTCCTCTGATACCTTTTGCAGGACGTGTGACCTGCCAAGCTAGTGGGAAGACAGGGACCAAATTGAAGGCCCCCCTGGAACCACTACCAGTCGTTGGTACCCCCTTTGAACGGGTGGGCATCGACATTGTTGGACCTATGGATCCGCCGACCTCTGCTGGTCACCGGTTTATCCTGGTTCTGGTGGACCCCGGTACCCAGAGGCTATCCCTCTGAGGACCATCACTGCACCTGCGGTGGCGCGGGCCCTGATGGGGATTTTTACCCAGGTGGGTTTCCCCAAAGTCGTGGTGTCGGACAGGGGCACCAACTTTATATCCGCCTATATGCAGGCCATGTGGAAGGAGTGTGGGGTGACTTACAAGTTCTCCACCCCTTACCACCCCCAGACCAACGGGCTTGTTGAAAGATTCAACAAGACCCTGAAAGGCATGATCAGGAGTCTGCCTGAGGGCCTGAGGAAGAAGTGGGATGGCCTCTTGCCCTGCCTATTGTTTTCCTACAGGGAGGTGCCACAGAAGGGGGTGGGCTTCAGCCCCTTTGAGCTTCTGTAAGGACACCCTGTCAGGGGACCTCTCAGCCTGGTGAAGAAGGGGTGGGAGAAGTCTCCCAGGAGGCTTCCCCAAGATGTAGTGAGCTACATGTTGGCGTTCCGCAGCCAGATGGCTGAGCTGTGGAAAGAGGCATCTGATAACTTAGAGGCCAGCCAGGCGGTCATGAAAGAATGGTATGACCGGAATGCCCATCCTGTGGAGTTGGATACTGGACAGAAGGTGTGGGTCATGGAGCCCGGAGAACTTAGCGCCCTCCAGGACCGATGGGCTGGCCCGTATGAGATACTGGTGAAGAAGGGCCAGCCACTTACGTGGTGGATCTTAAGACCCCAAGGCAACCCCACCGGGTGTTGCATGTCAACCGCCTCAAGCCACACCAGGAGAGGTCTGAGCTCACCCTCCTGATGGTGACTGATGGGAGCGAGGAGGAGGAGAGTGAGCCTCTTCCGGGCCTTCTGACTTCCCAAGAGAAAGATGAATCGGTGGAGGGAGTGGTTCTCTCCCCGTCGTTGACCCTTGAGCAGCAGAGGGACTGCCGCCAGGTATTGGAGCAGTACTCTTCTTTGTTCTCCCTCATCCCTGGGATTACCCACCTGTGCACCCATGATGTGGACACAGGGGACAGCCTCCCTGTCAAAACCAAGTCTTACAGGCTGTCGGATAAGGTGAAGGCCAGCATCCAGAGTGAGGTCACTAAGATGCTGGAGTTGGGGGTGATTGAGCCCTCCAACAGCCCCTGGGCCAGTCCGTGGTTTTGGTACCCAAAGCGGCCCCACCAGGCACCACACCTGAACTTCGGTTCTGTGTGGACTACCGAGGACTCAATTCGGTGACCAAGACGGATGCTCATCCCATCCCTAGGGCGGATGAGCTCATTGATCGGCTGGGGGCTGCCCGATATTTGAGTACCTTTGACCTCACGTCAGGGTACTGGCAGATCGCCCTGACGGAAGGAGCCAAGGAGAAGTCCGCTTTTTCCACCCCGGAGGGCCACTTCCAGTTTAGGGTGATGCCCTTTGGACTGAAAAACGCTCCTGCCACCTTCCAGCGGTTGGTGAACCGGGTACTTTCTGGGTTGGAGGCCTTCTCCGCTGCCTACCTGGATGACATCGCCGTCTTCAACGGCAGCTGGGAAGAGCATCTGTGTCACCTTCGGGAGGTGCTTCAGGCCCTGCAGCAGGCGGGCCTGACCATCAAGGCCAGCAAATGCCAGATCAGACAGGGATCCGTAGTCTACCTGGGACACCTGGTGGGCGGGGGTAAGGTGCAGCCCCTACAGGCCAAGATCGAAACCATCCTAGCCTGGGAGCCCCCCAAAACCCAGACGGAGGTCAGGGCTTTCCTGGGCCTCACTGGTTACTACCGCCGATTTGTCAAGGGGTATGGCAGCATTGTGGCCCCCTTGACGGAGCTAACCTCCAAGAAACAACCGAGGAAAGTGATTTTGACCGAAGCTTGCCAGAAAGCTTTTGATTCCCTCAAGCAGGCTGTGTGCACTGCTCCGGTGCTCAGGGCCCCGGACTTCGCTAAGGAGTTTATTGTTCAAACGGACGCCTCTGAACATGGCATTGGGGCAGTACTCTCGCAACTCAACGAGGAGGGCCTAGACCAACCCGTGGCCTTCATATCCAGGAGGCTACTCCCCCGGGAACAACGGTGGAGTACTATAGAAAGAGAAGCTTTCGCGGTGGTCTGGGCTCTGAAGAAGCTGAGGCCATACCTCTTTGGCTCCCACTTCCTAATTCAGACCGACCACCGGCCCCTCCGGTGGCTCATGCAAATGAGGGGCGAAAACCCTAAATTGTTGAGATGGTCCATTTCCCTCCAGGGTATGGACTTCAGGGTGGAACACCGACCCGGAGTAGACCACGCCAATGCAGACGGTCTCTCTAGAGTTTTTCCGCCTTAGTGACGAGAACTCCCTAGAGGTTGGGTAGCTCTCCCCACTTTCGGCTGGGGGGGACGCGTGTTAGACCGGTCAGCCCTGGGGTGGTCTTCCCCTACATTTTTGTCCCTTTTTGCCTCTTAACTGACCGCCATTTTTGTTGGACATAGGACTCTGGGCGCCTTACCGCTGCTAAACAGTGCTGAGGTGCAGGTGCTCTCTCCTAAAAACATGGTGACAGACATGTCTGCCCCCGGCCCCTGCTACTGCGGTGAGGCCACCGTCCTGTCTGCGCACTAGTAGTTGGAATAGGCTGGGACTGGATGCTACTGTAACCCTGACGGCCCCGCCTCTTGTCACCATAGACCGACAGGACAGAGGAGGTAGGGAACACCCCTGAGCTCCTAGATTCTTCCAGAGACTTCCCAACCCCCTAGTTGCCGCCAGAAATTGCCGCCTTTTTGGTCACCTGACTTTAGGGTATAAAAGGGGGGGTTCTGGCCACCCATCTTTGTTACACTACTGGGCTAGGGCAGACCCCGACTGGAGTGAAGACGGCTGTGCCAGCTGGATTGCCATACTACTGAGGCTGACTGCTCCTAGGAGCTGCTGCTCCTCTTGTGTGTGCCGCCCTACTGCCTGCTGATCTTGCCCAGTTAGGTAGGAACCTACAGAACACCTCCAGAGTGTCACCCCAGGGGGAAGGACTGATCCCCTGGTCATTGGACTTCCCCGGACTGTCTTTGCAGCGTGGGGAACCTGCCTTGCTGAAGGAAAGAACTACAAGGACAATAGCGCCCTGTTCCCCTTCTGTGCCCCTGCAGCGCTGGTTACCTTGATCTCCCCGCCGCTGCCTGGGGACCGTGTCTGGCCTGGAAAGCGCTGCGGAGCGAAGTGCTGGGAGCCGGAGATCACCACCGCCGCCCGGGACTCCGAATGCGGTGGGCAGCACTGGGACCGGGAGAGCGCTGAGGGCTAAGAATCACCGCCGCTGGCCCGAGCTGTCCACTGATCGCAAGGGGGGGTGCTCCGCGGTTTTCCACATCCCTGCGTGGAAGCGTGCGTGTGCCCGTGACCAGGGGGGCACCGCAAACCACAGCGGGGCCGTCACCGCCACTGGCCCGGGTTGCCGGTAAGATCCTCTGAGGCAGACGCGCTACACGGCATTTCCTGGTTGCAAGGTGGTGCCCGGCAACCAGGCTCCTCCAGAGACGTGCAGCCGTCGCGGAAGGAACCTCCCAGCAGGACGTCAGCGGCCCGCTTCGGACTTCGGGAGAGAGAGCCCTCCTGCTCCCCGGGCAGCCGCAGCGAGGTTCAAGCACCCGGAGGAACGGAGGGGCTCCACGCTGATGCCGGTCTCACCCCCAATGCCAGGTAAGACTTAGCGGTAGGCGCTAAGTCACGGTGGGGGCTCCTTGCACCGGGCGGGTGATCTTCCTGAAGAGCGGGCCTGCCGGGGACTACACCAGAGTGCTGGCGGACCGGGTACCATTGTGGGGCACGTATCTGCCAGCGGGACCTCCTTCCTCTTCCCAGGGGGTAATCACGGCCTGAAACCCCACCCCCCGGAGGGGCCTGGCGGGATTTAACAGTGCATTAGTTTGATTAAGAAGCTACGAGACCCATCCCCTCTCCCCATTTCTGCACGAGGGGGCTCTTTCTCAATTAAAGGGGCCCCTCCAGTCCCTGCGCAGAGGTTCTTTATGTAGCCTAGAACCCTGAGACTGAGCTAGAGCCCAGAGAGTGGGCCCAAGAGACTGAACTGGTGATTCTTATGAACAGTGTCCCGTACCAAGGATTCACCTATTCTGCATAATTGTGAGATAAAGAGACTCGTTGAGCCTGTACATTTCGTTTATGGTTATTTTGCACAAGGAAAGTCCTGATTATACGTGCATTTCGTTAAGACAGATTCCTCCTGAACTTAAGATAAAGATACTTGTTCTTCTGCATAAAGCTGGAGTGGTGTCGCCTTCTTGTGTGTGCTTTACTGTGTCAGTGTGGATGTGTGCTGCACAATCACTTTACACATTGCCTCGTGCGTGCCTACCTGCCTCGCGCCAAGCTACCTTGTCGGAATCAGTGGTCCCTACTTGGACTAGGGTGCAGACTCTGGCCAACTGGAGACTCCGGTTCTAACATCCTCTCAGACTTTTAACTTTGAAAACTGCCTTCTTGGTTGCCATCACCTCTGCTCGCAGGGTGAGTGAGCTTCAAGCCCTTCCTTCTAAACCTCCTTTCCTGGCTTTTCATCCGGACAAGGTTGTCCTTCGCACTAAGCCTTCTTTCCTTCCCAAAGTGGTTACCTCTTTCCACATAGGACAGACCATCACTTTGCCCACCTTCTTTCCGCATCCTTCTAAAGAGGAAGAGCGGCTCCATCGTCTGGATCCAAAACGTGCGCTTTCCTTCTATCTGGATCCCACAAGACAATTCCGGGTGGATGACCAACTCTTTGTTGGCTACGTGGGCGCCAAGAAAGGTCGGGCCGTACAAAAACGGACCATCTCTCGATGGGTCGTTTTTTGTATAAAAATCTGCTATTCCTTGGCGAAAAGTAGGGTTGCGTGCCCATTCCACCAGGGCACCGGCAGCTACTATGCTTTGGGACGTGGAGTCCCTCTTCATGACATCTGCCAGGCAGCTACGTGGGCTTCACTGCACACGTTTACCAAACACTACTACCTGGACAGCCAAGTCCGGAGAGACTGCTTCTTCAGTCGTTCGGTTCTCCAGGACTTTCTGGTGTGAACTTGGTTCGCAGACCCACCACCTGGGTTGGTATTGCTAAGGTGAGGAATCCATAACTAATTGTCTTTCAGATGAACAAGTTACTTACCTTCAGTAACGATATATCTGTAAGAGACATAGATTAGTTATGGATTCCTCACCGCCCCGCCCATCCTCCCCGTTCTGCGAACTGACTTCTAGAGTAAGGGACTCCCTTTTAGGGCCCTAGTTTTCGTGGACCAGTGGTCAGTGTCTTGCATGGCTCTGTGCTTTTGGCGTGGAATGTCGTGTAAAGAACTGACATCCGCGCGTGAGGGCGGCGTCCAAGTAGATACCGCCTCGTTCCCCGACGACTGGAAACACGCCGAGGTCAACCCCCTCCTGAAGAAACCCTCGGCGGACCCCACCGACCTCAAAAACTACAGACCCTGCTCCCGTTCCCAGCGAAAGTCATCAAGAAAGCCATCAACCGCCAACTCGCTACATTCATCGAAGAGCACAACATCCTCGACTCCTCCCAATCCGGCTTCAGAAAAAACCACAGTACGGAAACCGCCCTCCTCGCCGCAACAGACGACATCCGCAACCTACTGGACAAAGGAGAAACAGTAGCCCTCATCCTCCTCGACCTCTCAGCGGCATTCGATACAGTCTCTCACCGCACCCTAATACGCAGACTCCTCGACGCAGGTATCCAGGACAAGGCCCTCGAATGGATCCGCTCCTTCCTCTCCGGCAGAACACAGCGGGTCAGACTCCCCCCTTTCCTCTCGAACCCTACACCAACCACCTGCAGAGTCCCTCAGGGGTCCTCCCTCAGCCCTAGGCTCTTCAACGTCTACATGGCTCCACTCGCCCCCATCGTCGGAACCTACGGACTCAACATCGTGTCATACGCAGACGACACCCAACTCATCCTCTCCCTATCCAACGAACCCAACACCGCCACACACAACTTTCGAGAAGGCATGGAAGTCGTCGCCAAATGGATGAAAAACAGCTGCCTACAACTAAACACCAACAAGACAGAAGTACTCATCATGGGCCCAAACCCCGATGCCTGGAACGACACCTGGTGGCCCCCCGCCCTCGGAAACCCGCCCACCCCCCACGGACCACGCACGCAACCTGGGAATCATCCTGGACTCCGAGCTCAAAATGGACCGCCAGATCAACTCCGTCTCGTCGTCCTGCTTCCACACCCTCCTACGTAAGACCTTCAAATGGATCCCCCTCTAACACAGAAAGACCGTCACTCACGCCCTGGTCACCAGCAGACTCGACTACGGCAACGCATTCTACGCCGGAATAAACAAAAACCTCACCCGCAAGCTACAGAACATCCAGAACGCTGCCGCAAGACTGGTCCTCAACCTGCCAAGACACTGCCATATCTCCCTGCACCTGCGCACACTCCACTTGCTCCCCATCGAGGCCAGAGTCACCTTCAAGATGCTCACCCACGCACACAAGGCCCTCCACGACACCGGACCAGCATACCTGAACAGCCGACTCAATTTCCACGCACCCCAAAGGACCCTACGATCAGCCCAGCTCTCCTACGCCATGGTCCCCCGCACCAGAAAGACCGGGAGGCCGCTCCTTCTCCTTCCTCGCGGCCAAAGCCTGGAACGCCCTTCCGCTCCACCTCCGACAGACAACATCGCTTCTCATCGTCGCAAGAAACCTCAAAACCTGGCTCTTCGACAGACCCCCTCCTTGATGGACTGGAACCTGCACCCCCCCTACCCCCAGCGCCTTGAGACCCTTACGGGTGAGTAGTCGCGCTTAACAAACGCCTGATTGATTGATTGATCATTCCGGCGACCACGACGCCAACGACGAACGCAGAGTCGACTGACGTCACCTATCGACGCGCAGGGGTACTGCTGAGGAAAAAATTCTCCAGATCCAGTCTGACGCCTGGGGGTAATTCTAAGGTGAGGAATCCATAACTAATCTGTCTCTTACAGATATATCGTTACCGACGGTAAGTCACTTGTTCTTTAAGACCCAGGTCTTCGTAATCAGGTATGTAGGTTTTTAATTAAAAATAATTTTCACTTTCAAAAATCAACATTTCGAAACTTTTTCAAAATGTCTAACGTTATCCTATGGGTAAAACAATATTGCGGTTAAACAGGTAAGTATCAAACTTACAATTTCAGTTTTCGGAGCCAAAAGTCAGCAAGTGTCAGGGGTCAGGTGAGTACCAAAAGTGCACCACCAGCGGCACGGGGGTGGCTGGGTGCAGAGGTCAAAATCAGAGTTCGACCCAATGCTTTCCAATGGAGACAGGGGTTGCCTGGAGCCACACTGCTTGCAGGTAAGTAAATCGGTTGCATTGGCCAAACTTTGGGGGTTAGCACAAGCCCAGGGGCAGGGGCACAAAGCAGCACCAAACCTACACCACCAACGACAAGGACGGCCGGGTTCAGGATGCGAATTCGGCATCGGACACACAGTGCTTTTCAATGAGGATTCTTTGGTCTGCAAAGAGGCTGCAGGCGTGGCACTGGAGGTTGCAAGAGGAATACCAATGACAGCAGAGGTAAGTTGGGATGTAGTTGGTTGCAGGGGCGGCGGCGGTTCATCTCACCAAGGCCCAGGGGCTTTGGGTGCAGGGGTGCCTTTTGACGTCTGAGTCTTCTTACCAGAGCCGGTCGGGGGAAGCCTCTGGATTCACACTGAAGGCGCCGTCATGGAAGGCAGGAGACGTCAGCCAACGCTGGACACAAGATCAATATCGTGTGGGCACTTCACTGCACAGGTGAGCCACTCAGACTCGGGTCGTGGGCATCGGGTGCAGACTGGGCAGGAGACGCGGGTCTGCCCGGATCTGAAGTTTTTGGAGTCGGTTTCTTCTGGAGAGGTCCGCTGACCACGGGAGATTGGAGTATTTAGTGAAGGCAACAGTCCTCCCTGGGGTTTTGGAGATCGTTGTTGCAAGACAGGTCGCACGGTCATCGATGCTGGAGACAGGCTGGTAGGGCTGGGGCCAGTGCAAGTTGTCGTCTTCTGGCTTCTACTGCAGCGTGTTTTCTTTCTTTCTTAGGTCGTCGCAGATCTGAGGGCCAGGTCTGTGTGAGCCACCTAAATACTAAGTTTAGGAGGTGTAGGAAAGTGCCCCTTTTTGCATGGTTACCCCCATTTTTTTCCTGACATCTGATGCAACCTGACTTGATGTGCCCTGGGTCCCTGCCAATCAGGTTCCCAGGGCCTGTGTTCTTTCACAAGACTGTACCTTTGTACCCACAATTGGCACATCTCTGGCCACAGGTAAGCCCCTTGTAAAAGGTACCATGGCTATTGTGACCACTGAAGGCCTCCAAGAGCTGCAGCACCTTTTGTGCAACCCTTAGAGGCCCTGTACCTTAACACCCACACACTGCCATTGCATGCTGCGTGTTTTGGTGCAGAGAAAAGTGAAGAGTAGACATGGCACACATCTGTGTTCCATGCCTGAAAACCACTGCCTAAGGCAAGGCCTAGGTAAGTCACCCCTCTAACATGTTGCACTAGCCCCAAGGTGAGGGTACAGAGGCATGAGCCCTGTACCCCTACAGTGTCTAAGCCCATTCTTAGACATTGTAAGTGTAGTAAAGCCATAAAGAGTATATGGTCTGGGAGTTGATCATTACGAACTCCACAGCTCCATAATGGCTTTACTAAAACTGGGAAGTTTGGCAGCAAACTTATCAGCACATTAAGCCCACACTGATGCCAGTGTTGGCTTTAATGTAAAATGCACTCAGAGGGCATCTTTAAAATCGACCAGCCCTGGTGTGGTTCCTGAATGGCTACCCGCCATTTGCCACCACCAGACAGGTTTCTGGACCCCTAGGTAGAGAGCCTCCGCTCTCTACGTCCAGAAACAAAGCCCATCCTGGGCAGAGGTGTCATGCCTCCTCCCCCAGGATGAGCTGGGTCCAAGAAAGGGGAAGCTTCACAGGCCTGCTGCCTTTGGAAGCTGTGCCTGCCTTTTGCTGCCCGAACAACTGGCTCTCACCGGTTCTGGCCCCCACTTTGGGTGGGAAAAGCAAGCTAGGAAGAGAGGTGTGTCCACCTTTGCCAACCTCACCCCTCAGGTGGTGGAGGCGAGGTGAAGCACACATCTCAGTCCCCTCCTTCTTGAAGATGGGGGGACTCGGCCAATTAGGGAGAGGCTCATGCCCCCTTCCACTTGAGGGTGGCATAATAGGGGTTGTACCCACCCCAAGGAAGGGATCCATTGGTCCCGACCTGCACACCCCTTTAACGCCCCTAAATGTAGTATTATGGGGCAACCATGAACCTTGCCTCCTCAGATTCAAGGAAGTAAGGAGGACCGAAGAGCCGTGCTGGCTCAGGAAGAAGAGGACACAAACTGCCTTGGCCCCAGCCCTACTGGCCTGTCCCATCTACGACCTGCCTACAGCAAGAACCCCGGCAAGCCCAGCAACCCCCAGAGCCCGGAGGACCTGCCCTGCAACCATCTTACAGACTCTGCTTGAGTAAATCCGGTGTTCACGGGAGACAAAGACTCACCACAGAATCCAGATTCTGGTGACTTCGTGATTCTGCACCCGACGCCCACGGCCCAAGTTCGAGTGGCCCAACACCACGAGGAGGTCTCACCAGAGATTCTGACCTGGGATCTGGTGATCCCTGACCTGCCTCAAGACGACGCCTGCAGCCTCAACTTGAAGGGTCCTCCCGACCGCAACTGGAGCTGAACGCCAGAAGAAACCCCTGCACCAGACGCCCCACGGCCTTGGGTGACCCAACCGATGATGTCCAGGCATCTCCCAAGTAGCCAACTTAGCTCTCCAGCTGGTGGTCTCCTTCAGGAAGTCTCCCTGCCCGAGCCTGCAGCAACTTCACAAAACCGAAGGTCTCCATTGAAAAGTACAGGATCACCGACACCCGTTTTTCACTCTGCACCCGGCTGCCCCAGTGCCGCTGGTGGTGCAGCTCCTGTGCTGGTCGTTGGCCCCTGCCGTGCTGACCTTAAACCCAGGAGCTTGGCTCCCACAACTGAGTGGCCTGCTCGACAGCAGTCCCCGACCGAAGGCCCCCTTAGCCCCATTGGCTCACATTGGACCCCTGCACCCGGGCACCCCAGTGCCGCTGGTGGTGCAACTCGAGTGCCCATCTAGACCTTGTGGAACCTTGGTCCTAACCCCCAAAACTCCCTGTAAGAAACTGACTCTATATTTACTGCACCAAAGTGAGGTACAGTGTGTATAGAGTCCAAGGGTCTCCAGAGGTTTGGCAGAGGTTAAAGTTAGATAGAACCTTACTCTCTATTTGTGGTAGAGTGGTCGAGCAGTAAGGCAGTATCAGATGACAGTGTTAAGCATTTGATGTACACACTCAGTCAGCAAATGAATCCACACACTCAAGAACTGAACTCTAGGCCAATTGTTTTGTATAAAAAAATATACTGTTTTATTTCTATAACCAAGCAAGCCTGGCACAGGTAAGCATAAAAATACTTTTCAGTAGTAAATTACTTGTATGAACACAATTCAAAATTGCAGTGTAACTTGCACTGGTTTTGGTTACAGTTTTAAGTAAGCAGTTTGCAACACATTGCAGGTATAGTACATTCAATTGAATGGGCTTTTTAAGTAAAAATGCAGTTAATTACTTTTCAGATTACTTTTGCTAACACAGGACTGGATCCTAGATTCAGCCCTGGGACATTTCCTGAAAACAGGTGAGTAAATGCGTTTTGGTTAAAGGTACGATTTTTAAAGAATATTATTGCATTTCAAAAGTTGACACTTAGAAACTTTTTCACATAGAATCACCAACGTTATCCTATGGGAGGAAATTCAATTCGCAGGTAAGTTAGGTTATCGATACTTTTTCTTATTCAGTGCTGGATACTAGATTCAGCACTGGGACATTTCCTGAAAACAGTTGAGAAAATGCGTTTTTGTTATTCGGCTGATTTTTAAGGAATATTTGTAGTTTTCAAAAGTCGACAAACTTTTTGGGCGAAAGTGTCAATGTTATCCTATGAGGAAAAATGAGTTATCGGTTTCGAGGTAAGTAATCGGTCTTTTGAGTTAGGGTTCTGGGGTTAGACTCGGGGTCTCCCAGGGTCAGTGATGCACTGTTGTTGCACCCTCAGCGGCACTAGGGCGGCCGGGAGCAGAGTGTTGAGGCCCAATGTTATCCTATGGAGGATAGGGGGACTCCGGTTGGTGGCTGCTGGCAAGCAGGCCACAGGGTTGTGGGAGCAAGGCTCCTAGGGTTAAGCTCAGGGCACGTTGGGGACCAAGTTAGCACCAAAGGGGCACCCTCAGCGGCACTAGGGCGGCCGGGTGCAGGGTGCTGTTTTGAGGTCGGGTGCCCTGTTGATTTCAATGGAGATTCTCTGGGACAAAAACACTGCAGGCTCGGGGACGAGGATCTTCCAGGAGCTACCACCACTTCGAGGGGTAAGTTGGGATGTAGAGGGTTGGTTAGGCACCGTTGGTTTGGGCACACGAGGCCGTGGGGCGTCTGGTGCAGGGGTGCCTTGGGACGTCGGATTTTCTTACCCGCTCTGGTCGCGGTAGGGGGGGGTCCTCTGGATTGAGGCTGCAGGACTCGTCAGGAGGCTTGAGGCAGGTCAGGGGTCGCCGGATCTCGGGTCAGGATCGCCGTGGGGACCTCCTCTGGGTATTTGCCCACTCGAGCTCGGTCCGGATTCGGCGGGTGCAGAGTGTGCGGGATTCGCGGTTCCTGGCTGGCACCAGAAGCTGCAGTTCAAACACGTCCGGTGTTCACGGGAGAAACAGCTTGGAAAGTGAAGGCAGGCAGGTCCTCCGGGGTTTTTGAGGTTTCTGGCCGCTGGACACGCCGGGGTTTTGCAGGAGCAGATTCGAGGGGAGACAGGCCTGTAGGGCTGGGGCCAAGTCAGTGGGCGTCGTCCTCTTGTTAGCTCTGCACAGCTTCTCGTCCTTCTTCTTCCTTTTCTTGTTGCTGGATCTGAGGAAGGTAGGTTCAGGGTGCCCCTAAATACTGAATTTAGGGGCGTTACAGGTAGGTAAAGGGCAGGGACCAATGGGTCCCTTCCCTGGGGTGGGTACACCCCCTATTCTGCCACTCTCCAGTGGGAGGGGGGCAGGAGCCTGTCCCTGGTTGGCTGGGTCCCCCCATCCTCAAGATGGCGGGGACTCGAGGTTGTGCTTCACCTCGCCTCCCCCACCTTAGGGGTGGAGTTGGCAGAGGTGGGCACACCTCTCTTCCTCACTGGTTTTTCCTGCCGGTTCTCCCGCCCAAAGTGGGCGGTAGAACCAGTGGGGACCAGTTGCTGAAAGCAGCAAATGGTCTGGAGAGGCTCACAAAGGCGGCATGCCTTTGAAGCCTCTCCTTCGTGAACCCTGCCCATCCTGGGGGAGGAGGCTTGGCACCTCGTCCCAGGATGTGCATTGTTTCAGGCCCCGAGAGCAGCAAGCTCTCGACCCAGGGGTCCAGAAACATGTCTGGTGGTGGCAGCCTAAGCAGCTACTCAGTCAGGTCACTAGGAGTTGGTCGAGTTTCAGGGGGTATCTCTAAGATGCCCTCTGTTGTGCATTTTACATTAAATCCCACACTGGCATCAGTGTGGGTTTAATGTGCTGAGAAGTTTGATTCCAAACTTCCCAGTCTTCAGTGTAGCCATTATGGGGCTGTGGAGTTCGTAATGACAAACTCCCAGCACCATATACTTTTAATGGCAGCACTGCACTTACAGTGCCCAGGAATGGACCTGGGCACTGTAGGGGTACAGGGCTCATGCACCTGTACCCTCACCACTGGCATAGGGCACCCAGCTAGAGGGGTGACTGATGTATGCCAGGGCAGTGGTTTGTGGGCATGGCACACAGGGATGTGTGCCATGTCGACTCTTCACTTTGATCTGCACCAAGACACGCAGCCTGCAAAGGCAGTGTGTGAGTGTCAGGGTACAGGGCCTCTTAAGGGTGGCACAATAAGTGCTGCAGCCCTTAGAGGCCTTCTCTGGTCACAGTGCCCTGGGTATCTGTGGTACCATTTACCAGGGGCTGACGTGGCCAGAGATGCCAATTGGGTTAGTTTTGGGGAAAGAACACAGGCCCTGGGAACCTGATTGGCAGGGACATAGGGCACACCAGGAAAAAGTGCATCAGTAGTCTGGCAAAAAGTGGGGGGGTTACTGCAACAGAAACCCACTTTCCTACACTCCCACGTGTAAGTCGTGTACTTTCCTGGAAAACTGCTAACACTTTTCTCCCATAGGAACCCATGTTAAGAGATTTTGGGTCTAAAAATGTTCTAAGTGTTGAACTGTTGTTGTATGGTGAAAAGAGAACTCAATTGCAAAGTATAAAAAGTCGTACTTACCTTGTATTATGGGATCATAAGGTGTGATATCTAGGCATACCACCCCCAGTACTCAAAGTAATCTGAAAGTAATTGCACTGTAATTCAAACTGCATTTGAAAGTGATACAAGCCTGTAACAATTGCAAATTCAACCACAGCTGCATTTCCTTGAACAGTCTTGCATTTGAGAGTATATTTTACTTACCTGTGCCAAGTCCTGCTTGGTTCTAAAATAAAACATAAGTATACCTTCTTTATAATTACCTAATTGGTCTGGTACTGTCTCTCAGTGTGTGTAATCAGTCCTTGATTGAGTGAATACAACAAATGCTTAACACACCCTCTGGATAAGCTTAACTTTGCAGCATAGACGTGCCCACACTACCACAAAGAGAGCTGTTAGTACTCACCTAATTTAGCCTCTGCTATACCTCTCGGGACTCCCTGGACTCTGTGCACACTATACCTTACTGTGGTATAGTATATACAGAGCCAACTTCCTACAGGAGGCGTTTTAGGGGAGTAGCGAGTAGTTCCAATGGGCGCCTTACCTGGGGTGACTACACCATCTAGTATGCCCCCCTCCTGTGGGAGGGGGCATAGACCTAGTCCTGATTGGAGGTGTCCACCATCCTCAAGATGGCGTAGCCTGAAAGTTATGCTTCAACTTGCTTCCCTCCACCTTAGGGGTGGGGTTGGCAGAAGTGGACACACCTATCTTTTTAGGTCGAGCCCTGAGCCAGCGCGCAAGCGCTGCTCTGGGGTTGATCTGGGGTAGTTGAGTACGGGAGAGAAGCCACGCCCACTCCCCCGCCCATCTTTTTCATTGGCTTGTGTCTTTGTCCTTTACTAAATGCTGCCTTCCGTTGGTTTATAGGCCTGTTAGTCCCCCCCTATGACGGCCATGTCGTCATTTGTATCCTTACATGGCTACTGGCCCCTTTACTTTGAGTACTATTTTCTTCCCGTGCCTTCTCCCCCCCCTCCCGCAGTCCGTGCCTTCTCGCCCCCCCACACCCCCCCCAGCACTCCTGTTGTTCGTGCCTTCGCGCCGCCCGCCCATTTGCAATGCAATAGTTCTTGCGTAAATGCGAGTCCTATTGCATTGCAAATGCTTGTTTACCTCATTGGCCCTTCTGAGTTTGTTTAACCAATTCGTGGTAGCAACTGTTTGACGGCTACGGAAGCCTCTCTATGCCAAGGTGCCTCTACCTCACCCTTTCGCGTTTGAACGAGCTCAGCTGCTTGGTAACATCAGCGCTGCCATCGTGGAAACGGGAGACAGCAGGCGGAAGTGCAAGTGGATAATTCAGGCAGTTGCAGCCACCGCAGGAATCCGAGATAACCCCACGCCCCTTGCAGCATGGTACCCTCCACGGACAAGGTGATCGCGCGCAGGGACCATGGGGGCGAGAACACTGCGCGAGCGGAGACGAGCTGTTTGGTGGGGGGAGAGACGGACCGTGACAGCTGATTTCTCTGTGAACTTTAGATGCTGATTGATGGTGGCGAATCTAATTTTTACAATGGCACCAAACCGCAAGCACGCTGTCACCTGAAAATGTTTCAAGTATAGCGACTGGTAATTGTGTCCTGGGATGAAGACATGAAGTCATTTTATCGGTAATCATTTTGAGAAGTAGTTTACTTCAGATCAGTTAGCCGAAGGTGGCGTGTCCTTTGGGGTGGGCTAGGGTGGGGTAGGAGGTCGTGCAAAGTATCTTAACATATCGCCACTATCTCCCAAAGGGAGTGGAAGCCGAGACTCCAAGAATACAGGATCCGTTCCTGAAGGAGGCAGGTGCTCCCAGTATGCAGGATCTTGTCCTATGGGATTGGTGTGCCAAGGATTTGCAGGGACTTTGCCTAAAGGAGGGGACGCAAAAGATTCCTGGATACAGGATCAGTTCCCACGAGAGCAAGTGTAAAAAGATAAGCCCTTGTCTTAGGAACTCAAGCAGAGGCTGTCCGGATACGCCATCTCTCTTTGCTGAGTTACACGGAAGCCTGCCAGGGTTCACAACCACCACTTGCAGGGAAGGGCATAGATATTGGCTTCCAGCATTTACGACCTCTCCCCGGGTTGAGGCAGCGAGTTCCGGGATGCAGAATTTCCGCCTGTAGAAGTAGTGCCTCCCATTATATAAATCAATACTGTCTTTCTGAGGTTAATGGGGACTCCCAGGATTCAAGAGTTCTTTATGTTTGGGTGCAGTGACTTCCTTGATACAGTTTCATTCGCTCAGTGAGGATGAGGCTCACAGAATTTAGAATCTCGCCGTACTGTGTGAAGGGATTCTCTGGGTACAAGATGTCACTGATTTAAGGGAGGCAGAGGCTTTTAGGATTAATTACCTATTTACTTGAATAGCAGGAATGCTGGGCTCGAGGTTACACGCGCTCTCTGTCTGGGAGGGGTTGAGGCAGTGGCACATACTACACAACCAAGAGTATTAGAGGAAAGGGAATTAGGGGTGATGCATTCTAATGATAAAAGATCTGTTTGAGGCATATGAGCTGTAGATCGTATACTTGTGCATAGATCGCCATCTGGTGTTGGGCTCGGATGTTTGCACTTTGTTATTGTAGAAGTCTTTGTAGTCACGAGATAGGTGACTCCTCCTTTGGTTAGTAGTGCGCATGGGCATCGACCATCTCCAGATTGTTTTTTTTCGCCATCGGGTTCGGATGTGATTTGCTGCTCTCCGGGTCGGTGTCGTATTCGATCCCCCTTCGACGCGCAAAGCTCTCACCGATCGACGGTATTGTTTTGATCGCGATCTCCGTCGACGCGTATTTCAAAAACCAACAAAATCTCTGAGTCCGGTCGTCGACGAGGGCCGTTGGGCCGATCGACGCCATCAAAACCAGCATATGGAAAGGACTCCATTCAAAAAATGCAAGTGTGGTGCTAAATTCCCACACACAGATCTCCACGAAGTCTGCAATCTTTGCCTCTCTCCAGAACACGAGAGTCAACACTGCCAGGCCTGTGCTTCCTTCAGGTCCAAGAAAACCATACGTGATCGCCGGGCTCGACGTCACGAAATGTCTAGATCAACCGTTTCGGCGCCGGACAACATCTTCGATGCAGGCCCCGACGATCCAGAACCAGACACAGGAGATGAACAAGCCGACGTCTCCGAAGCCGATGATTCGGACTCAGAAGACCAGACAATTACTCCAGGTCAACGGAGCGTGAGTACTGACATCAACGCCCCTGCCCCGAAAAAACACAAGGCTCCGGTAACACCTTCACCTTTGGGTCTGGCTCGACACCTTGACAATACTTCAGAAGCCCTTCCTTCAGGCTCGGCTCCGAAGTCCACAAAGCCTTCAGGCAGCTCGGGATCGAGCCAGCCACGGTACCGAGAAACCATCTTCGGCACCGAAACAGAAACCCAAGGTGCCGTCGACACCGGACTCTTCGGCACCGAAACATAGTCAACCCAAGGCTTCGGATCCGAAAAGAAATTCGAAACCTCCGGAGCCGAAGAAAACTTCAGAGTCGAAAACTCCACCTAAGCAGAAGGAGACTAAGACCCCTCCTAAAGCTAAAAATGACAGACCAAAGCATCACTGGAACCTAAGTCCTCGGTGCCGAAAAAGACAGTGAATCAAAAGAACTATTTCATCCAGATCCACCGGATCCTAAACAAAAAACACTCCATATCGACCCGTTACCGGTCAGGTCACTTCTATACCACCTAAAAAGAGGAAATTGGACACCTCAGACACCTGAGGTACCCTTGAAGAAAAAAGACTCTGCCACTTCACCTATGAGACCTTTCTCTCCACCTCCAAAGCTTTCAAATATAATACTCTCTCCAGCACACTCTCCAGTGCCTCCTCTTTCACCTACACCACAAAATGAGGATGAGGATATAGGAGGTGGGGATGAGGACATAGACCCACCACATGATAATGATCATACTCAATTTTCAACTATACTAATTCACCACTAATCCTTTATGGGTTCCAGAGTAGCGTGCTACTCGCCAATAAAGCGTCTCAACACCCCATCAGGGTTACAAGCGCTATATAAATGCAAACCTTTTTCCCTTTCTACCCTCCCCAACCCTTCTCAATCCAAATAACTGACTAACATATCCACCACTAAAATTACTTTTATGTTTCACCATAATAATTCAACACTAATACTTCTGGGTTCCAGAGTAGCGTGCTACTTGCGCTTCAAAACCCCATCAGGGGTAGCAAGCGCTATATAAATACAAACCTCTTTCCTCTTCTATCCCGCCACCTACCCTTCTCTACCCAAATAACTGAATAACATGTCCACTAATCAAAGTTACTTCATTTTTTACTAGACTAATGTTCAACACTAATCCTTAATGGGTTCCGGAGTGGCGTGCTACTCGCCAGAAAAGCGCTTCAACACTCATCAGGGGTAACAAGTGCTATATGAATGCAAACCTTTCTTCCCTTTTATCCCTCCGCTATCCTTCTCACTCCAAATAACTGACTAATATCCACCACTGAAACTACTTTCATATTTTCACCATATTAATTCACCACTAATCCTTGATGGGCTTCCAGAGTAGCGTGCTTCAACACCCCATCAGGGGTAACTAGCGCTATATAAATACAAACCTTTTTTTCCTCCTCTATCCTTCTGCTATCATTCCAAATCCAAATAACTGCCTAACCTATCCATCACTTAAAATGTACTTGCATGTTTCACTATACTAATTCAACACTAATCCTCTATGGGTCCCGGAGTAGCGTGCTACTCGCCGAAAAAGCGCTTCGACGCCTCGTCAGGGGTAGTAAGCGCTATATAAATGCAATTACAATACAATACTGATGATGACACCCACAGTATCCCACCTCATGACTCTTGGGATGATTATGTCCCAGATGTACCTGAGCCAGATCTATATCCCTCTAGGCCATCCCCTCCAGATGACAACGTAGGGTTTGCGCAACTAATAAATAGAGCTGCACAATATCATGGGGTGCAACTCCACTCAGACCCTTTGGAGGAAGACTTTTTATTAGAGACCTTCTCACAGCCTCAAAAATCAACAAATACTCTCCCTATGCTAAAAGGGATGATTAAACATGCCGCTGAAGTCTTTAAAGATCCTGTCAGGGCTAGAGTGCTCAATCCTAGAATTGAAAAGAAATATAAACCAGCTCCAAGCGATCCAGCTTACATTAAGGGTCAACTCCCTCTGGATTCACTAGTAGTGGCAAATGCCCGTAAACGGGCCAATTCCCAAACCACAGGCGATGCCCCTCCGCCAGACAAAGAGTCTAAACTATTAGACGCATCCGGTAAAAGGGTTGCTTCACAGGCGGCAAATTTTCGGCGCATTGCCAATTCACAAGCTTTACTAGCAAGGTATGACAGGCCCATTATGATGAGCTTGAAAAGCTCATGCAACACCTTCCAGACCAATATAAAACCAAGGCAAATGATCTCATACAAGAGGGAAAGTTAATCACAAATACCTCTATTAAATGTGCCCTGGATGCAGCGGATACAGCATCTCGCACAATTAATACAAGTGTGTTACTACGTAGACATGCGTGGTTACGCATATCTGGTTTTAAGCAGGAGGTGCAGTCTACCATCCTCAATCAACCTTTGGATCAGGAACACTTGTTTGGACCTACTGTGGACACATCTTTAGAAAAGATGAAAAAGGACACAGAAACAGCCAAGTCTATGGGGGCTCTACAGGCAACAACTAGTAGAGGTTCCTTTCGTCGCACCTCTTATAGGGGCACCTCCAAAGCCATTGGCACAGAAAACACCTCTTCCACGTATAAAAGCCCCACTCAAACTTCCCCTAATATAGGATATTTTAGAGGGACTTACAGAGGCAATAACAACAGAGGGAGAGGTCGTGATTCTAACACCCGCAACTCCCCCACCACAAAACAGTGACTTCCCTCCACTCCCCCCAGACCATTCCACTCCAGTCGGGGGAAGACTATCACAGTTCCCACCTGTCTGGAATTCCATCACCACAGACAGGTGGGTCAGACAAATTATCCAGTATGGTTACTGCCTGGAACTCACTTCTACCACCCACCCCCCCTCACCCCCCACATACCTCCCAGACAACGTCCAATGTCCACAGAACATCTCACGCTTCTAAAGCAGGAGGTTCTCTCTCTCTTGCAAAAGCATGCAATAGAACCGATTCCCCTACATCATCAAGGTACAGGGGTTTACTCCCTTTATTTCCTCATTCCAAAAAAGGACGGCACTCTCAGGCCAATATTGGACCTCAGACCGTTAAACCTGTACATACAATCCAACCACTTCCACATGGTCACTCTCCAACAGGTCCTCCCACTGCTCCAACAAGGCGACTTCCTTGCCACTCTGGATCTCAAGGACGCTTACTTCCACATTCCTATTCACCCTGCTCACAGGAAATACCTACGGTTTGTAGTGGACGGTCAACATTACCAGTTCAAAGTCCTTCCATTCGGGGTCACAACAGCACCCAGAGTCTTCACAAAATGTCTCGCAGTGGTAGCAGCCCACTTAAGAAGACAACACATTCATGTGTTTCCTTACCTGGACAACTGGCTCATAAAAGCCAAGTCATGCAACAATTGTGTACAACAAACACACAACACAATCCAGCTGCTGCACAACTTAGGTTTCACAATAAACCTCACCAAGTCACATCTCCAACCGTCCCACACCCAACAGTATCTAGGTGCAACAATAGATACTTCCAAAGCACTTGCATACCCCAATCCGGCCAGGATAGCCAGTATGCAAGCTCTCATAACAAAATTTCAACCACAACACTCACTACCAGCTTGAGTGTTCATGCAGCTAATAGGGATGATGGCCTCTTGCATCTTAATTGTCCCTTATGCAAGACTCCAAATGCGTCCATTACAAGAATGTCTAGCACAACAGTGGAACCAAGCTCAAGGTCAACTTACGAATCTGGTGTTGGTGGACAGCCGCACATATCGCTCTCTGCAATGGTGGAACACCCAAAATCTTTCCAAAGGGTGGCCGTTCTTGGACCCGGTTCCACAAATAGTGCTAACAGCGGACGCATCGCTCACCGGCTGGGGAGCTCATCACTTTAACCACACCATTCAGGGTATGTGGACCCCTCAACAGAAACTCCTCCATATCAATCATCTGGAGTTACTCGCCATATTTCTCGCTCTAAAATCATTTCAGATACACCTCGTAGGCAAAGCTGTCCTCGTCCGGACGGACAACATGACAGCAATGTACTATATACAAAAACAGGGGGGGACACACTCTCTGCAGCTTTCACGCCTAGCACAAAGCATATGGAGATGGGCCATTCTTCAAAAAATATACCTGTTATCAGAGCATCTACTGGGATACACAATCCGATTGCAGATCTGCTCAGTCGTCAACAACAGCAGATTCACGAATGGGAACTTCATCCGCAAGTTCTTCATCCGCTTTTTTCAAATGTGGGGCCACCCAGACATAGATCTGTTTGCCACACATTTAAACACAAAATGCCCAAGCTTCGCCTCCAGGTATCCACACCCATTGTCCAAAGGCAATGCAATATGGATGAACTGGTCAGGCAGATTTGCGTACGCTTTTCCGCCTCTCCCCCTCATTCCGTTACTGGTGCGCAAGCTAAAACAGTCTCACAATGATCCTAGTTGCTCCAACGTGGGCCCGACAACCATGGTTCACAACACTGCTGGAACTCTCAGTAGTTCCACACCAAAAGCTACACCTCTCCCCAAAGCTTCTCACACAGAACCATGGGGAGATAAGATACCCAGATCCAGCTCAACTGAACCTAGCGATCTGGCTCCTGAAGTCTTAGAGTTTGGTTACCTCAATCTCCCACCAGACTGCATGAACGTCATTAAAGAGGCTAGACGTCCTACCACTAGAGCATGCTATGCAGCTAAATGGAAAAGATTCGTAGTTTACTGCAATAACAACACAATCAATCCACTAGATGCTTCAATTCAAAACATTATTTGTTATCTTCTGCATCTACAAAAATGTAATCTGGCATACACATCCATACGATTACATCTTGCTGCTATAGCAGCTTACCTACAAAACAGACAACACTTGTCATTGTTTAGGGTACCTGCCATCAAAGCATTCATGGAAGGCCTTAAAAGGATAATTCCTCCCAGAGTTCCACCCTCTCCAGTATGGAATCTAAACATTGTCCTTACTACATGGGTCCCCCATTTGAACCTTTACATAAATGTGAGTTACAGTTCCTCACATGGAAAGTAGATTTCCTTGTGGCGATCACATCTCTCAGAAGAGTGAGTGAACTCCAGGCATTAACCATACAAGAACCATTTTTGCAAATACATCACAACAGAGTGGTTCTTAGGACAAACCCTAAATTCTTACCTAAAGTAGTTTCGGCTTTTCACCTTAACCAGTCTGTTGAGCTCCCAGTCTTTTTTCCTCAACCAGACTCCGTAGCAGAACGGGCTCTTCATACGCTTGATGTCAAAAGAGCTATTCTTTACTACATTGAAAAGACAAAAACTTTCAGGAAAACTAAACAACTTTTTATAGCTTTCTCACCACCACATAAGGGCAATGCTATATCAAAAGCTGGAATTGCCAGGTGGATCGTTAAATGCATCCAAATATGCTACCAAAAAGCAAAGCGTACATTATCCATTCCCCCTAGAGCGCATTCCACACGCAAGCTAGGGGCATCCATGGCATTCTTAGGAAACATCCCCATGGATGACATTTGCAAAGCCGCAACATGGTCTACACCGCACACTTTCACAAAACACTACTGTGTAGATGTGCAGGGAAAACAACAAGCTAGTGTGGGCCAGGCTGTACTAAGAACTACTGCAACACATACAGGTAGCCACCGCTAACGGGGTAACTGCTGTATAGTCTATGCACAAGTATACGATCTACAGCTCATATGCCTCGAACGGAAAATGCTACTTACCAGTAAGCATCTGTTCTTGGCATGTAGAGCTGTAGATCCGCATACGCCCACCCGCCTCCCCGGACACCTATATCTGTTGCAGTACTATCTTACTTAGATACATTACACATGGACATCTTTATGGTGAAAACAATCTGGAGATGGAGTCGATGCCCATGCGCACTACTAACCAAAGGAGGAGTCACCTATCTCGTGACTACAAAGACTTCTACAATAACAAAGTGCAAACATCCGAGGCCAACACCAGATGGCGATCTATGCACAAGTATACGGATCTACAGCTCTACATGCCAAGAACAGATGCATACTGGTAAGTAGCATTTTCCTTTATTTGGGTGGAGGAAGAGCCAAGCTCTTCCAGTATCTCTCCTCTTGCAGAGGCTTCTGCAATGTGGGATCTCTTTCAGGCTCCTAAGATCTTTTCTTGGGCTACAGGAGAAGCTGTTTCCCAGGATACAAGTCCTGTTTTTGTTCACATGATTTATGGGTTTCAAAGATACTCTCTTCTTTACTTGCTGCAGGAGTAGAGGCTAACAAGATGAAAGATCTTCACCTAGTGGTTAGGTGCCTAATTCAGTGTCTTCCAGGATTATGGATGCCTTTGGTTTGGGTTGAATAGATGACGAAATTCCAGCATACAGGATTTTTAAGTCGAGCCTGGGCAGCGCATGCGCTGCTCTGCGAGGAATGCTGTATTGAGGTAGGGACTTGAAGCTCAGCCCACTCTCCGCACACATTTTTCATTTGCTTGTGTCATTGTCCACTGTAAACTGTGGCTGTTCATTGGTCAAAAGGGTTAGTAGTCCCTCCTTGGTACCGCCTTGTCCCATTTTGTAACCTCCCATGGCGACACCCCCTGTTACGTATGTTGTTGCTCGTTAGGCTTTAATTACAGCCTCCAAGCACTATTTTTTCAAATAGCTTTGTCTTGCTGGCTGTTGCAGGGAGGATACGCTCTCTCCTAACGCTTTTTAAAATTTTTATAGCACGCATTTGGAATGCAATAGGTCTCGCATTTGCGAGAGTTTAAGCTATTGGCATTGTAAATGACAATGCCTTTTATTTATCTTTTTTTTTTTTTAAACAACACATAAATGAAAAGCATTGTCATTTACAATGCCAATAGCTCAAACTCTCATAAATGCAAGACCTATTGCATTGCAAATGCTTGTTTATTTTCCCACCGGTTTTCCCGCCCAAAATGGGGGTGTAAACCAGAGGATGTCATCTGCTGCTAGCAGCAGAGGCTTGGAGTCACATTTCAAAGGCGGCAGGCCTTTAAAGCTCCCCTCTTCAAGCACTGGCCCACCCTGGGGCAGGAGGCATGACACCTGTGCCCAGGATGTGCATTGTTTCTGGTCCCACAGAGCAGGAGCTCTCTACTCAGATGTCCAGAAACATGTTCCGTGGTGGTTGGCTGCCTACAGGCAGTCAGAAACCACGCCAGGATTGGTAGGGATTCTTTGGGCACCTCTAAGGTGCCCTCTGGGTACATGGTACAATGGATCCCACACTGGCATCAGTGTGGGTTCATTGAAAGGAGTAGCTTGGTACCAAACAGTTTCCGGCCCATTTACTCTCTATGACTTCACTGGTACTTACAATATTGGGCACCATTTCCTAATATTGTAGGGGCGTATCTGCTCATGCAGATATGCCCTCACCTGTAGTATAGTGCACCCTGCCTTAGGGCTGCGAGGCCTACCAGAGGGTGATTTATCTATGCTACCAGGCAGTGCTAGCTGGCATGGCACAAAGGCAGGGTGCCATGTCGACTTTGTAGTTTTCTCCCCTACAGGGGCATGCAGGCTGTGAGGGCAGTAGCATGGTCCCAGTATGGGGAGTCCAAAGGGATCCTCTTCAGCTCTCAGGCCCTAGGTACCTAAGGTACCATTTACTAAGGACTTACAGGGGGCAGAAGTACCAATTGGGAGTTTGTTTTAGGGAAGGAGCACTGGCACAGGGGACCTGGTTGGGAGGGACCCTGTGCACTACATTTGAAACTACATCAAAACCATGCAAAAAGTGGGAGCTAACCATGCAAAAGAGGCACATTCTCACAGTTGCTCTAACAAAATCTCACTTGGGAAACCCTATTTCTAAAGGGGGAGCGGGGAACGGTAATACAAGATAAATTGCTGGATGTATCCAGGCATTTTATGCTAAGACTAAGGGAACGCTACATGTAGTACCAAGAGCGGTCCCCGCCCCCAAGAAGGCAGCCTCAACGGCTTTCTTAGGGAATATTCGCACTTCAGACATCAACATGTGTAGATATCTGCAGCACCATATATGTTAACTGAACACGACTGCATGGATGTATAAGACCACCAAGAGTCCACAATTGGCCAAACAGTTTTAATGACTTTGCTCCAACTATCCCCATCATCTGCCTGCTAGCCACCACGACCGGAACGTGCTTGTTTACATTCTATGCAGACCATGTGTATCTACAGCCACACATGCTACGAACATAAAATGTCAGCTACCCTGTAACCATCTGTTTGTAACCTGTAGCGCCATAGATTCGCATCCACCCTCCCACCTCCCTGGAAGCAAGCAGATATTTGCTATATTTATACCTTCACAGTGCACACAGCATATTTATTCTGTTTTTCGATGTGATGTGTAGTCTGGGTCCCAGTGCATTGTGGTCTAAGGAAAGGGTCACAACAGACTGAAAAGTTTCCTCGAACAAATACAAATTGCAAACGTCCACGCCAAGCACTAGATAGCAAGAGTATGCAGATCTGCAGCTCTGCAAGTTAAGAGCAGATGGTTACAGGGTAAGGAACATATTCGTACTGAAGAGAAGTCTCTTATTCTTTTGTTCTTTGAAGTAGGGTTACATTTGGCAACACCTCTGTACTTCTGCTTCTACATCTGTGACCACAGAAAATGCTGCTCAGTGATGAGATAAGTCTGCAAGTCATCTATCATGTCGCCTTTTTTTGCTGGAATTTGCTGATGCTCCTCTGTCATCTAAAGACTGGTGACGCGTTATGTTAAAGCTTTTGGCAGAAAGTGAGCAATATAGGACTCCAGTTTCCGTCAGTTCCTCTCGTCAAATATTCTAAAGTCTACACAATCTGTAGTGGACGGGTGTCGCTCCATCATGATCTGCACAATCATAAACTTCATGTATCCATTTCATAATTACTGCAGACACTGCCACCTGCTTACCCATCCCCCCAGCTTCACCTTGCATGGTAGGCTGTTGGTGTGACCTTGAAGAGCCTCTGTGATCTCGCGAGAGTCGACCATTTCCTGCTCACCTCAATCCTTTTTCTTGCAAGGGCCAGTTTCCTGCAGACTGGCTTCCTCTCGTTATTTCCCTGCCTTGCTTTCCTTGTCTCATTTCACGCAGCTGCACCACACGTGGCATACCATCAAGAAAGACCTGCAGCTCCAGCACGTTTGGCATGGATGAAGCTGAGGCCTTCAAGCACATCCATGTAGGGCTTGTCCTGCTGTCTAGACTAACATGAAGAGGTTGTAATGGTAGATTTGTACATTGCATATCAAGCAATAAGTTGTGCTCGGCAAATGTGGTTTCAGACTGGCTCTGACATTAGAATATTTACAAATGTTAGGACTACATAAAAGGAACCCACTCTAAGTGTCTACCTCTACATCTTATTCAAAACATTATTCAACAGTATATTTCCCTCGCGTGAAGCCTGAGTGTTGAATTTGTTGAAAATGTTTGCCTTTCTTCCCTGCTTTGTTTTTTCAAACACTAAAGGCACCTTTGGTCTAGCAGTAAAATGTAGAGAGAGCAGATGACTTTCTCCTCCTCTGGTCAGTTCTATGACTCCTTCATTAAACATTTCCATGCACAGAGTTTGATCTCAGCCTCAAACATCTTGCATTCTAGGTAGTCCTGATCAATGCAGTGAAAGATGTGGCCAAGGCTCTGGGAGACCTCATCAGTGCGACGAAGGCGGCTGCTGGCAAGTCTGGCGATGACCCTGCAGTCTACCAGCTAAAGAACTCTGCCAAGGTAAGAAGAGCCGGTGTTGGGAGCTGATAGTGCATGCACCTGTCATTTCTATCCATTGCTCCTCCATGATGGGTTCTTCCTTGACATCCATGAACGCTGCGTACTTCACCGATACTTCCAGAACGCTTTAAGAAAGATGTGTTGGGGAGTGTTCATACATCTGTCTAGGCATGTTTTCTCTCTTTATTTCTTTCTTTAATTAGACTATTTTATGTTAAACACATTCTCATAAGTGTCTGCAGCATGTGAGGCTTTTTAACCCCTTAATTTAAAAGTAAACAAATCAAAGTAAAGTACCTTAATACACAGCTCAGACTCCTAAAGCTTAAAACAAACCCGCACAGCTGCTGCATGGTCCACTATCTGGGCCTGCTGCCCTTTAGTTCACTGGCTGATGTTTCCAATATTTGGAGTCAGGATGCCCGAGTCCCCTTGAGCACCATTCACCACTTCTTATCGTGATTTCATGTATTTGGTTCTTGTGTAACTGAGAAATGTGTGCCTTTGCTTCATGGCAGTGCCCGTCCTGTAGCAAGTGAAAGATCCTTAAGTTCCATGTGTGTTATGCCCCCTTAAGGGTCAAACGTTCAAGCAATTCTGTGTGTGAAAGGAAATGTCCTGAAGGGCATGGAAGTCTGCAGAAAGCGTTCTCCTTGGAGTGTGGAAACCTGGGAGGTGAGCGTCTTGCTCGACACTATGGGTCGCAATCTGCTGAAAAGCCTGTGTGCGGTTAGAGGTAACAGTGGGCCCTATCTTACTAAGGGGGGTCTAAACGAACATGAGTCACTGCCTCTGTTTCTGTCATTCCCGTTTAACATTCAGGAACCTGTCTGTGAAAGACCTTACCTCCAGTCAGATAGATGTCAAAACCAGTGTTGGCCTGTTACAAGTTAGTAAACTTGCTAGTGCTATGCACTGTTCACTGGATTCAAAGACCCAACATTTTTACACCATTCAAAATTGTAAAAATACAACAAATTCAACCATGTTTCGTTTGAGAAAACTTCATTGTTTGATTAAATTGTATCACAAATATATTCAATGCATCAACATATTCAATAGCCAATCATACTAGATGTCATTCTCTAAACATAAACAATGTGATTACATTTGTTTTTATACATAAACAATATTAAGCATCATCTTGTTTGTGCCCAATGCATTTCGGGACATAGTAGTCCCTTCCTCAGGGGCCAACCTACAACAAAAGAATATTATTAACGTTTTTGGTAACTTCATTTACTACACGTTAGAAACTTTACCCAGTACAACACAATGTCGTCATGTTTAAAATTGTCAAAACATATATGTTAAAGTGACGTTAAAGCAACACACTTTTTGAATTACAAACATAGACCATTCATGATAGCCTTCCGTTAATACCCACTACATAGAAAGTGAGTGCTGATGCATGTTCACCCTTAATGGTGTGTAACCAAAAGATAAAAGAAACCGATAAAAGAACCATAAAAGAACATAAATCCTTAAAAATAATTCCAACGTTATGCTTCGTGAATAATGAAAAATCACTCTGTATGCCAAACAAATTCCCTGTATTTAGACTAAAAAAGATTAGATGAACAGTGCTCAGCGTTAGCCCGAAAACAGTCCCCTAATAACCTACAACCATGCTCACCTAGATGCCAAATAATGTCAGTTATTTACGTCACTAATTGATATGTGACTGAAAAAAACCATGAAACAGACAATGTTAAAAAATGCTGTGAGAAACATTCAAAAGCTAGTTAGCGGAATACTAAACACCGCGCTTACCGCGTAAGCTGAAAACACTAGGTATTCCCCTTTTCAAGCGTGGATGAAAACAAATCTGCAAAAACAAGTAACACTAAGTATCAATATCACTGAACCGCAAAGATAATTACCGAAATAATGGCCTGCCGTAATCACACTTAGTAACTAAATCCCACTTACTTTAAGACGACACGATCAACCTGCTCTGTTCGTGGTGGCGAAACCCATGGACTGCGACGCGACTATTACCGGAAATAAATAACAACCAGAACCATGCTCATGAAAATAGGACTAACTGATAAACTCACGGACGCCATCTTACCACTGTAAATCGCGAACGATGTCAAAGCAACTAGTTAAACGATACATTAGGACCAACTTTCAATGCTTATCACTTTTGGTCGGTAAATAAATAGTTAGAAAAAAATATTTAGAAAAAAATAAAACAATGTCTCTGTTCACGGTATCTAAAGACATGTTAGTGATATGTCCCATCAGACCCTTACTTGTAACTACGCAATTAGTATTGGCAATATGTAGCGGGCTGGTAGTAAGGGGCCAGAGACGAGGTAAGGGTATGGAAGGCTTTATTGGATTTAGTATACGCCTCTTTGATATTGCTGGTTTCTTGTAGGGCGCCGGGGATGTTGGCGGCTTGGTCTTGGAGTCTCGATCCCTCGATGAGACCCAGTTTTTCCTCATCCGGTCCGGGGTACACCCACGGGGTCGTCAACTCGGGTGAGGCAGGTACTCAAGGCGATGAGGTGCAGGGAGGAAATAGATACCAGGTATCAGTATGAGGGTTATGGTACAGAGTGAATGGGAGGGGTAGTGAGGGAGCACACGGTGAGTATTCACAACAACTCTAAGTGAAGGTGAGGTGCTCAGGACGGGTACACCGGGAATAGGGGACACTCTAATCATTCGAGTCGGGTCCCTCCCTTCCTCCTCTCCAACCCGCCAAACGCTCGCAGTACCTGTTTAAGCTCACGCTCCTCCTGGAACGTGGCTGGGCGAACCACGGGTACGTTGGCCTCCTGGCTTGCTGGCGTCTCTCCTCCGCTCCGTCGCCTCTCCTCTGCTTGCTTCCGTCTGTGACTCCTCTTCCTCACTCCTCTCCGGTCCGTCTCTCTCGTCTCCTCCGGTGTTAACACACACTGGCTTCCGTGTTCCTCGGGTTCTTGTGGGCCGGGTCCCATCGACGTCATCCATCTGGGCGGGGCCACCAACGATGTCCTCCCAATTAAAGGAGCCGCGATCAGATCCCTCATCACCCTCACATTCCCGTATGTCCGGACAGCTCCAGTCGTCCTGCTGCGGTAAAAGAGGAGGGAAACGGTGGGTGACACACCCCACCAGTCCATAGTCGCCTTCACACCTCCTGGGCCGGACCCGCCTCGTGACACACCTCCCCACCCGGATTCTCCCGATCGGGGAGAGGAAACCGGGATAGGAAATCGGCACTCCCATTGTCCGCACCCTTACGGTGCTTCACCGTAAAGGAGAAGGGTTGAAGGGACAAGAACCAACGCAAAACCCTGGGGTTTAGTGCGATGTTCCGACTCATCCACTGGAGGGGCGCATGGTCAGTGTAAAGGGTGAAAGGGCGGCCCTCTAGGTAATGCCTCAATTTGTCGATAGCCCATTTGATGGCTAGGCATTCCTTCTCTATTGTGGGGTACTTGAGTTCACGTGGGAAGAGTTTGCGACTGATGTACAATATGGGGTGGTCTATTCCCTCGGGTGACAACTGGGACAGGACCGCCCCTATACCATAGTCGGAGGCATCAGTATGCAGGAGAAAGGGTCGCGAGAAATCAGGAGAGGACAACACAGGGCTGGTGGTTATGGCACGTTTCAGGGAATTGAATGCAGTCCACATTTGGGGCGTGAGGTGTAACAGTCTCAGGGTTTTCACTTCTTGCCGGAGGGTATCGGTTAGAGGGGCGGCTACCTCTGAAAACAGGGGGATGAAACGGCGGTAATACCCGATCAACCCCAGAAACGCTCTCATTTCTCTTTGGTGCTGGGAAAAGGGGTCTCGGCTATGGCTCTGACTTTCTCTATCTGTGGCTCGATCATACCTTGTCCCAGTACGTAGCCCAAATATTTGACCTTTTGATATCCTACACGGGACTTCCTTGAGTTGATGTGCAATCCCGCTCGTCTTAATGCCTGAAGGACCTGTTGCAGGTGTTCCATATGGGTCTCCCATGTTGGGCTGAAAATCACTATGTCGTCCAGATATGCGGAGGTGAAGGACTGAAGGTTCCGAAGCACTAGATTCATAAGGCGTTGGAAAGTTGCAGGTGCCCCGTGAAGGCCGAAGGGGAGTGCCGTGAATTTGTACAGTCCTTCGGAGGTGGAGAACGCGGTTTTCTTCCGATCTTCTTCTCGTAGGGGAACCTGCCAGTAGCCTTTGGTGAGGTCCAAGGTCGTGATGAATTTGGCTTCCCCCAACTTTTCGATGAGTTCATCGATGCGCGGGATGGGGTAGGCGTCAAACGAGGAGATGGCATTGAGTGCTCGGAAGTCCATGCAGAATCTCGTACTGCCGTCAGGTTTGGGCACCATAACTATCGGAGAAGACCATTCGCTCTTTGATGGTCTTACGACTCCCAGCTCAAGCATGTCCTGGACTTCTTTCTGGACGGCGTCCCTCCTGGCTGCGGGTATCCAGTACGGTCGCTGTTTTATGGTTTTTCCTGGTACCGTCTCTATGCAGTGTTCTGCTAAGGTCGTCCTGCCGGGTTTGTCCGAAAAAAGGGACGAGAAGGGAAACAACGTCTTCAGCAGAGTGGCCTTTTCTTGCTCCCTCAGGTCCTCGTTGACCACCAAATGCTCCAATGTATCGGTGGACGTGGCATGGGTGGGTAACACCAGGTGGGCTGTGGTTGGAGGATCCCCTAATCACTTCTTTAAGAGGTTGATATGATACGTTTGGTTTCTCCTGGGCGTTATCTGTACACGATAACTGGTCCGTCCAATCGTACCCACTACTTTGTAGGGTCCCATCCACTCGGCTTGGAATCTTCTTGTGGATGAGGGCAACAACACCAACACCCAATCATTGACCTCTAGTTTTCTCCATTTCTTCCCCTTGTCATAATAGGTTTTCTGTCTCTCTTGATTCTTTTCCAGGTTGGAATATGCCAGATCCCTCAGCTTCCCTATCTTGGACCTCAAGGCCTGTGTGTAATCTAGCATACCCCTGGCCTCTTCCGCCTCTTCTTTCTCCCATGCTTCTTTGGTCATTTCTAACAAGCTCCTGGGTTGCCGGCCATATAACATTTCAAATGATGAACAACCCAGGCTGCTTTGGGTTTGGCCTCGAATGACGTATAACGCCAGGGGTAGCAATTGATCCCAATCCTGTCCATTCACAGCGAGCATCTTCTTTAGGGTAGATTTCAGTGTTCCGTTATACCTTTCGACGAGACCATCGGTTTGAGGGTGGTATACAGAGGTCCTGATCTGTCGCAGGTCCAATATCTGGCAAACCTCTTTCATCAATCTCGATATGAACGGCGTACCCTGATCGGTTAGGATCTCCTTCGGAAACCCTACTCTCGAGAACAATTCTAGGATCTTCTCGGATATGAGGCGTAATGTTGGGGCCTTGAGGGGGAATGCTTCGGGGTACCGTGTGGCATAGTCCACTATTACCAGAACATACTGGTTTCCTTTTTTTGTTTTGGGGAGGGGTCCAATCAGATCCATCCCTACCCTCTCAAAGGGGGTCCCTATTATGGGAAGGGGTTGTAGAGGGACAGGAGCCGGGCGGTGGGTGTTTCTTTTCTGACATATCTCGCATGTCTGACAGTGGGATTTTATATCTTGGTAAATCCCAGGCCAATAGAAGTGTCTCAGAACATTCTGTGTCGTTTTCTCGCTCCCTATGTGACCTGCCAATAAATGTGAGTGAGAGAAGAACATGATCTGCTCCCTAAAGGAGAGGGGGACCAGTAGCTGGTGGGGTTCCCTCCGGAACTCTGTCGGTACAACAGGCTATCCTTAATAAGGAACCGGGGAAAAGGGGCTGAGGAACTATCCTGGGTCCTGTGTGCCTGTTCCCATGCATTAAACAAGGAGGCGTCATTGGCTTGGGCGAACCTGAAACTTTTATCTAGTAACCAGGGCTCAGTCATTATCAACGCAGGAATAGGGACCTCCGCTGTCACACCCCCCCTCCCAGGTTGGGCCTGCTTCTGTACAGTTAGTAGAAAAAGATCTAGAAACTCAGGGTTATCTGTGCCTATAATGAGTTCCTCAGGTAGATCCTCTAGGATCCCTACTCGGATAACATATGTTCTACCGTTGGGGGGTGAAAGGGGTACTACCGCCACCGGGTATTGTTTGACGTCCCCGTGGACACACCTAATGTGTACTGAGGTATGTGGGATCAACTGGTCAGGCCGTACATAACCCTTCTGCATCACGGACTGCCTACACCCGGAATCTAATAGGGCCTTTAACGTCTTCCCGTTCACCCTTACACTTACGTAGAAGGCGCTCCCCATCTCAGCGGTAAAGAGAACGGACTTGGGGATGTACCCCACCTCCATGGGTTCTTCCGTCGCCCTTCGTCGGGGGCACATTCGGGCGATGTGTCCCCCGTCCCCACACTCGAAGCATTGGGGCCCCTTGAAAGAAGGTATCTCGGTTTTGACAGGACAGGGTTTCGTAGGTTCAGGAACACCACGGGCTCTTCTCTCGTAGGTCATGGCTGGACGTCGGATGTGTTTCTCGGGTTCCCACCCATAGGATTTGGGCTGGGCTCTGGAATAGGTAGTGGCCATGTCAATGGCTTGTTCGGTGGTCAACTGAGTGTGTTGTCGTAACCACCTTTGTGTGTTCATGGGGAGTGCGTCCAGGTACTGTTCAAGGTATATTTTATCCATGATCTGTTCCTTGGTGCTTGTGGCTGGGGTGAGCCACTTATCGTCCGCCATTTTCAATCTAAAGAATAGCGTCTTGGTGTTGTCACCAGGGTTACCTCTCTCCTTCCTAAAGCGCACCCGGTATGCTTCTGCGTCGAGCCCCAAGTGATCTAGGATCAAGGATTTAACATCCGCATATGGAGTATGTCCGGTGGCGTTTGCCACCTGATATGCGGCTTGAGCCTCCCCAGTCAAAAGAGGCGCCAGAAAGAATGGCCACTTTTCGACCGGCCATCCACAGGCCCTTGCCGCACGCTCAAAATTAAGTAGGAAGGCGTCAGGGTCCTCCCCTGCCACGTATTTCTGCAAGGAGACCCCCGAGGGACTGGGGTTTACAGGACGGGGTTCACGTAGGTCAGGGATGGGTTGCTCTGACGCCATCTTTGTAGCCCCTCGAGCTGCGCGGTTATCGACTTCTTGAAGACGTCCCTGTCCGCCTGGGCCGACGCCATCTGCCGCTCCACGGCCCATTCCAGCTTCTCTTGCCCCTTCACCAGGTGTTGGATAAGGGCATCCATCGCGGGGGTACCAATGGGAGGGTCTATGCCTGCATTCTCCACCAGTTGTAGCGGGCTGGTAGTAAGGGGCCAGAGACGAGGTAAGGGTATGGAAGGCTTTATTGGATTTAGTATACGCCTCTTTGATATTGCTGGTTTCTTGTAGGGCGCCGGGGATGTTGGCGGCTTGGTCTTGGAGTCTCGATCCCTCGATGAGACCCAGTTTTTCCTCATCCGGTCCGGGGTACACCCACGGGGTCGTCAACTCGGGTGAGGCAGGTACTCAAGGCGATGAGGTGCAGGGAGGAAATAGATACCAGGTATCAGTATGAGGGTTATGGTACATAGTGAATGGGAGGGGTAGTGAGGGAGCACACGGTGAGTATTCACAACAACTCTAAGTGAAGGTGAGGTGCTCAGGACGGGTACACCGGGAATAGGGGACACTCTAATCATTCGAGTCGGGTCCCTCCCTTCCTCCTCTCCAACCCGCCAAACGCTCGCGCACCTGTTTAAGCCACGCTCCTCCTGGAACGTGGCTGGGCGAACCACGGGTACGTTGGCCTCCTGGCTTGCTGGCGTCTCTCCTCCGCTCCGTCGCTCTCCTCTGCTTGCTTCCGTCTGTGACTCCTCTTCCTCACTCCTCTCCGGTCCGTCTCTCTCGTCTCCTCCGGTGTTAACACACACTGGCTTCCGTGTTCCTCGGGTTCTTGTGGGCCGGGTCCCATCGACGTCATCCATCTGGGCGGGGCCACCAACGATGTCCTCCCAATTAAAGGAGCCGCGATCAGATCCCTCATCACCCTCACATTCCCGTATGTCCGGACAGCTCCAGTCGTCCTGCTGCGGTAAAAGAGGAGGGGAAACGGTGGGTGACACACCCCACCAGTCCATAGTCGCCTTCACACCCCCCCTGGGCCGGACCCGCCTCGTGACACAATATTACCTGTGTCACAAATAGAAAACTACTAGTATTTACATTTAGCCGAACAAATGCCCAAACCTTAAATAAAATGCAAAAATGCAAAGTACCACCTACTCATTATCTATATTAAAAAAAATTATAACACAGCCTAAAACTAATGAAAAGAGAAAAAATATATATAAAAATAAATAGAAAGAGAAAAACGTGTAGTGCAGATCCCGCCACCTATGTGGGCTATTTATGTACTCATTATCCATTAGTAAATGATTGATAAGTGGACTAAAATGATCATGTTCTCCATCTTTATTGATTTACTGAGTTGACATTATTGTTGAAATACTATAAACAACTATAGAAAACAACTCATATCCAGACGGTCATTAAGACCAGTTGGTATCATTGTTCCAAGATTTTTAATCCAATAAACTTCTCTGCGGAGCAGAGTTTTTGTGATGTCCATGCCAGGTCTTGGTTTTACTCTTTCAACTACCTGAAATCTAAGCTGTGATATATTGTGCTTAGTTTCCTCCCAGTGGAGAGCTAAACTTGATGTTAAGCTTTTTGTTCTGATTTTACTCTTATGTTCAGTGATTCGCACTTTCAATTTGCGTTCCGTCTTGCCAATATAGGCCTTTCCACATGGACATTTAATGCAATAAACCACATTATTGGTGTTACAATCGCTCATGTGGTGTAATCGAATCTTTTGCGTTAATGTGTTCCCTACTATTACATTACTGCAATGAACACAATTATTACACTTCATGGTGCCTCGTATATTGATTAAACTGACTGGTTGCTTGGTAGAGGCTAGTATGGTCCGTAAATTCTTTCCCCTCTTGTATGCAAACAATGGTTTTTGACTGTAAATGTCATTGAAATCTTTTTCACTCTCCAGTAATTCCCATCTGTGATTGATGATCCTTTTAATTGCTTGTGAGGAGGTCGAAAATTTTGACACAAATACTATTCTATTCTGTGATGGTTTGTCCTGTTTTTAAGCAGTTCTTCTCGTTGCTTAATCTGTGCACGACTAAGACATTCTTGCAAAACTTCTTCTGGGTACCCTCGTTCACTGTACCGTTCCTTATATTCCAGGAGTTTTTGTGTGCTAACATCAGTGTCTGGGCATATTCTTCTTATCCTGATAAACTGTGAATACGGCAGATTCCTTATTAAGTTCTTAGGATGAAAACTTGTGTAAGCCAAAGCATTATTCCTGTCTGTCGGTTTGCTATACCAGTGTTGGAACACTTACTATCAAAGCTCTTGAGTTTCAGGAACACTGTCAAGGTTGACATGGTAAGGGTCACAGACATCAACCAGATTTCCTCAGTCTTTTTTCAGCCCATTCCAAAAAGGCACTTTATTGTGAGCCTCAAAGCCCCAAACTAGTGGAATAAATAGAAAGTATACTTGTGCAGAACATTTTGTTCATGGTAGCTGTAGATACCCAGGCTCTTTATAATCCTGCCATCGAGTGTTGGGCTTGGACATGTACAACTTGTTTGGCTTCAATGAAGTCTTTCGAGTCACGAGGTATAGCGACTCCTCCTATGACTAGTAATTCACATGGGCATCGGCTCCATTGTTGGATTGCTTTCTTCCGCCATCTCGGTCGGACGTGCATCGCTGGGTCACTGAGTCGGCGAAGTGTGGCGCTCTTCATTGGGGCCTCTTGAGTCTTCCGCTCCTGCTAGCTTCAGTCAGTTGGGGCCGCACTGCTCTCAGACCTGTTCCATTGGGTTTTGTACTCAACAATGCGAGCACCGTGATGGAAGAAACGCCTTTTGTTACTGTCCACAGTGTCACTCCAAGCAGTAGTGGACAGATCAACATGCAGTTTGCAACCTCTGCTTATCACCTGAGCATAACGAGTCCTCCTGCTCCGCCTGCCTCACCTTCTGATCCACAAAGACCATCTGGAATCATCAAAATCATTGGCTTGCTCGACGTGCCATGGAACAGCAGCGATACGAGGTTACCCCCGACATCTTCGGGGAGGATGTTGGAGAAGAGGCGAAGGAGAGGCAGATGTTGAACAGGCCGCAGCCTTCAGCCCGGAACCCAATTCGCCCGTGGACTCAGAGGCAACAGGCCCGCAGCCCACACCGAGCCAACATCAGAAGATGGCAACAGTGAGTGCCAGCTCCCCCCATCACGTCACCTAGCACCCCTCCGAGGGTTGGATGTTGAGCCCACAATCTGGGCAAAGCCTTCTGGTCTGCCACTGCATCCCAGCCAGAGCCGGCACCGCCTTAATTAATTAATTAATTTATTTATATGTTTTATAGAGCGCGAACTTGACCCGTTAGGGTATCAGAGCGCTTTACAGGAAAACATAGCCATGTACAGAATAGGCATAGCATCATCCAGTTACGGATCGAATGAGAGAGGGCAAGGTGCAGGATACATAAGGGAGATAGGGCACGTATTTACAGATTAAATATCCAAATACTCAAGACGAGATAACATATTTACAGATTACGTTAACCAATGTTCACGACAAGGCCCCCAGTTTCTGATGGGGTGAGCTAGATAATCCGAAGGGAGGCAATAGATGGCCATAGATCAGGGCCGTAGTGGTGGTAGAGGCAAAGTTTAAACGAGAAATGTACCCATAAGGAATGTTTTGGCATCCTTTTTGAAGCGAGTCAGAGAGGGGATTCTTCTGATGTCAGGTGGGAGAGAGTTCCATATTCTTGGAGTCGCCCCGGAGAAAGCCCGGTTGTAAGTTTTTTTTTTTCTTCCGAAAGCGTGCAGGTTGGAGCAGGAGGTCTCTGGCAGATCGGGAGTTTCTGATTCCTCCAGAGATCACAAGTTTCTGCCTCAGATATGCAGGGGAGTTAGAATATAAGGCTTTGTGCGTGATGCATGCTACTTTGAGCTGTATTCTTGCCTCCAGGGGAAGCCCGTTGAGAGCTTTCAAGTGCGGGGAAATATGGTCGTATTTCCTCGTGCCGGTGAGTAGTCTGGCGGCCGCATTGAGGCAGGCTTTTAGAGGTGCCAGGGAGATCTTGGGTAGACCCGAGAGGGTAGAACAGCCATATTCCAGTCTAGAGATGACAAGTGCTTGGACTGCCATTATTAGGTCGGGAGCATCGAGGAAGGGTTTCAATTTCCTAAGGTAGCTCAGGTGGAATCTGGCTGATTTGGCCATCGAATTGATGTGGTCCCGCATGTTCAGGTTGCTATCGAGGGTGATTCCCAGGGATTTGGCCGAATCCACGATGGTCGGTGGGCAATTCAAGGCTGTGATAGCCTTAATCCATTATTGAATCTCAAGGTTGGTATTGGGCGGGGCGATCAGGAGAAATTCAGTTTTCTTTGCGTTGAGTTTGAGTTGATTGGATGCGAGCCATTGGACAGTGAGTTTCAAGGCTTCGTTCAGGGAGAGGATCTCTTCGAGAGATGAGGTTTTGATGTAGATCTTAGTGTCATCAGCGTACATATGATAGGAGATATTGGCAGTGCGTAGTACTTCGGTAAGCGGTTCCAGGTAAAGATTGAAGAAGGTGGGGGACAGTGTTGATCCTTGAGGGACTCCAACCGTGACCGGGGATGGTGCCGATAGGTTGCCGTTGACAAGGAATCTCTGGGACCGGTTTTGGAGGAAGGACCTGAACCATTCTAGAACAGTGCCATCCAAACCCATCCTGAATTTGAGGCGTTCGAGTAGTTTTTCATGGTTGACCGTGTCGAAGGCCGAGGATAGGTCCAGGAGGATTAGGAGACAGGTTTTGCCTTGGTCAAGGGCCTGGAGAGCATCATCAACGATGTGGAGCATAGTGGTTTCGGTGCTGTGTCCTGGTCTAAATCCAGATTGGAAGTCATCGAGCAGGTGGAAGTTGTTGATGTGTTGACTTAGATGCTGCTGCACACATTTCTCCATCACTTTGGCTAAGAGGGGGATGTTGGAGATGGGTCTGAAGTTGTCAGGGGAGGCTGGATCCAGCGACGGCTTTTTCAGAATGGGGAGGACTTGGCCGGCTTTTAGAGAGTCGGGCACCATTCCCTGCCGGAGAGAGGCGTTAATTATTGGAGTCCAGCTAGGAATAATGGATTGGGCGATGGCAGCTAGGCAGTTGGAAGGGAGCGGGTCATTAAAATGGTTATTAGGGTTTAGGGAAGATAGGATTTTGGAAACTGAGTCGTCGTCATAGAGTTTGAAGTCAGTCCAGTGAGCATGGTTTTTGGGTGAAGCCTGTGGGGGCGACGTGGCTGGAGGAGGCGGGTCGAGAGGTGTTTGAGGGTATGTGATGGAGTTGAGTTCGTTTCCAAGGGCTGAGATATTGTCAGCGAAGGAGGAGGAGAATTCCTCTGAGGATATAAGAGACTTGGGGGTTTCTTTTGAGGTTTTGGCCAATTTATTAGATTGGTGTTTGACCAGTTCGAAGAGCTTTTGGGGCCTGTTCTTGGCCTTCTCTAGTGCAGTTCTGAAGAATTCTTTTTTAGACTTGAGTATGTTCCTGTTGTAGGAGTTTCTGGCCTGGCGGAGGAGTTTTATATGTGCGGCAGAGGGGTGCTGCCTCCAGGATCTTTCAGCTTGTCGGAGGACTCTCCTCTCGTTGTTAAGGGATCCCGTGAACCAGGGGTTTCTGTCTTTGATTTGGGTTCAAATGGGTTTGATTGGGTTCTCGAAGCTAACTCTGACTCCATCCTTGGTGCCAAACCAGTTGCTCAAAACCCGCCCGCCTCAGCGCAAACACCTCCTCAGTCACCCTCTGAGGTCTCAGCTCAAGCACCAACGGGCTGTTCAGAGCCGAGACAACATTTGACCTCGGAACCAGCTTCGAAGCCGAAACAGCCTTCAGCACCCAGTCAGTCATCCATGGTAGACTCCGAGGACCAGGTACTGCTGATTCTGCGTCTCCAAAAGGAGTTGGACACTCGCAAAAGAGTCTGTTTATTCACCCCCCACACAGGGAACATTACAGCAGAACCACCACCAAACATGCAGGAGACCCTTCCTTGCAAGAGAAACCTTACCTTTGAGGAGCAGCTGGAATTGGAGCCTTCTCCATCTCCAAATCTGAAGTAGCATCAAGATAGGGACGCCAGTCCGGTGCTCTCTCGACCTTCTTTACCTCCTGTTGTCCCCACCCCCGCATGGGCCTTCTCCGTCCCCTTCCCCGAGGGCTCAACACATTCATCCTATGGGGAGAGCGGTCCTCAATACATAGACGCTTATGATGCCCCATATGACCTGGAGTCCCAGGATGATCCCTGGGACAATTGTAGGTCATTCCTCCGGGAGATAGTGATCCCAACCTCAACCCTGCTAAGCCTGCCCCTCCGGACGGTGCCATCTCTTATCGCAAAGTCATTCCCAGGGCGGCCACCTTCCATAAGTAGACCTGCACACCATTACAGAGGAGGACGACTTCCTGGTAGAAACACTCTCGCACTCTAAAGTTGTACACAGTTTTTGTCCATGCTTAAGGGAATACTAAGTGACTTGCACACTGTGGCTGAGTGACTTGCACACTGTGGCTGAGTGACTTGCACACTGTGGCTGAGTGACTTGCACACTGTGGCTGAGTGACTTGCACACTCTGGCTGAGTGACTTGCACACTCTGGCTGAGTGACTTGCACACTCTGGCTGAGTGACTTGCACACTCTGGCTGAGTGACTTGCACACTCTGGCTGAGTGACTTGCACACTCTGGCTGAGTGACTTGCACACTGTGGCTGAGTGACTTGCACACTGTGGCTGAGTGACTTGCACACTGTGGCTGAGTGACTTGCACACTGTGGCTGAGTGACTTGCACACTGTGGCTGAGTGACTTGCACACTCTGGCTGAGTGACTTGCACACTCTGGCTGAGTGACTTGCACACTCTGGCTGAGTGACTTGCACAGTCTGGCTGAGTGACTTGCACAGTCTGGCTGAGTGACTTGCACACTCTGGCTGAGTGACTTGCACACTCTGGCTGAGTGACTTGCACACTCTGGCTAAGTTGTTTAGGGGCATTTTTTAAATTGGAATCTTCTTACCTGGTATATTTTAATCGACCTTTATTGCTCAAGGCACTTTTATTTTCATGTCTCGTTCCTACTCGTCTGTCAGAGCGAGTGGACGCCATTTTTTGCTCAGCTCGCAGTCTAGCAATCTTCTAAAAGACTATTTAAGGACACATGATAGCGGGCGCGCCGATGGTGCACCGAAGGCAAGCCCGTCTGTGCCCATCAGTGGCCAGAGCGCGCCATGCGTCAGGACTCCTGGCCCTTTGGTGTTACATAATTACTCAAAGGAAGAGCTGTTGGAGATGAATCTCGCAGGTAGCGGCCAGACTGTAGTTTGCTAGATCTTAAAGAACTTTTAGATCATTTTTGTTGCAAGATTTGTAATTTCTCCCCTGGTTTGATAGATTCTGAAAATAATCAGGCAGACCAAGATGAACGAACAAGCCGGGTTTAAAAGTAATGCTTTGAAATGTTTTTAATTAATGCCCGGTCTCTTGCTAAACATAAATTAGAATTTTATGAGTTCCTTGAGTCACACACGCTGCACTTAGTATTTTTAACTGAAACATGGCTACAAGGGAACCCGGGCCGGGGAAGGCGAAGCCGGACCCATTAGGGGCCCGGGACAAACGCTGTCCGGAGGTGGGGGACTGCCCCCGTGCATTTGCATAGCCCGCCAAAGGGGGGGACCAGGATTGGTCCCCCCGGGCAAGCTCTGGCCCCCTCCAATCTGGGGGCGAGCAAACCAGCAGCGAGGGGGGGATAAATAAGGGCGCCAGACCCGAGAAGGCACAAACCCCGCCTCGCAGAAGGACACAGCGCCCTCTCAGGAGACACGCGGGGGACGAGCCGACGCGGTCAACAGGGAGAGTGGTAAGCAACACGCACAGAGCAGCAAGGGGGGGCACGGAGCGTGCAGCGCGCTGGTCCAACAGAGGGGAGACCTGGGCAAAACGTAAACATGGGCACGCAGCTGGGAGTGAGCAATGTAGCCATGCAGGGGCCATGGTCCATACAGCCCCCATGGCAGACAGGGCTAGGCCGGGAGCAACAGGATTTCCAAGGGGAAGCCTGGGGTCCAGGGGCTGCTCACCCAGCGGCTTGGATGCCCTGGTAACAATGGCCAGGGGCAGGTGCTCCCTTCGGGGGAGGCCACCCTTGGGTCGGCGCAAAAGGGGGGACACGCAAAGGAAAAGGTTGCTCCAGTCAGGCACAGCAAAGCGAGCAGGAGTGACCCGAAGTAACCGCGCAAGAGGGTACAGCGGCCCCCGGGGTTAATAATACAGGTACGAGCGGGGCGGGGGAGAGCCAGGACCCCAAGGGGAAGCTGGCCAAGGAATACATGCGCCCCGCCCCGGGAGATCCCCCCACAACCACAAAACTTTTAGGGATGGCCAATCTCATCCCGCTGGCGGTGAAGGAGAGAATATGGACATTTTCTCGCTGCTGGAGGTGCGCCAGGCAGGTTTAGACCTCACAGGACAAGAAGGACGATGACAGGAGGGACCGTCGCAAGCCCAGAGTAGAGAGATCAGTAGAAAATTGGCTGAAAGCATTTAGGACCTTGGCGTGCGTTTTCATAGAAAAGTTCCCCCAGAGTGCAGCAGCACTAATTTTGCAAGAGCAGAAAGTGCACAAGGCGCAGCAACAATATCAAGGTGATGCATGGTTGAAATACGATGAGGGTTTCAGGGAAAAAATGCAGGTATGGCCAATAATGGAGTGGGACTGTCAGGACATGGAAGGGTTCACGACGCACATGTCGTGTTAAGGGAAATATGACGGACAAGGTTTCAAAGGGAAAAACCAGGGCAGTAACAAATCAGGTAAATCGTGCTGGAAGTTTGACAAGGACGAATGTAGGTGGGGGGCCGCTTGCAGGGTCAAGCATGCATGCGGGTCATGCGGGGGAAGTCACCCCGCCATACGCTGTAAACTGGTTCAAGAGACGGGGACCAACAAAGATAAAAAAGGCACAAAGAAGTAAGGAGCAAGCCCCCCCTCGCGGGGGCAGCAGGGGGACGGGTGGGGGGCAGCCGCTACCAACCCCCATAAAAGCAGGCAGGCTGTTATATTTGTGGAGACGATATCCCAAGGTGACAGACAAACAGCGGCTAGCAGAAGGTTTCACACAAGGTTTTTCAATCCCGTACAAAGGCCACGGGGGTGCCCAGGAAAGCCAGAACCTGAAATCAGTAAGAGACAACCCAGGGGTGGCAAGGCAGAAGGTAATGAAAGAAGTTCAGCTGGGGAGGCAGGCAAATTCAGGTTGATAAATCACTTGTCCCACCCCTCAGGCAACTCCATTAACGACTGGTTGGACCAGGGGGAGTGCGCAGTAGCCTACGCGTCAGTTGACGACGCGGTGGACTTTATAAGACAGGAGGGGAGGGGGGCCCTGCTGCTTTCCGCCTCTTGCCAGTACACCCAGACAGCTACCATTTGCTAGGTTTCCAGTTGAACGGACAATACTATTACGACAAATGCTTACCTATGGGTTGCTCGATATCATGTGCATACTTTGAGGCTTTCAGAGGGTTCCTGGAATGGGAACTAGGGAAGCGTGCTCCAACGGGGGGCGAGTCCACTATTTAGATGACTTCCTTTTTATCGGCACGGCAGGCACAGGGGAGTGCGCTAACCTACTGCACAGCTTCATGGCTCTGGCTAAAGAATTGGGTATCCCCTTAGCTCAGGACAAGACAGAGGGCCTGACCACTAAGCTGTCCTTCCTCGGGATAGCAAAACCAAAGGGGATGATGGACGGAGTGTTGAACATTGCAAGCACTCACCCCCAGTCAACTGATCTGGGTTTAATCCATCATCATTCTTTAGCTCACTCCGCCACCCCAGTTCAGACATGGCCATATGCAAATCAGTCTGACCCTGTGCCTCATGGGAACAGTCCAGCCCGAACTGCCAAGCCATGTCTTCCCTGGACCGGAAACAAGCATCCTGGGACCGGTTTATGGCTTACAGCCGTCATCAGCCAGGCTATCTTGAATCCAGTGGCAAAGTGAGCAAGGGACCCACGTCTGGGCATACCCTGCCAACTTAGGCTGAACATAGCAAAACCAAAGGGGATGATGGACGGAGTGTTGAACATTGCAAGCACTCACCCCCAGTCAACTGATCTGGGTTTAATCCATCATCATTCTTTAGCTCACTCCGCCACCCCAGTTCAGACATGGCCATATACAAATCAGTCTGACCCTGTGCCTCATGGGAACAGTCCAGCCCGAACTGCCAAGCCATGTCTTCCCTGGACCGGAAACAAGCATCCTGGGACCGGTTTCTGGCTTACAGCCGTCATCAGCCAGGCTATCTTGAATCCAGTGGCAAAGTGAGCAAGGGACCCACGTCTGGGCATACCCTGCCAACTTAGGGCGAACATAGCAAAACCAAAGGGGATGATGGACGGAGTGTTGAACATTGCAAGCACTCACCCCCAGTCAACTGATCTGGGTTTAATCCATCATCATTCTTTAGCTCACTCCGCCACCCCAGTTCAGACATGGCCATATGCAAATCAGTCTGACCCTGTGCCTCATGGGAACAGTCCAGCCCGAACTGCCAAGCCATGTCTTCCCTGGACCGGAAACAAGCATCCTGGGACCGGTTTCTGGCTTACAGCCGTCATCAGCCAGGCTATCTTGAATCCAGTGGCAAAGTGAGCAAGGGACCCACGTCTGGGCATACCCAGACGTGTCCATCAACTGTTGTTTTTGCATTTGTCACCCCGAGTGGGACGGGTATGTCCAGACGTGGGTCCCGTGCTCTCCATGCCACTGGAATCAAGCTATCCTGGCTGAAGAGGGGTGAAACCCTGAAACCGGTCCTAGGATGCTTGTTTCCAGTCCAGGGAGGACCTGGCTTGGCAGTTCGGGCTGGACTGTTCCCATGAGGCACAGGGTCAAGACTGATTTGCATATGGCTGGGTTCAAACTGGAATGGCATGGTGAGCAAAAAAACGATGGATTTAGGCCCAGATCTCTGTACTGGGGTGAATGTATGACACTGTTCTGCATTCTGTCCATCAACTGTTGTTTTTACATCCTTCCTCTGGATAGAGCTGGACTCGGTGGCCGAGACTTGCAAACTGCCGCTAGATAAGGTAAAGGAATCATTGGCGGATTGAGGCAGCAAAGGAAGGCGACTCTAGGTGAAGTGCAGCAGCTGCTGTGGAAGTTGAACTTTGTCACAAGGATAATCCCTGCAGGGCGCGCCTTTGCTAGGCGCCTGGCTTGGATGACCAGGGGCATGACACAGAAGCACCACAGGGTCCGCATAACACAAGGGGTGAAGGAAGACTTGAGGCAGTGGGAGAGCTTTCTGACAAATTTCAATGGCTCCCTCATGTGGCGTGAACCGTGGGTGCAGGCAAACCAACTGGAGCGCTACACGGACTCTGCTGGGGGCCTCGTTTTGGGGCCATCCTAGGAAAGGCATGGACAGCGGGGGCCTGGCCAGCATCCTGGCATGAGGCAGGGATCACTGCCAACATATCCTTATTGGAATTATTCCCAATTGTGGTGGCTTTCCACATCTGGGCCCAGCGGCTAGCCAATAGGCAGATAACGCTGTGGTCTGACAATCACGCGGTAATGCAGGCAATTAACACAGGGTCAGCCAAGTGCCCAGCAGTGGTCAACCTGCTGCGTAATCTGGTCGACTGCCAGCTGAGGACAAATATCGCGCTGAGGGCAAGACACATCCCAGGGATAGACAACTCAGTTGCCGATGCCATTTCTCGTTTTCAGTGGGTGAAATTCCGAGAGCTCGCCTCAGACGCAGACCGTGGGATGACCCCGGTGCCGGAAGAGGCTTGGGCATGGGTGGACCTGGGTTGAAGACGATGCTGGACAACGCGCTGGCCCCGAAAAAAGAGAAAAACTACTGTAAGTGCTGGGAGACTTTCGTGGCGAGGACAGGGCTAGTAAACGGCCAAGAGGCAAGGCAGGAGGAAGTCTTAAGCTTCATGGAGTGGCCTTTCGGGTCGGACAAAACTAAGCAGTGGGCCCAGACGCACCTAAACGCAGTAGCATATTACACAAAAATAACAACAGGGGAGGACCCAACTAGGGCCTTCCACTGTAAAATGGCATTAAGAGGTTGGGGCCGGCTGCAGCAAGCAAAGAAAGACACAAGGCGGCCCATCCATTTTAACATACAGCGTATGATGGGGGTCTGCAGCTCGGAGCACGAAACCATACTCTTTCAGGCAGCATTCGCGCTGGCTTTCTTTGGGGCTTACAGGGTCAGCGAATTGGTAGCCCTAGCGGTCGGTAACCCCGGGACGGCTTGCATAAACAGGGGTGACGTAGAGGTAAGGGAAGGGTACATGGACATCCTGCTGAGGTGGTCAAAAACAGACCAGGCAGGCAGAGGGAAATGGACCAGACTAAACTGCATCAGGGACAAATTGTGCTGCCCAGTGTGCTTACTCCAACAATACTTGGGCCCCGGGGACCACGGCCACGGGCCACTTTTCCGGCACAAGGACGGGTCTTTCCTCAGCCGTTTTCAATTCATAGCGGTGATGAGAAAGACACTGGAGGCAGCTGGGCTTCCTGCCAGAGCGTTTGGGTCTCACTCTTTCAGAATAGGGGCAGCCACCACAACCGCAGGACTAGGTTTGGGCACTGAGCAAATCAAGGGAATAGGGCGTTGGGCATCCAGCGCTTTTAAGCGTTACATACGCCCCACAATGTACTGAGTCTGGTTTCTCCCCCCTGTCTAGGTCCAACCGCGCCACGGAAGAAGGTGTGGATCCTGGGTCACTCCTACGCAACGCGGGCTCAACGCTGGGCGGCGGCCAGACGTGAATTTGGAGGGATATGGCTGCGGGACACCGGCGTAGTATTTAGTATGAAATGGGACCAACTGCTCCCCGTTTTGCGGGAAGCGATGGGACACGGTGGCAGACCGGACGTGGTGGTGGTCCACTTGGGAGGCAATGATTTAGCAGCACTAGGGAGGAGAGTCCTCCTAGAAAATATGCAAAAGGGCCTCACAGCCATGGCTCGACTGATACGCCCAGCCGAAGTAATTTTTTCGGAAATCATTGTGCATGGCGTGAGGCCAGGGACTTGGGGGCGGTCGAGAAATCCAGACGAAAACTCAATATCACCATGGCAAAGATATGTAGGGCCAACGGATGGGGTTTTGTAAGACACGGATTCATAAATCTGAGGTCCCCGGGTTATCACTTGGAGGACGGGGTACACCTTACCGGGGTGGGGATGGACATGTTCCTACTGAACATCGTAGGGGTGCTAGAGCAGATGGGCTTCGAGTAATAAAGGGCCACGGAGGGCAGGGCAGTGGGGAAGCTCCCTCAGATCGGGGAACCGTAGGTAGCGTGGCGGAAGGTACACAAGAAAGGTAGAAAAAAGAGATAAATCACTAAAGGTAGAGGGAAGGCTCACACAGTGTCCTTGGGATGCCTCACGGCAGGGGCACTGAGGGAGCGAAGGGCGGCTTACCGCCATAGACAGAGTAGATGTGATGCTCCCGCAGGGCCCTTGGGATGCCTAACTGCAGGGGTACCGAGGGAGCTAGATGGAAGGACTCAGCCTCAGAGTAAATGCTCAAACAAGGTCCTTGGGATGCCTCACGGCAGGGACCCCTGGGAGCAGGGAGGGCCCATGAAGGGGTCCAGGGCAGGCGGGACGGCACTTGCAGCCCGGGCAGGTCCTGACGGACACCCTCCAAGTCGGTAGCAAGCTGAAGCCTAAACCTGTGAAGTTGAGGCTCAGACAGGTGGCCCCCTAGATAACGATTGGCTGGGTCCACATAAGGATCAATACTTGGGAATTGCAAAGACAATGAAATGTGTTAACATGGATATTAAATGACAATTGGAATGACCATGATTTTGCAATATGTGTAACCATGTGATGTAAATAAACTGCGACCTTTTATGGCACCAAAGCACTTTGTCACTGGTGTGATTTGAATGGATGATGGACGCAGTTAGAAGCAGGGGTGGGGGGGGAACGACTCGCCTCCTGGGAGGGGTTTGAGCTCTAATCCAAATTGAGCATTGGTGCTGCCTGGAGGTTACGCCGTTAGCATACACGACGGGCGAGGGGAGGGGCCTCGCAATAGTGCACCACGACTCTGAGGTTAATATGCGATCCTTTTACTATTGCCGACTGTGAAGCTTTCTTTTAGGTGTAAGATCACAGATAGTTACTCCGCTCATGGACTTTTGATCTTTAGGCCCCTTTGACCTAAGGCGGCTTTTTTAGATGATATGTGTAATCATAGTGGCATCCTGGTCCAATTTTCAAATTACACTATTCTAGGGGACTTTAATCTTCATTTGGAAGATCCGAAGTACCAGGGTGCCGCTCTGTTACTTGGAACGCTACGTTGGTTTAAGCTGGAACAAAAAGTAAAAGGTGCCGCTCATAAAGCTGGTCATATTTTAGGTGGAATATTTTCAATGATCATCTTTATTGCAATGGTGTATTACCATTCATCTGGTCAGACCATGCAGCAGTCCAGTTTAGTTTTAAAATCCAGGTATCAGTCCTTGACTTGAAAGCAGTAGCACAATGTAAAACTCTTTGATTATGGAATAAGATACATAAATTGATCATGATGGAGAACCTTGAGTCAATAAAACCTGACTTGCCCAAAGAGTCTAATTTAGCGGCTACTAGATATCATGAGTGGTTAAAATCAGAATTTTTGAAACATGTTCTAATAAAAATAGTTAATTTTCATAGGAAATGGCCATCCTCTCCCTGGTTTTTTTCAGCTCTTATAGCTATGAGATAAAAGTGTAGTAGACTAGATAAGTTTATCGACGTGAATATAGTTAGTCAGATGAAAGTATTTACAGGAAAGCCATTGGTGACTATAAAAAACTAATTGTCCTGGTGTGAGAAGCAGGGCTTCTGTTGCAGTAACCCCCCCACATTTTGCCAGACTACTGATGCACTTTTGACTTGATGTGCCCTGGGTCCCTGCCAATCAGGTTCCCAGGGCCTCTGTTCTTTCCCCAAAACTAACCCAAACATAATTGGCATCTCTGGCCACAGGTCAGCCCCTGGTAAATGGTATCACAGGTACCCAGGGCACTGTGACCAGGGAAGACCTCTAAGGGCTGCAGCACTTATTGTGCCACCCTTAGAGGCCCTGTACCTTTAAACACACAATTCCATTGCAGGCTCCGTGTTTGGTGCTAAACAAAGTGAAGAGTCGACATGGCACACATCCCTGTGTGCCCTGCCTACAACCCACTGCCCTGGCATAGGTCAGCCACCCCTCCAGCTGGGTGCACTATACCAGTGGTGAGGGTACAGGTGCATGAGCCCTGTACTCCTACAATGTCTAAGTCAATTCTTAGACATTGTGAGTGCAGTGCTGCCATTAAGAGTATATGGTGCTGGGAGTTTGTCATTATGAACTCCACAGCACCATAATGGCTGCACCGAAAACTGAGAAGTTTGGTATCAAACTTCTCAGCACATTAAACCCACACTGATGCCAGTGTGAGATTTAATGAAAAATGCACTCAGAAGGCATCTTAGAGATGCCCTCTGATAAACGACCAGCCTCTGGTGGGTACCCTGACTGGTACACTCCAGCCTGCCACCACGAGACATGTTTCTGGACCCCTAGGATGGGAGCCTTCGCTCCGTGAGCCCAGAAACAAAGCCTTTCCTGGGCGGAGGTGTTCACATCTCCCCCAGGCCAGGAAGAGCCATCTGTGGCAGGGGAGCTTCAAAGGCCTGGCAGCCTTTGTAATGCGACCCCCAGCCTCTCCTGCTATCAAGTGCAGGCCCCCTTGCTGTCTCCCCTCCTTTTCGGCGGGAAGACAGGCGGGAAAAACTAGCCAGCCCAGAAGGTGTACCCACCTCTGCCAACTCCACCCCTCAGGTGTGGGAGGCAAGGTGAAGCCCACTCTTCAGTGCCTGCCATCTTGCAGATGGCAGGCACTCCCCAATCGGGATTAGAGATTGTGCTCACTCCCCCACGTGGGGTGAGCACACCAAGGGTGTAGTCACCCTAAGGTCAGTAGCCCATGGGCTACTGACCTCGAGACCCCTAAAACGCCCCCTAAATACAGAATTTAGGGGGCAGCCCTGAACCTAGAAGTCAGGCCAGAACCTGCAACAAGAAAAAAAGGACCGAACAGCCGTGCCGAAGCTAACAAGAGGAAGACCTCTACTGACTTGGCCCCAGCCCTACCGGCCTGTCTCCACCTCGAACCTCCTCCTGCGAAATCCCGGTGTGTCCCGCAGCCAGCAACCTGGAAAACCCCGGAGGACCTGCCTGCCTTCAACCCCAAAGACTGTGTCTCCCGTGAACACCGGATTTGTTCATCTGCAACCTCTGGCTCCGGCCGGACACCACTCTGTACCCGCCGTCCACGGCCCGAGCTCGAGTGCGCAAAAACCACGAGGAGGTCCCCCCGGCGATCCTAACCCAAGATCCGGTGACCCCTGACCTTCCTCAAACCTCCAGCCGACGCCTGCAGCTGAAATCCGGAAGGTCCCCCCCCCCCAACCGCGACCAGGCGCTGGTAAGAAGATCCGACCCTAAAAGGCACCCCTGCACCCGACGCCCCACGGCCTTGGGTGGCCAAACCTACGGTGCCTAACCAACCCCCAACTTACTTCTCGAAGTGGTGGTCGCACCCAGAAGACCTTCGTCCCCAAGCCTACAGTGTTTTTGCAAACCGGAGGTTCCCCATTGCAAACAGGGCGCCGGACGTCAAAACAGCACCCGGCGCCCGGCCGCCCCAGTGCCGCTGAGGGTGCACCTTTGGTGCCACTTTGTTTCCCCATTTGCCCTGAGCTAAAGTCTAGGAGCTTTGCTCCGACAACCAAGTGGCCTCCTCGTCAGCAGCCACCAACCGGAGGCCCCCTATCTCCCATTGGACAACATTGGGCCTCAGCACTAGTGCCGCTGAGGGTGTAACAAGAGTGCATCCCTGACCCTGGGGGACCCTTGAGTCTACCCCCAGAACCTCAACTCCCACTACCAAATACTTACCTTAAAACAGATAACACTACTTTCCTCCATAGGATAACATTGACTGTTTTTCTGTGAAAAGTTTCTAAGTGTGGAGTTTGAAAACCTAAAGAAATTCTTTAAAATTGTACTGTTTAACAAAAACGATTTTACTTACCTGTTTACAGGAAATGGCCCAGAGTAGTATCCAGGTATACTACTCCGAGTAAGAAAAGTAATCCAAAAGTAACTTACCTGTATCTTACTGAAAGTCCCATTCAAAGTACATGTACTGTATTCTGAAAAGCATTGCATTATCAGTAACACTACTGTAATCAAATCAAAGTACATTTACAATTGCAATCCAAACTGGGTTACAATCTGTATATTTACTGCAAAGTACTTCATCACTTACCTGTGCCAGGCTTGCTTGGTTCTAGGTAATAAAATACCTAAAAGAATATTTTTATACAAAAACAATTGGTCTGAAGTTCAGTCTTTGAGTGTGTGAATTCATTTGCTGACTGAGTGTGTACAACAAATGCTTTACACTGTCCTCTGATACTGCCTTACTCCTCGACCACACCACCACAAATAGAGAGTGAGGTGCTATCTAACTTTACCTCTGCCTACCTTTGTGGTTCCACTGGACTCTGTGCACACTATACCTCACTTTGGTATAGTATATGCAGAGCCAGCTTCCTACATTGGTGGATCAGCAGTGGGATATACAACTTTGCATTTGTTGGACTACTTGGTTACCGCCTGATCACACGACAGAACTCTCAAATCGTCTTTAGAATTCAGATTTTTCAAATTGGCATTTTTTGCAAAATTACTAAAGTTTTGCTAGGGCCTTGGTTAAGTCCCTGTAGAATTTTAGGGAAAAAAGTCACTTTAGCTAGGGTTAGAGGGGTTAAAATCTTTTTTTTAACAATGTCTCAAAACAAGAACCCAGCTGTTAGTGAAAATAACCACAATAGTCTGGTTGCAGAGTTGTGGGTGCAGCGGTCTGGGTGAATGATCCACTGAGTATCTTCTGCGTAGGAGAGAGTTGTACTGACACATATCCTGATCAGGATGATGAGAGGAGGGATATAACCTTGAATAATATGGAGAAGAATGAAGATCCTTGGAATATCCACGGGTCTAATGGGTCCAGACACCCTAGAAAAGCTAGACCTAAGCCTCAATGATCTCGTAGTCAGATGACCAACAGGAAAGAAAAGTGACCTTATTAAGGAAAATCCTAAAAGGAGGACGGATTCCCATCACTCACCAAGGTGACATGCTTCATCATTTGGGATCTCCTCCTAGTTACAGGCTGGTGCTCACACGCCATTGGCCTTTGCGTCTGGCTTTAGCACGCAATTGGCCAAAGGCGTGTGGATGTCCCAGCTTTTAGGAAAATGTTCACTCCCAGAGCAATTTGCTCTCGGGAGCCAGCAGCGGCGCGCAGGCTGACATCTGTTTTGTGTCACCTTTCACTTTCGCGGCCGTGGCTTTCATTGTGGTCCCATTTATTACTTCCTGCTTTGGCATTCTCCGGGCTGAGCTCTTGCGCTTCCCCGAGCCTTATTTACTCTTTCCTCGCACTGTTTTTAAGCTTGATTTGTAAGTGGACCAATAAGCAGAAATTATCTTCGCTATCCCTCTCCCTTCTCCACACCCTCGCTCGTCTTTTTAAGCAGAAATTAAACCTATGCTGCTGTTTAGCGTTGGTGCGTTTTGAAAAGCTTCATCCTCTCCGCATGTCAGAACATTTTTTTAAAATCAAATCATGGCGAGTTTAAGGCGTTGCGTCTTTCCCTTGACACAAGTTTTGCTTGTTTACTGACAAAGCCTTTTATTGCTTTTGCCTGCTGCAGTTCTTGTTACAAAAAAGGGATGTGTGGTTTTACATGTGTGTTCTAATTCGACGAATAGGTTGAAAGGTACTACCTTCCTCCGACCCTGTGGTGCTGTGATGAGACTGACTTTAAAGCCCCGTCTTGAAACCCCTGATGATTTTTTTCTTAGCACAACAGTGTTGGTGTACATTACAGCAGCAGGGGACGGGTCTTTATCAACAACTCAAAGGTCACCAGCAGCACAGCGACCACCCCGAGCTGCAGCAGACTTGCGATGAAGGAAAACATTCAGTGGAATTCAAATTGCGGGGAAGGGGGGGTTACTCCTGTCATCCCTGCATTATCAATGGGCAGTCCAGCAGCCCACATATTTTTGAATGTTTCATATAGTGCGCACTCGATTTGGAGGTATTGGAGCACTTTAACACAGTACCAGTTTCATACATTTTTAGGAACGCGAGAATGTATCCGGCGTCTAAAACACATAGTTTGTGACAAGTTTGTACTTTACTAAAATCAAATTCCTATGCGCGGCTGGCAGTGACAATAATTCTTGCTGAAGGATAAGAGATGTATATTTTCATTGGTGGAAGCTGCACAGCTGTTCCTTGATTGCACCGGTAGGGTGCGGATGCTCAAGGGTTAACCTGGTTTTCCGTGTTGTATTGCATTCTTCTGATACAAAGTGGGTCTTGGAAGCTCGGCAGCTGGAGATGGGGGGAGGGTGTGAAATAGTGTACGGTAATACCATGTCCAGGAAACAGAATAAAAACCCAGATACAGGCCAACATTTCCCAATTTATGTTGGAAGTATCGCAGCAAGTTTTATCGTTTGTTATTGCTACTGACATCTGATAGAGACATCTAGCCGCAGATTCCTTAACTTAGAATATCCCCAGGCATGAGTCTGGATCCGGAAATTTTTTGCAGCAGCACCTGTGCGCGCCGGGGGACGGCGCCACACGGCCTCGCCCTGACGTTGTCCACGTTGGTGACGTCAGCGAGGTTACATAAGTCCCTCCCAGCGCGCTGACATCAATTTTCCTTCTTTTCCGCGTGCAACGTGGATCCGGAGTGAGCGGTTCCTCTGGCCTGTTTTCAGGCCTCCTTTTCGACGCTTCGCGTCCGGAACAGTGTGTCGATGCCTTCGGGCTTTAAAACTTGTAATTCCTGTTCGCGGCAGATGTCCGCGACGGACCCGCATCTTATTTGTATGTGGTGCCTGGGCGAGCACCATGACTCCACGGACTGCGACGCCTGCCACCACCTAAAGCCGAAGTCTCTGCGGGAGCGCCGTATGAAGCTTCTCTCGGCACGGCTGTCCCGGTCGGAGTCGTCTCGTCCCCCGGCCTCTTCATCGCCGGCAGGTCCCTCTACTGTCCGGTTCCGCCGTCGATCGCCCTCGGGGGTCCGGGGCCGTCGTTCGCCACTGGGTAAGTCGAAGCGCCTGTCGCCGAGGTCTTCGACCTCCCTTTCTCCTGTTGTCAGGGGCACTGGTTCCCGGAACTTTCCGGAGCTGTGCTCCCAACAGTCGCCCCCCCCTCTATCCGCCTTTTCCGGGTGTGGGGGCGACTCGGGCCCAAATGGAGGCATATGCCGCGGCTTTGCAGGCCTCCCTTGGGTCCTCTCCCGTTCCTGGGGCGTCCTCGGGGCCTCCGCTTCTTGTGGGGTCCCCGACGGACTCGCCGGCGGGTTTGTCCCCGGCGCCAATTGGGCCCTTGCCCCCCGGGGAACGCCGGAGATGTGGAGTCAGCGCGCGGCCCATCTGGGTCCCCCTCTACGACCCACGGCGCCTCTGCCGCGCCGCATAGCTCCGCTGGGCTCCCTGTGGCGTCGCAGGTGGTTGCCGGTGCTCATAGCCCTGCCTTGAGCACACCCCGGGCTTCCGGGCAGGCGGCTGCCTGTCCGGGGCCGGCGCCGTTCCGGCGCCGTAGGCTCGCCTTCCCGGCTCCGCCTCCGCTTCTTTCTCCGGAGTCGGAGCCTGTCATGGAGGAGGCAGAGTCGGCGCCGGTGCAGTGCCGAAGGCTTGCCTCCCCGGCTCCGGCGCCTTCTTCTCCTTCTTCGGAAGGGGAGCTTGTCATAGTTTCGGCGCCGGACCTGACGGGGCACGATCGGCGCCGGCACGCGTCGTTTTGGCGCCGTGTCAACGCCGGATTGTGGACTCTTCTCTAGAGGCCTCTGGAGAGAGTTCGGCGCCGCATCACGCCCGGCGTCGCCGGAGGTATTGTTGCCAGTGCCCCCCTTGGAATTTGTGGAGCCTCCTCAGGAGCTCCCGGATCCGGCACTTTCTTCGCCTCCCCAGGAGCCCCATCAGGATCCTCATTCTTCAATGGGGCTCCCTTCCGTGGGGCATTGGTCGCACCCTCAGTGTCTTGGGAGGGTCAGCTTACAACCCTCCCCCACTGATGATGAGTTGTCCCCTCCGCGAAGGGCTACCGAGGCTGGTGCAGCTTTTTTGAGAGTGGTCTCATTAGCCCGGGAATGTGGAGCCGCTTCTACCCTTTGAGGCTTCCCTTTATGATGCCCTTTTGGGTACCTGGGTTCGGCCTGCTTCAGGTGAACCGGTGGCTCGTTCAGTTTTGCACCGCCACCGTCCAGCTCCACATGATCCTGTTTGTCTTTTTGTGCACCCTGATGCACAGGGGTTTGTGTTGCAGACTGCCTTTCCTTCCCCCACTGACACTTCCTCCCTCTCGGGAGTCCAGATGGCTTGAGTCATGGGGTAGGAACATCTTTGCATCCACTAGTGCGGCCCTACGGTCCTTGAATACAATGTGTGTTTTGGCTCGGGCTACCTCTGCCCGGTGGGACTCTGCAGAGTCTTTGCTTTCTGCCACCTCTGAAGGTGCTCGCGTTGATCTCCTTCACCTCCGGGATGGCCGCGACCTTGCCGAATTCACAATCCGCTCAGCCTTAGATACTGCGGATTCTTTGGGCCGAGCTATGGCGGGTTCTGTTGCCTTAAGGCGTCAGGCTTGGTTGCGAGATAGCGTCTTCCTTGCAAATATCCGGGAGCGAATGTTTGACTTACCCTTTAATGGGGTTTTACTGTTTCATGCTCACGCCGAATCGGCGGTTCACCGGCTCCTTGCGGGCTTTCGTCCTTCCCCTTAGGTCTTCTTAGGCCTGTCTTCCGAGATGGTACTTTTTCATTTCGCATCCTTTTGATGCGCTCTGTGTTTAACATGGGCAGTAAGCCTTACGTCTGCTTTTTCTGTGCTCAAGGGTGATTACCCCTTTTATTGGCATCCCTTGGATGCGTTTTGCTTTGAGCTCACTGTGGGCCTGCTGTGGCTGTGTTCCACAGGTTGCTGTGTATGGTCCTCTGACTGTGGTATTGAGCCGGCACAGGTTGCTGTGTCTGGTCCTCTGACTGTGGTATTGAGCCGGTGGTTCGCCTCGGTAATATCATACGGCTCGGAACTCATGTTCACGGGTTCGGCTCGTTACTGCGCTCTTTTGGCTTGGCTTATTGCCCTAAGAGGTGTTCCCCATTGTTTGGGGTGTGCATACTCCATGTGGGGTACTTGTATGCTATTATATAGCTCTGTTTCTCTCACCTGGGCTTGGAGATCCTGTGGGCTCCATGCGTCGCTTGGTGGTCCGCTGTACGGTGTTCTGTGTTTTTCTTGATCTCCTATTCAAAAGCGGCTCCTACCTGCTCTTACTGTGCTAGGTATGCTCCTGTATTGTCATGTTCATGCTCCTGGCTTGTTCTGCCTCTACATTTATATGTTTATACATTTATGTATACATGCCAGTTGCCTTGGTATTCCTCTTTCTACGTCGCCACCTCTTTTCGTGGCTGCGAGGTCTGGATCATATCTCCATGTGTGGGGGTGCTTTTCTGAGTTGTTGCAAGTTGCCCATAGGTGCATCCTTGCTTCCGCTTCCTGGGGTAATTTCCCCATTTGACAATTGCTCCCATATTTTGGTCAACACGGTACGTGTCTTTTCTGGAGTGTTTGGCCTCGGATTCTGAGGCTCTTCCCACGATTAGTTACCTTGGTGTTCTTGGCCACTTCCTTCGGACATGCCCTTTTTTCTAACTTATCAACTGCTATTGTTAAAGCTACGCCTGCGGGACAGCTCTTCTGCTGGCAATGGTCCTTGACTACTGCCTGCAAGTCTATATGGTGGATTATTTCTCACTTTGGCTTCATGCTGCCCGGTCGGGCACTCTTATGCCTTTTGTGTAAGCCACTTTAAGGTCTCTGTGGCCGTTTGCCTGCTGCATGTTTTCTACCTGCTTCAGCGGGTTTCACGTTGATGCTGTTTGCCCCTATTCCCCCTTTTTGGAATTGGGTGTGCACTTGGCGTGTTTCTTGTCCCGCCAGCTCTTCCCAGCGCATTGCTCAGGTTCTAGCCCTTGCCTTTGGGCTCTTGGCACCGGCTCTTTCAGCCTTCCAGGCTAGTCTGTTAGGCTCATTGTGCGCCATTGAGCGAAGAGTGGTCCTTCTTTCTCTGCTCTGGTATATGCCGTTCTACCTGTCCTTTTTATACGGGTATCAGTAAGACCTCCGACCCTCGGTCTAGGTCCACTCTCTCCCCACTGCTCCGCTGTGCCGTCTCTTGCCTCCAGACCCCGACCTCCTCCTTGGGAGGTTCGAGGCTGCTGCCCGCTCCTGCGCCTGCTGCACGCTCCAACTGGGACCAGACTGCCTCCAACCACCGTAACCTTTCTCAGCCGTTTTTTTTTCTTAATTTTTTCTCTGTTGTGCCACTGTTATTGTGCCCATCTGTGTCTTGCTCTAATTCCACCACTGTTTTTATTTTCTCGTGCCTGCCTGTTCCTTTTGCCTTCCGCCGCTGCTGCCCCTGCGGCTCTCCCCCCCTGGAATTCCCCCCCGGAATTCTCCCCCCGGAATTTCCCCCCGGAATTCCCCTGCTCCCGCCTCCCAGCCTCTCCTCCCTCCCACCTCCCCTACTTAATGGCGGACGTGCGCAGCGGGCGCGCCAAAGGCAAGCCGGTCTGCGCCCGTCCACAACCCGACTGCGGCCAGCGCCAGGAACCCTGGACCTCCCACTACCCATCGCTACGACACCACCACCCTCCTCGCACTCAACCCTGGAAGACTTAGAGAATGCCAACAGGCCTCGCCGAACACGACCCACGGCCAGTTCTCCTGCCTCCACTGCCGCCAGACCCTCATCGCCACCCTGGCCTCCAACACCGCCGACGCCAGCACCGGTGACACCCTAAAATGCATCCTCCTCAACGTACGCTCCATACACAAACACGCCATGGAAATCTGGAACCTACTCGACTCTTTCGCCCGACATCGCCTTCTTCACAGAGACCTGGACCAACGCATCCTCCGCCCCCGACATCAGCACCGCAATCCCAGACGGATACAAGATCCAGAGGAAAGACCGCCCCAACCACCCAGGAGGGGGCCTCGCCATCGCCCACAAGATCACCCTCCGCCTCACCACCTCCAGCGAAACCTTCCCCTCCGCCGAACACCTGCACTTCAAGATCCAGACAACCCCCAAAGCCACACTCCGAGGAACCCTCGTCTACAGACCCCCGGCCCCCGTACACCCTTCGCCACCACCATCACCGACTTCATCGCACCCCACGCGATCGCCTCAACAAACTACATACTCATTGGAGACCTGAACTTCCACCTCGACAACCCCAGCGACCCCAACTCCACTATCCTTCGTGACAACCTCGCCAGCATCGGACTTAAACAACTCGTCAACACACGGACCCACAGAGCAGGACACACCCTCGACCCCATCTTCGCGGCAGGAAACGGCGTCCATTTCAGCCACACATCGCAGCCGCCATGGACCGACCACCACTGCGTACACTTCGCCATCAACAAACCCAAGGCACCCAAACCAGCCCCACGCCCACCACGAAGGAACTGGAGCAAGGTTACCAACGAGCAACTGAACTCCACCCTCACCCGAGACAACCACACCTGGGCACCCGACGCAAACAGCGCAAACGACGCAGCCAGAGAACTCCACACCTGGATCTCCAACTGCGCAGATGAGCTCGCCCCGCTACGCAACCCCGACAGACAACGCCCCAGGAAAGCCGCCTGGTTCACAACCGCTCTCCAAGAAGCCAGCCGCACCTGCAGACGCCTGGAGAAGATCTGGAGAAACACCAAGACAACCGAAAACCACACCACCTACAAGGACGCCATGACGGACTACCACAACCAGATCAGAGCCACCAAAAGGAACTTCATCCACAACAAAATCCTGGCCAACTCCAAGGAACTTTTCAGTGTCATTCAAGAATTCACCAACTCACTCAGCGAAGCCACAGACATCACCCCATCCCAAGACCTCTGCGACAAGCTTGGAACCTATTTCCACCTCAAAATCAAAAACCTCTACGACAACTTCATCCACCAGGCGCCACAGACGGCCCCCCGCCCCCCAGAAACACCAGCCAGCCCACCATTTCCAACTGGACACCGATCACGGCCGAAGACGCCGCCTCGACCATGAAAAGCATCCACTCGGGGGGGCCCCCACCGACCCCTGCACCCTCACATCTACCACAGAGCCGTGGCCGCCATCGCACCCAAACTACAACGCACCTTCAAAACAGGCACCTTCCCAGACGACTGGAAGCACGCAGAAGTCAGACCCCTGCTCAAGAAGTCCACAGCTGACCCCACCGACCTCAAGAACTATCGGCCCATCTCGCTCCTCCCCTTCGCAGCCAAAGTTGCAGAGAAAACAGCCAACAGGAAACGGACACGATTCATTGAAGAGAACGCCGTCCTCGACCCGTCACAATCCGGATTCCGAAGCAACCACAGCACAGAGACAGCCCTACTCGCCGCCACAGACGACATCCGCACCCTCCTGGACCAAGGCCACTCCGCAGCCCTCATCCTACTCGACCTATCAGCGGCCTTCGATACCGTCTCCCATCGCACACTAGTCGTCAGACTACACGACAAGGAACAGCCCTGGACTGGATCCGATCATTCCTCACCGGAAGAAGCCAAAGGATCAGACTCCCACCCTTCCTCTCCGACCCCACGAAAATCACCTGCGAAGTCTCACAGGGTTCATCACTGAGCCCCACCCTCTTCAACATTTACATGGCCCCCCTCGCAGCCATCGTCCGACAACACGGCCTCAACATCTTATCCTACGCCGATGACACCCAGCTCATCCTCTCCCTCACCAAAGACCCCACCACTGCCAAACTCAACTTCCAGAAAGGAATGCAAGACGTCGCAGTCTGGATGACCAACAGCTGCCTGAAGCTCAACGCAGAGAAGACAGAAGTCTTCGTCCTCGGTACCACCCCTTCTGCATGGGACAGCACCTGGTGGCCGACCGCCCTCGGAAGCCCACCTACCCCCTCAGACCACGCCAAGAACCGCGGCATCGTACTAGACTCATCACTCTCCATGAACCGACAGGTCAACGCCGTCACCTCCAGCTGCTTCAACACCCTCCGCATCCTCCGCAAGACCTTCAAGTGGATCCCCCCTGAGTCAAGGAAGACAGTCACCCACGCACTCATCACCAGCAGACTGGACTATGGAAACGCACTCTACGCCGGCATCAACAAGTCCCTACTCCGCAAACTCCAGACAGTACAAAACACCGCCGCCAGACTCGTCCTCGGCATACCCCGACACGAACACATCAGCCAACACCTAAGAAGTCTCCACTGGCTCCCCGTGGAGAAAAGAGTCACTTTCAAAATCCTCACTCACGCCTACAAATGCCTACACAACAACGGACCCAAATACCTCCAAGACAGAATCAACTTCCACGTACCCAAAAGAAACCTCCGATCTTCCAACCTCGCACTGTCCGAAACCCTGCGCATCCACAGAGCCAGAGCAGGCGGACGATCCTTCTCTCACATTGCAGCCAAGACCTGGAACGAGCTACCGGCAGACATCAGACGCGCCCCCTCCCTGAACACCTTCAGGAAGACCCTCAAGACCTGGCTCTTCAGCTAAACAGATCTGCGGACCCCCCCTCAGCGCCTTGAGACCCTCACGGGTGAGTAGCGCTCTTACAATTCCCTGATTGATTGATTGATTGGGTATAGTGTAGCGCCATTCTGGCGTTTTTCGTACATCTACCATCCCGTTATTTCTGCCCAGCTGCTTGGGTTGCTGTCTGGCTGTTCCGCCACAGCCTCCCCCCTTTATCCGTTACTCTGTTGCCGGATCGGAGGCTTGGCGCTTCTGTTGTTCTGTCGCAGACCCACCTCCCCTTTGGGGTATGGCTGTGGTATCTATTCTAAGTTAAGGAATCTGCGGCTAGATGTCTCTATCAGATGTACTAGTTACTTACCTTCGGTAACGGTGTATCTGGTAAAGACGTTGTCTAGCCGCAGATTCCTTAACGCCCGCCCAGCCTCCCCGTTCTGCGACAACCTTGCCAAGTGGTGTTCTCCACTGGCCTTTTCACTTGCCATTGGGTTATCTCACGGGAGTTCGGTTTGTTGCACCCCTCTGAGAGTTTCCATATACAGTTATCTTCTGCTGGGGGGGCTTCTTTCCTGTAATATGGTGCCTTTAATTCACTGGGGGATTCGTTTTCCTCTCCAGTTACCCTCGTTTCCTTCCGCCTTTTCTTTTAACTCAGAGTCCTAGTCTCCTCTTGGTCTTCCTCTTTAGGGGTCGGTTGTGTTCTGTTTCCAACCTCCGTTATTATAGGTGAAGGGCCAGTCTTTTCATACATTCCTTCAGTGGACTGTTGTTTTTTATGTGCTCCGTTCTTTCTGGACGGCACAGTTCTACATGGTGATATCAGTCTATTCTGTCTGTTGAGCTGTTCTTCCCTTGTTGCACTCAGGGAAGGGTTTTCGCTTAGCTTGCGGAGCTCTTTCGCACGGCTTTTTCTCTTATATGCAGACAGTGTCTAATTCTGTCTTTTGCAATGGTGTCTTCCACCATCCCCCCCCCTCCCTTTTCTTTTTTTTATTCACGGATTTTTCATCCCTCGCACACTGTTTCCCTACTTTCACAGTTTTTTTGTTGGTGGCTCCGCGTTGTGCGCGGAAAAGTTTCTCCGAAGAAAACTGATGTCAGCGCGCCGGGAGGGACTTATGTAACCTCGCTGACGTCACCAACGTGGACAATGTCAGGGCGAGGCCGTGTGGCGCCGTCCCCCGGCGCGCACAGGTGCTGCTGCAAAAAATTTCCGGATCCAGTCTCACGCCTGGGGATATTCTAAGTTAAGGAATCTGCGGCTAGACAATGTCTCTACCAGATACACCGTTAGCAAAGGTAAGTAACTAGTACTTTAATTAAATGTTATTTTTTGTAGTTGAGTACATCATCTAATCAAGTATAAAAATAAGCATTTTATTTCCGCTTGAAACACGGTAAACTGGTGAGCTTGCTCAACTGTACATGTTGCACCCGAATGGGTGGTCGTAAACTAGAAATGCCTTCTGCTTTACTGTCCTTATCGGAGAGAGACACCAGAGTTCGAGACATAGACTCTGATCTGTTAAGACTCAGAGCTTGACACTCTCCAGTCATACGCAATAGGGCCTTGATTTCCAGCGCTCTAGCCGTGGCCCTAGGTTTCCCTAGGTCCGACATGGGATGTGCCTGACAAGGGCTGCACAGGCGTTGGATGTGGTAGTGGCTTGACCGAGGGCGCAGGGTGCAGAATTCAATACATAAATATAATTTGTACAGAATATTCAGCCAAGAATTACCTTGTATGACTATATAAGCATACATGACAGTGGCTATAAGCCCACGTATGCAAGGAAAGGGTCAGGGCGTTCTAAAAAACCAAAATAAGTTGTTCCAAGTCCTTTCATCATTTGTCTGTCTTGGGTATTCTCCTATGTTGAGGTGAATATGCCTTCTATTGGTAAAACATAATTAATATATAGTATACGGGATGGATTTGCCATTGAGGCGTCTAGGGCGTCTTCAACGATAAATACAACACTGAATGCATTGCCTAGAATACTGCAATTTATGTTAATACTGAAGTGGGTATCTGAAAGAGACACGTTAGTGATAGATTCCTTACCTCAGAATATCCCCAGGCGTCAGGCTGGATCCGGAAAGTTTTTCGTCAGCAGTACCCCTGCGCGTCGGTAGGTGGCGTCGTGCGGCTCCGCGTTCGTCGCTGGCGTCGTAAGCGCCGAGATGACGTCACGGAGACTACTTAGGCGCCACCCATGCGCGCTGACGTCAGTTCTTTCTTTTTCCGCGCTAGCAAGCGCAGATCCGGTTAGAGCACGTACCCTAGTCATTTTTTGACTAATTTCTTTTTGGGACTTTGTCCTACTTCTTTTGAGTCTTTGACTCCTGGTGCCACGTAGGGATGCCTCAGTTTAAATCCTGCGGGGCCTGCCGCCGTACGATGTCGGTGGCTGACCCCCATGGCGTCTGTTTCTACTGTCTGGAGCGCGACCATGACTTCCGGTCATGTTCCGACTGTCTGGCCATGGCTCCGAAGGCTTTGCGGGAGCAGTCCCGAAAGCTGCTGGAGGCCCGACAGTCGTCTCCGCGCCGTTCGAGGTCCAGGGGTCGCTCGAGGGACCGACCGCGGAGCCATCATCATCGCTCCTCGGGGTCCACGTCTTCACCCTCGGAATCGGGTAAGAGACGTCACAAGCAACAGTCGAAGAAGCGCGTACGCTCTCCGACCTCCCCCCGTCGGTCTCGGGACGCGGACGAGGGGGCCAGGGGTCCTTCCCCCACGGCTCCGTTGGAGCCTGTGAGTCCTGCGACCTACCCGCCCTACCGGGTCCGTCGGAGGCTCCGGCCCAGGTGCAAGAGTTTCTTGCCACCATGGGCTGCCTTTTCAGGCCTAGGGCTCCCGCCGGCGCCCCTTCGGGCCCCGCGGTCCCTATTGAGTGCCCTTGCTTGCCGCTGGCGCCACCGGCGGCCCCGGTGCCGCAAGGTCCTCCGCCGGCGGCTCCGGCCCCAGTGCCGAAAGGTCCTCCGCCGGCGGCTCCGGCGCCCCCTGCGGCTCCGTTCCCAGCGCCGCACTGGGTTCCGTCGTCCCACCTCCTACTTGGGACATGGAGCCGGATCGGCGCCGTTGGAGCGGAGGACTCGGAGGATGCAGGTGGCCTTGACCTCTCCTCTGAGCCTGGGTTTGTGTCTCCTCCCACTGTCATGGAGGAAGGCGCCACATACACTGTGGTGCTCCGTAGAGCAGCTGAGGCTCTTGACCGTAACCTGCCTACTGTTACCCTCAAAACTAACCTCCTTACTGAAGTGCTTCAGCCGGCGGCACGTTCCATAGAACCTCTGCTTCCGTTCAATGAGGCCTTGACGGATGTTTTGATGGGCACCTGGTCTAGGTCAGCCACAGGGGTTCCTGTGGATAAAAACGTGGCCAGGCGTCACCGCCCGGCACCGGGTGACCCTGCCCTTTTGACAACTCATCTGACACCGGAGAGCCTGGTCATTCAGGCCTCCACTTCCCAAACTGCATTTTCTGCCGCTCCGCCAAATACGGAATCGAAAAAGCTGGAGCAGTTTGGCAAAAAGTTATTTTCCTCTGCCAGCCTGAGGCTGCGGTCAGTAAACACCGCATGCCTCTTGGGCCGCTATTCTCACGCTGTGTGGGACACGGTGGCGCAAACTCTTCCCCAGTGCCCGGAGGAGATTCGGGCTGTACTTTCCCAAGCTGTTGCGGAGGGGAAGGATGCCGCGAAGTTCGCCATTCGGTGTGGGTTGGACACCGCAGACTCTTTGGGGATAGCCATCTCCACGACGGTGGTCTTGCGGCGACACGCCTGGCTGCGGTCCACGGGGTTTTCGGGGGATGTCCAGAGTTTCCTCATGGACATGCCTTTTGATGGTACTCGCCTGTTTGGCGATAAGGCAGACAGTGCGCTGGAGCGTTTTGAGGACTCTCGGGCTACAGCCAAGTCCTTGGGTCTCTCCATCACACGCCTGGCCACATCTACCTTTCGTTCCTTTCGTGTCACGGAAGGGGAGCCCCTACACGTCCGTTCAGCCAGAGGCCTGCGCAGAACCAACCTCAGCGCGGCCGCGGGCATGGTGGCCGCCGTGGCGGCACAGGGGGCCAGCGTGCGGGTCAGTCCACCTCCGCTCCCGCAGCATCCGCCTCAAAGCCTTCCTAGTCCGAGCTTTGGGGTGCACCCCACGCCGGTGGGCGGCAGGATTCAACATCACCTCCCCCACTGGCGCTCTGTCACTTCGGACAGGTGGGTGCTGCAAATCGTCCGAAGGGGCTACTCCCTCCCCTTCGAGTCTGTCCCCCCCAGCCATGCCACCTCAGTTCCACCCCATGTCGGGGGATCACTTGGAGCTTCTCCGACAGGAAGCCACGGCCCTCTTGGCCTAGGGGGCCATCGAGCGCGTTCCTGGGCCAGAAGTAGGACATGGTTGTGATTCCCACTACTTTCTGGTCCCCCAAGAAGGAGAAAGGGGGCCTGCGCCCCATCTTGGACCTCAGGAACGTCAATCGCTTCCTCCGGAAGGAGAAGTTCAAAATGTTGACTCTGGCTCATGTCTTGGCTGCCCTCGACCCTGGAGAATGGATGGTAGCGTTGGACTTGCAGGACGCATATTTTCACTTTCCCGTCCTGCCGGCCCACCGGCGTTACCTGCGCACGGTAGGCCAGGAGCATTTTCAGTTTGCCGTGCTCCCCTTCGGCCTTACAAGCGCCCCTCGGGTGTTCACGAAACTGATGGCGGTGGTCGCAGCTCATCTGCGCAGGTCAGACTACGGCCGACCTCCTGCATTTGCTGGGGTTCTCCATCAACGTTCCGAAGTCGCACCTGCGTCCCTCTCAGAAGCTCCCCTTCATCGGAGCGGTTCTGGTTTCGATGCAGTTTCGGGTTTATCCTCCCGAGCAGCGAGTCCGGGGTATTCAGGCTATGATTCCGATCTTTCGGCCTCTATCCCGGGTTTCAGTCAGGATGACCCTCCGGCTCCTGGGCCTGATGGCCTGCTGCATTCTGCTAGTGCAACATGCCAGGTGGCATATGCGGGCTCTGCAGTGGGACCTGAAGTTCCAGTGGGCACAGCATCAGGGCAACCTGTCCGTTCCTGTCCAGATCTCGGAGGGCACTGCACGACAATTGCAGTTGTGGCTCACGAGTCGCGATTGGGCCAATGGCAGATCCTTCTCCTTTCCCCAGCCGGAGCACACAGTGGTGACGGACGTGTCCCTCCTGGGATGGGGCGGCCACTTGGGAGAGGCGGAGATCAGAGGCCTCTGGTCTCCGGCGGAGTCCTGGCTCCATGTCAATCTTTTGGAGCTTCGGGCGATCCGACTTGCACTGTAGGCATTCCTTCCCTCTGTCTGGGGAAGTGTAGTGCAGGTGTTCACGGACAACACCACCGCCATGTGGTATTGCAACAAACAAGGCGGGGTAGGGTCGTGGACCCTATGTCAGGAGGCTCTGCGCCTCTGGACATGGCTGGAACATCAAGGCATTACCTTGGTGGTTCAACACCTGGCAGGTTCTCTGAACGCCAGGGCGGACGAACTCAGCCGCCGGTGCTTGATGGATCACAAATAGCGTCTGAACTCGAACGTGGGGCAAGGTCTCTTTCTGCAGTGGGGAGAGCCTTGGTTAGATCTATTCGCCACCGAAGAGAACGCGCAATGTCATCAGTTCTGCGCGTTGGAATTTCCAAGGCGGCACTCGCTCAGCGACGCTTTTCGTCGCGAGTGCAGCTGCGGTCTGTTGTACGCCTTTCCGCCTATACCACTTCTGCCCAGAGTGCTGAAGACGATTTGGCGCGACCGGGCCAAAGTCATCCTTGTGGCTCCGGATTGGGCGCGAAGATACTGGTATCCCGAGCTACTCAACATGGCGATCGATCCCCCGATCCGACTGCCTCTTCGGGAGGATCTTCTGTCGCAGCAGGGGACGGTCCTCCACCCGAACCTGTCCAGCCTCCACCTCCATGCGTGGAGATTGAGCGGCGACAGTTCACAGCTTTCGCTCTTCCTCCCGAAGTCTGTGATGTCATTCTGGCAGCCAGGCATCCCTCCACTAAGACGGTATATGCCTGCAGATGGAACAAGTTTGTGGCATGGTGCACAGCTAAGTCTGTGGATCCCCTTTCTACCCCTCTTTCTGAGGTCCTTCTGTTCCTGCTATCCTTGGCCCAGCAGGGCTCTGCTCTGGGCACTATCAAAGGTTATCTTTCATAATGCCTCAATGGGACTTAAATCTGGTCTTGACCTATCTGATGTGCGCTCCTTTTGAGCCCCTTCATCACTGTCCTTTACGTCTTCTTACTCTCAAGACGGCTTTCCTGGTAGCTATCACCCCTGCCAGAAGAGTGAGTGGGCTCCAGGCTCTTTCTTCTAAACCTCCTTTCCTTTCTGTTCATCCGGACAAGGTGGTTTTAAGGACCCGTCCTTCTTTCTTGCCAAAGGTTTTCCCGCCCTTCCACATCAGGCAGACCATCACTTTGCCCACCCTCTTTCCGCCTCCGCATCCTTCAAAAGAGGAACAGAGGCTCCACCGTCTGGACCCACAACGTGCGCTCTCGTTCTATCTGAAGCGCACACAACCGTTCCGGGTGGATGGCCAGCTCTTTGTTGGCTACGTGGGCGCCAAAAAAGGTCGGGCCGTGCACAAATGAACCATCTCTCGGTGGGTCGTTTTGTGCATCAAAGCGTGTTACTCGTTGGCTAAGAAGGAGCCTTCTGTGGGGCTGCGTGCCCATTCTACCAGGGCGACGGCAGCCACTACTTGGGACACGGCGTTCCCTTGCAGGATATTTGTCAGGCAGCTACGTGGGCCTCGCTGCACACATTTACCAAGCATTACTGCCTTGACAGTCAAGTCCGGAGAGACGGCTTCTTTGGCCGTTCGGTTCTCCGTGACTTTCTGGTGTAATCTATTCGCAGACCCACCACCGGGGTTGGTATTGCTGGGGTATCTATTCTAAGGTAAGGAATCTATCACTAACGTGTCTCTTTCAGATGCACAAGTTACTACTTGTGTAACGATATATCTGTAAGAGACATTAGTTAGTGATAGATTCCTTACCGCCCCACCCATCCTCCCCGTTCTGCGAACTGATTCTAGGGTTCAGGTCATCTCTTTCAGGGCCCTAGTTTCATGGCACCAGTGGTCCGTTTCTTGCATGGCTCTGCGTTCCTGGCGCGGAAAGTCGTGTACAGAACTGACGTCAGCGCGCATTGGTGGCGCCTAAGTAGTCTCCGTGACGTCATCTCGGCGCTTACGACGCCAGCGACGAACGCGGAGCCGCACGATGCCACCTACCGACGCGCAGGGGTACTGCTGACGAAAAACTTTCCGGATCCAGCCTGACGCCTGGGGATATTCTAAGGTAAGGAATCGATCACTAACTAATGTCTCTTACAGATATCGTTACACAAGTAGTAACTTGTGCATTGAGGTTATTTCCCCTGAAAGTGAATTTGCTGTCGGTGTGGAACTCTTTTTCCCAGCTGATATAACTGATTTGATAAATATGCAGTTTATATGAGAACCCGGGCTGTTCCTAATCAGGGAAGGATATAAAAAAAAAAAGCATTGGCATAGCCAATAGGTCTCGTCTTTGGGACCTTATAAGTATTTAGTTATGCAGTACAATAGCCTTGATGCAACATCATCAACTGTTGCATGGCTAAACACTTATAAGGTCCCAAAGGCGAGACCTATTGGCTATGCCAATTCTTTTTTTTTTTTTGATCCTTGGAATATCCCACTGATAATGAGTTGGATGGTAGAGGGCTGTGTGGGAAGGGCCACATATTGGGTGCAATCTCTAAGAAAAGGGGAGAAACAAGTAGCTACTGTTCCCTTGATTCCAATTTCCGATAGTCGATTTAGTAGTATTAATTGGTCAACCATATCTAAGGCGGCCAAAATACTGAGAAGTATCAGGGCAGCAGTGTTTTCCTGATACCAAGTGAGCCTTAGTTCATCAAGAGTGAGAGCTAGAGGCATCTCCGTCCTGTGGCAAGGGCGGAATCCAAACAGCTATGGACCCAGGTGATAGTTATGTTCTAACTAGCAGCTTAGCTTCAACACTGCATGTTTATTAAGGGCAGGCAGTACAGTGATGAACCAGTGATTTTCTTGTGCCGTGCTGTCCCAGTTATCCCTTTTCAGTAGGGGGTGACTACTCCTGCCTTCCACTCAGTGGGGACCACTCCAGAAGAGATATTAGTGCTTGTAGCAAGCATATGTCCTGTTTTCATAGCAAGTGTTCGTGTGTCATGGGTTGGTGCTGTGTAGGTATTTCAGATGGTGATGGGTGTGCGGAGGATCTAATGTGTCCCCCTCAATACATGCCCACTACCTCATTCATACATTACACCACTTCCTACTCTGTGGGTTTCTAGAAGAGGGTGTGTGTGTGTGTTCTGCACATGTAGGGTGGTGCGTCACTAAAGGTTTTTGCGGTGTTTCCACCATTGACAGCATTATCATATGTACTATCGAAGGAGGAAGTACTTTGCTCAGGTTTCCTGTACTCTCCTTTGCAGGTGATGGTGACGAATGTGACATCACTATTGAAGACAGTGAAGGCTGTTGAGGATGAAGCGACAAAGGGCACCCGGGCACTGGAATCAACCATTGAGCATATCCGTCAGGAATTAGCTGTAAGTATAACCCTTCCGCAACATTGAATCCTCCCTCTTCATTTGCACCTTCCATCCATTGTCCGTGCGCCTCAACAATATTTTGCTATTTCCCGTTTGTATTGGTCAAAATATGGAGGCAGAATTCTTTGTAATTCTTATTTCCTGAAAATGTTGAGATATTGTTTGCTGTCAGTCTTTTAGGTTTAGTTTGTGGATCATTCTCTTTCCCCTTTATACATTGTTTTTTGCGAGTGTGCGCTTTGTCTTCATGTGCTGTGTCCATCCTCCATTGGTTCACATTAACACCCCGAAAGCTCCTGCTTGTGGACGCCATCATTAGATTCTTAAATCCTCCATTGGAAGCACAACCAGGAGCTTGTCCGTCATTTAATCAGAAGATCGGGAATATTTGAATTAATCATTGAAGAAAAACTTGGAAGAGTTGAGTAAAAAATACAGATATTCCGACAACCAGCACAGAGGACCAGAATGTTTGGAGGGGTTTTCCTCGAGAAGCCAACCATGTGGGTCTGGGTCTTTTAGATTTGACCCAAATGCCGCCATAAGATTTCACAAAAAGACTGCAGCGAGATATTCAACCTTTGCCTGACTAGGGACAACAGCATGGAGGGTTGTGGAACGCTTGCTGAGTTTCAGCCGAAGACACTGGCAAAAACAGAGGTGGGCACACTACTCAATGGCGCGCAGTCTCAGCATAAGCACTCATCTTTGAAGCACATGGGGTTGTCTAACACTGAGGAGGTAAATGTCCAACCAGAAAGGACACCAAAAAGGATATTGAAAGATAGCGAACAGAGGCACAGTGGACTTCAGACTTAAGGTTCTTGAAAAGTATCCTGGTGCCGAAAACACCAGTGCTCATGGGGAAGCCCAAGCACGAGTAACCCCATGGGTCAAATTCAAGACACCACTGGTGGTTAACCCTTGGATCCAGTCTAGACTTTGAAAGGCAATCAACAACACAGCATGGACAAGGAATAACAAAAAGAGGCTTGGACATTGAAGAGGAAAGCGTTGATTCTCAGCACCAAACAAAAAGCCCTCCAAGTCTATAATTATGACATAAAAGGAGGCTGACTTCTTGAAGGAGTACTGTATTCATTTGAAGTCCGCCGTTTTGCTCGAGGCCTCCGGTTAACAAGACCTGCTTTTCAAAAGACCATTTTCTATTGGATAAGATTTTTTGACAAAGCAAGCTCTTTTCTTTTATCATTATTGTAGGAACCTGGCTCTTTATGTAAAGAGGTGCACTGTATAGAAAGTCCAGACGACCCAGATTTGCTTACAGGGTTTAAATTAATATTCTGAAATGTTCTCCTTTGTGGTAGTGTGGGCGAGCAGTTTAGGATTGTCAGAGGGTAGTGCTAAGCATTTATTGTATACACAGAGTCAATAAATGAGACACGCTCAAGAAGAAACTCGAGACCAATTTTGAAAAATAACAAGTTATTTATATATATTTGACTCCAAGAAAGTACTTTTCAAGATATCACATTTTACAGGTAAGTAAAATTGTAACACAAAATAAGTTTTTTGCAGTTATGCTTTCCTATGGAGAAAGAAACATATATTGCATACAGGTACTTGCAGGCAAATTCCAGGGGTCCCCTTTAGGACTTGAGGTGCTCCGAGACCAAAGTACCACCAGCAGTTTGAGTTCACCTGCCCTGTAGTGTCTGGGTGCAGAGGTGCTGGATGGGTTGGTAGCCTTGCACGCTACACCGTAGGCAAAGAGTGGGGTGGGGGTCACCTAGAAACAGGCTACAGAGGGGGACTTGGGGACAAATTCGGGACCTCCAAAGTGGGGGGTGGGGCTCTGTTCGTGAGGGTCCTGGAAGCAGGGGAGCACAGTTGGTTGTCATGGACCTGTGCCGTGGAGCTCGGGTGCAGAGGGTTTCGGTCGGCTGGGCCCATGCATCAAAGGCACTCACGGTTTTTGGTTAGTCCTGCATGGGGGACAAAAACAGGACACCTGGGCCATTCTTGGTGCTGGCCTCTGCGATGCTGATGTCCCTCGTCGGCTGATCGGTCGTTTCGGCGTTGGAGTCATGATTGAATTCAAACAAGCTTTGGTAGCTGCAAGGGGTCCGGTACACCGAGTATTGGTGCAGGAAGGCTCTGGTTGGCCCTGGCATCTTCTCACTTGGTGGGGAGATGGATCTGACCTCTTCCTGGGCAGCTGCTGAATCGGTGAACCCGGTGAAGTGCAGAATGGTGAACTGGACGTTATGGTCGGTGCCTGCAGGGAAGTGGCTTCTCCATTGCGAGGGAGATGCTGGCGGCTTGGCTAAGTGCTGGAGACCATCCGAGGCTTTTGGAGGATGTACAGCTGCAGGATGAGTCGGGCTGTCTCGAGTGTCGAGACGGGAGCAAGAAGGCAGGGTTTGGCGCCAAGGTCCACCAGTTGTTCGCAGTTCTCGCTTCTTCGCCTCTTCTTCATCCTTTTTCTTCCTGGTGTCAGGGGGGCACCTAAATACTACATTTAGCGACGTGAGGGCAGTTAAGAGTAGTAGCCAATGGGCTACTTACCCATGGAGTCACTACACCTCCTATATGACCACTTCCCGTCGGGAGTGAGCATAACTCTGACCCAGAGTTCCTAATTCAACCAAAATCAAAATGTGGAACTCTTCTTTCATGGAGGGCATCAGGCAGCCCACCTTAGGGGTGTGACTGGCCTGGGAGTGCACCATGCCTCCTTGCATAGCTAATTTCCAAATGGGCCTCAGGGCAAGGGGGTGGCATTTCCCAGGTCTGGGGGAAGCCAAAGGCAGTAAGGGCGTTGAAGTCCCTGGCCTTGATATGCAGATTTACTAACCATCCTGCTGGAGGAGGTGTAAACACCTCCTGCTAAGAGCAGGCATTGTTTCTGACCTCTGAGAGTGTGGGCTTTCCCCTCCAGGGGGTCAGAAACTTGTCTGTAGTGGCAGGCAGAACGATGCCAGTCAGCCAGCACACTAAGAGGCTGGTAGGTTTTCAGGGGGCACCTCTAAGGTGCCCTCTGGGTGCATATCTTAATAAATCCACTACTGGCATCAGTGTAGATTTATCAAAACAAGCTGTTTAATACCAAACACCTTGTGTTTCTTTGATGTTATCATGTAGCTGGGGAACTTGTAATGAACAATCCCCAGTACATATACTTAAGATGGCTTCCCTGTTCACTTGTACCGTCCAGCAGTTGCACTAAACAGCACAAGGGCATACCTGCTCATACTGATATGTCCACACGTAATATAATCCAGCCTGCCTTAGGGCTGTAAGGCCTGCAGTAGGGGTGACTTGCAGATATTGCATGCAGTGTGTCTGTGGGCATGGCACACAGTGTGTGTGTCATGGTGGGTTTTCACACTTGTTTGCACCAAGAGACACAGCCTTCAATGGCAGTCTGCATGAGTTTGGTGGTGGGTCCCTTAGGGTGGCACAGTACGTGCTGCAGCCCTAGGTACCAGGGGTATCATTTACCAGGGCCTTACAGAGGTGCTAAAGGTCTTATCAATTGGGTAACAATTGCACAGTTACCTTGTTTTAGGGAAAGAGCACTGCACTGGGGACCTGGTTAGCAGTAACCCAGTGCACTTCAGTCCAAATTGCATCAGATACCAGGCAAAAAGTGGGGGTGACCATGTCAAAAGCGGGCACTTTCCTACAATTCTGATATTACAGCCTCACTGTGATTATTTGAACACATTCTGAAATAGGGTAGACTTCCCTTGCGCTTTGTTTGCAGTGCAATTACTGTATATCCTAAACTGTAATTTAGAACTGTGACATACTGTGATATGAATAGCCACATGCTTGCTTTTCAAACTTTGCTATAATAAACTGTCTAATGATGCTTTAAAAATTTTATGAAATTGTAACTCGTGTTCTGTTAACCTCTACTTTTGATCTGTCTCCTTTTCGTATCATATCAGCTCAGTTCTTCTTCCCTTCTCTTTTTTCTTGTGGCATTTCACATGTAAGTTGTGCATACAAGCCTCCGTCTCTGTGGAGCTCTCTCCTTCTCGTGCCTCACTTCATTTGTCTGTCACTTTTCTGATTCTTCTGGTGTCAGCTTCTGCCTCTGTCCCATGTCCTCACAGCCGCTCCATCGTACCTCTATTTCTTTTTAGCTTGTCCTGTCTCCTCAGCACCTAACCCATTTTTTAAATCTTCCGTAGGTTTTCTGCTCCCCAGATCCACCTCCTCAAACATCTACTCCGGAGGATTTCATCCGCATGACCAAGGGAATCACCATGGCAACCGCCAAAGCTGTAGCTGCTGGAAACTCGTGTCGCCAAGAAGATGTCATCGCCACAGCTAACTTGAGCCGCAGGGCCATCGCGGACATGCTGCGCGCTTGCAAGGTGTGCTGTGTGCATCGCCAGCACAGCTCGGAGGGGGCACTGCATGTGTCCGGGCATCTGTGTGGGGCATGCAGATGGCATTACCTTGAAGGGGGCACTGCTTGAGGAATCTGGAACTCGTGTACGCAGTAACTAGGCCTTTACATTATAGATGTGGGGGCGTTCTTGGAATCCCATCGAAGGACTGCAGTCTGTCATTCTCTTTCACCATTTAGGTTTGCTGACTGTTGTCAGTGCAAGAATGATACTTTTCTAGCTCTAGGTTCGTTGTCTTAATTTGCCATACTCTTTTGGAGTAGGCCTTAGTTGATTCTACAAAATCCCAGATTAACACCGGTGGGTGCGCATGATAAGGGGGGGGATTGTTGAGTCACTGGGGCTTCGGACTGCTTCATCCTACTACAGCGGGTCAGGCTTTTTCATCCAGTTGCCTCTAGTCAGCGAGGCAGCATTGTTCAAGGAAGGGTTTTGGAATAATGGCAACCGTTTTAATTCAATGCCAGCCGCACCTGAACACCTTGTCGCTCTCCGGATGGTCTTGTCAGTAGTTTTGTCTGGTTGTTCTGAGAATCAACGACTTGTACTAGTGCAAACTTGTTAAAGTACCGGACTGCTCAATTGCTAGTCAAGGCACCAAAGTACGTCAGTCAAACTATGTTTCCTCTGCGTGAATAGTGTCTGTGGCTTAGTAGCCGGTACCTTTGTGCTTTGACACAACTGGTTGCCTCCTGCATATCTGTGTGAGGACGTTACCTGTTATGGTGGTTGCACACACCAACTCATACTTAGTGAAGGATGAAGTGCAGAACAAGCGCTGTGAGGGAATGGAGGTACAGAGTTGCTTTGGGAGACTGCAACATGAATTGAAGCTCTGAAGATTCCCTGGGTTTAGAATCTTGGAGCAGAAGATGGGTGACCTTTCTACATCATAAATGTGAGATGGTTGTCTACCTCTTGTGTAAACCCAAAATCCCACAAGAAGATTAATCTCTTGCAGAATGAGATTTCAGTGCAGGAGTGACTTAAGTACTGTGATGGCTCAAGTCAGTCTTACCTGCTCCTTGAGCGATGAGGAATATGCTTATAGGAGGTGGTTGACGGGGGTTGGTTGAATGCCAGGAAGAGGCGATGGGTTTTGGTGTGTGCTGGTTACTGGAACAGAACGCCAGGGGCTGAGTATAGGGCCAGAAGTGGGTGATGGTCTGTGGTTTGTGTCTCTGACAAGGCCCTGGCGTCTGGCAGGGGCTAGTTGAGAATGAGATGTGGTCATGTCCTGTAGGGATATGCCTGTGACTGGAGGGTCCGGTATGAGGTAAGAAAACAAGTGTTGGGATTTTCTGACTCCAGGCTTTGTGTTGCAGGAAGCTGCGTTCCACCCAGAGGTGAGCTCGGACGTGCACCTCCGAGCCCTGCGCTATGGCAAAGAGTGTGCCAGTGGCTACCTGGACCTCCTCGAACATGTGCTGGTGGTGAGTACCTCCTGTGTGGTGTCTGTGGATAAGGCAGAGATGTACATTCAAAACCGTTCATGCCCCACCCAGTGCAAGGCTGAGCGTGCTACTGCCTTCCTGTAGGCCCTCCTGACAGTCCCTGCACATCATGGGCACCTCTCAGACCAGTGACTGAAGCCCTCTAAATATTCACTTCAAAGAGCTCTCCTTCACTACTGTACCCCAAACCTCACTGTACAATGTCCCATATAGTCACCATAGAGCTCTGTGCTGTAAGTTAAGAAAAATACACACTGCTGTGCCATTGAACCGAATCAACAGTCAGTGTAGGACATGTCCTGAAACATTCTAGACAGTCATCAACAGGCAGGTTCTACCCCCTATATTATTGTACCCCAAAGGTTTGAGTAGAATCACTAAAGGACAAAGTCTGACTCACTGACTGAGCTTGTGGCCTACCTAAGAATTGGTGGCGTCTGGACCCCAGTACTCTTAAACCTCGTCATATCTACCGCATTATAGTGTGTAACTCTGTTTTGTGTTCCATGGTGCTTTGCAAATGCCCCATAGGGCACCAGCCTACCTTGTAGACCTTATCCAAAAGCTATCTTCCCCCGGACAGTGTGTACTATACCTCTGTTTGTCAGTACAGGGTAGTGTGTATTCTCTAGTCCCAGGTCAACGTTTGGTCTGTGGTTCACAGTGTCGAGTCCTGCATCCCTCTGCTCACAGCCGGGTGCAGCCTGTGTGTTTTGTGAAGTGTCTGTCTTTTGTCCAACAAAAAGTTACTCATTTCTCTTCTCACTGTTCTTTTCTGCACCCTTATTTTATACTTTCTTTCTTTTCTTCCCAACCTGTAAGCCGGTGAGTAGCTCTGAGTTGAGTGGTCGCACGTGGCTTATTTTCTCAGCAGCATGAGGCTTGTGTGCACAGTGTGTATGTTTCACAGTCCACCTGTTTTGGGCGTGTAGGGGACATTACCTTGTCACGGCTCATGTAGTAGGCTGTAGACTTAGTGTTTGCGCATTTGCGTCCATGCATGAGTATGCAGGTAAGGGAGCTGTTGGTTGCACAGTAGGGTGCCCATTTAACTGTAATGATGAATACTATTCATGTCTGTGTGTTTGTGCAGATATGGGCTCTAAATTCCATGACACTGTGATTGTGCCGGTACAGACCCTGATTTCCAAGTCTGTGTGATTGTGCAGATACGGACCCTGATTTCCATGTCTGTGTGAATGTGCAGGTATAGACCCTGATTTCCATGTCTGTGTGAAATGTGCAGGTACGGACCCTGATTTCCATGTCTGTGTGATTGTGCCGGTACAGACCCTGATTTCCATGTCTGTGTGATTGTGCCGGTACAGACCCTGATTTCCATGTCTCTGCGATTATGCAGAAACCGACCCTGATTTCCAGATTTCCTTGGGGGTAGTTATGCATATATGTGCCGTGATGTCCATGAGAATATGCGATGATGTCCATGAAAATATGCGGTGCTCTACATGTTACTACACAGATCTATTTTCTGGTGCCTAGTGTCTATTTTCAGTTCTAGATCTTTGTGAGGAAGCGAGTTGTCGTGCCCAGTACAGATGCTGTGTGATTGTGTTATTTTACCGTTGTTTGTATAGCTCACATTCTGCCGTTATAATGCCTTTACATTGCTGGTGGGTTCCTGACACCTCACAGCCGTTGTTTGGAGTATTTAATTGCAGATAGTCTGGTGTGGCTTGTGAAGCTGTATCCTGAGAGGGATAATTGTTTTGCATTTACTCTTTCCAGTGAGCACATCTCAGTCGTTGATAATAACAAAAGGGGAACGAGACTCATTCGCCAGTTATGGTCATAGCCTGGAGTCACTCGCCTGTTATGGTCACAACCTAGAGTCAACGGACTGATCGGCTGTGACTTGCGAAGGAGCTCAATGTCATTTCCAGTATTGCAGAAAAATGTCTTATTTTGAGGATTGACACAATGGTTGATAGTTAAACTCTCCTCTGTCATAAATACACAAAGATTTTTTTTAAAGGACATACCTTTTAACTCGCATTACGCGGCACGCTGCATCATTGTTACCAACGATGTTAGGAGTGGAGTTTTTGTGGTGTGTTGCAGATTTGAGTGCGAGTTGTTGAAAATATGAGTGGTGTGTGTGTCTCTGTGTTTCGATGGATACATCTGCTGTGGATTCCTCACCTTTTGAATTACCCCTGCGCCAGCATTCCACGTAAGCTTTTCCCTAGCTCTCCCACGTCGACGAGGGCATCATAATGGCACGGCTCCGCTCGCGACTCTGTATGACGCCACCGGAGCCATAAGAAGATCTCGTCGGCGTGCTGACGTCAGCTCCCTTTTTTCCATGCCGTCAACGTGCAACGTTTTTTTCTGGGACTCTCCATTTTCTTCGTGTATACTTTGTTTCTGCTGTTTCCCTTGGTACAGCAGTGCTATGGCTGCAACGAAGAGATCTGGATTTAAGCCTTGCAGAGAGTGTGGGGGACATATGTCCATCATGGATCCCCACGATGATTGTCTCTGGTGTTTGTCGTCGGATCACAACGTCGAAGGGTGTTCGTCTTGTCGGAAGATGAATCTGAAGGCGCTGAAGGAGCATGAGGCGAAGCTCTTCATGTTATGTTATGTTATAATGTTTTCTAAAAGCGCACAGCTGCCCCAGCAAAGGGGCGTCCCAGCGCTGACAGCAGAAAACTGCAAGGCAACCAGAAGGAAAGCCTAGGACGGAGGAAAGAGGTATGTTTTGATTGCCTTACGAAATAACAGATAATTATCCATGCCGCGAATATGCAAAGGTAGCCTGTTCCAAAGTTTAGCTGCCAAAGTAGAAAAGGAACGTCTGCCTGCACGCACTCTCACCCTAGGGACAACTGCCAAATGCTGCCCCCTCGACCGAAGTTGGCGGACAGGAATGTACGGTGCAAGTAGGTTGGCCAGGATGCCTGGCGAAGAGAGATTTAGAATTTTATAAGCAAAGCAGAGGGACTTGAACTCTACACGTTTGGCCACAGGCAGCCAGTGTAGCCGACGAATAGCGCTCCTCGTAGAGCATATTCTGGGCAAGCCAAGAAGAGTTCTGGCAGCAGCGTTTTGAACCCTCTGCAGTCTAAGAATTTCAGCCTTATTAGTCCCCAAATAAAGTGAACTAGCGTAGTCCAAACGCGATAGAATGGAAGCCTGCACAATGACCTGCCTAATGGGCGGGTCAAAAAACCCAGCAGAGGTTTAAGCCCATGCAATATGCCAAAGCTGGTCCCTGCCACTTTCTTGGTTTGAGTCTGAAAGGTAAGGGCAGAGGCCACCCAGACACCTAAATTTTTTACCACCTGTTTAGGGGCGGGTGCACCTCCCAGGGTGGCCGGCCACCAGCGTTCACTCCACAGCTCAGGATCTCTTCCTACCTGCAAGACCTCCGACTTGCTGGCATTGAGCTGGAGACAGTTGGCAGTCATCCACTCAGCGACCGCCTCGAGGTCGCTCCGAAATTTCCAAGCGTCCCGTTCATGGTCATCCGTAAGTGCGACTACCAACTGGGTATCGTCTGCGTACGACACCACTGTGAGCCCTTTACTCCTGGCCACCGCTGCCAGAGGTGAAACATAAATTTTGAAAAGTGTAGGGCTCCAAGCTGAGCCCTGTGGCACCCCATGTTTGGAAGTATGAGACATGGAAGCAAAAGGGGGAACTGTTACCTGGAAGGTCCTCTCGGTAAGAAAAGAGGCAAACCATTCCAGGGCAGAATCTACAATGCCCACTTCCTCCAACCGCTGTAGCAGGATCTTATGAGAGACCGTGTCAAGCGCGGCACTGAGATCCAATAAAATCAGTGCAGACGTGCGGCCCTCATCTAGCGCCCTCCTTAGGTGTTCGGACACAGCTAGGAGAGCCGTCTCAGTGCTGTGGCCAGAACGAAAACCATTCTGAGTGGGGTCTAGTATGTCATTATCCTCCAAAAATCTAGATAGAATGGAGTTAATATAAGCCTCAGAGATCTTGGAAACCCAAGGCAGGAGAGAGATGGGATGAAAGTTTTCTGGCTTCGCTATGTCAAGGTTAGGTTTTTTTAACAATGGGATCACTCTGGCGTGCTTCCAGGTCCCGGGGACAACTGCCGTAGATAGAGACAGATTAATCAACTGGCCCACAGGCGCAAGGAGCACCGGCAATGATTTTACAAATTGCTCAGGCTTAAGATCAGCCGGGGAACCAGATTTGACCTTACTACAGAGCATATACAACTCGTCTTGCGGGATCGGCGGGAGAGTAGCCAACCTGCGCGTCGGAAAAAGTTTGGGCCTAACATCAGGACACGTAGTAGCTTGCGGGAAGGTCTTATAGATATTTTCCTCCTTCTCAACAAAAAAGGAGGCGAGGATCTCACATTGCTCATTCGACGAGAGCTATGGGAGCTGCCGATGATTTAAGGTCTGAGTATTGAAAAATACTTTTAGAGGGGTTACTACTGTTCCTAATCTCAGCCGCAAAGTAGGCACAGGCAAAAGAGAGGTCGTAAGAGGTCCAAGTCGAGGTTGTCGACTTCGCATACCTCAAAGTCAAAGAAGCACAGGAAGAAAAGCCGACATGGGTCTCATCGTCGCTGGTCATCGAAGGGCAAGACTTCGAGGTCCGCTTCTCCTGTTCAACAGCGTCGCTCTAAAGATTTCATCTCGCCGTCGCCCTCTCCTTCTCCACAGGCATCTCCGGCTCACTCTCCGACGCTGAGAGGTTATCCGGCGCCCAGGGATTCACCGGCTTCAAGAGAGTCTTCTCCGGTTCCTGTGGCGTCGCCTGTGCTGCTTCCAGTGTCCCTGGCACCGCAGCCTCAGCCTGCTGCTCAACCTCGGTCGGATCCAGATCCAGGGACTCCGAATCCGTATCCACCCTTTCCGGGTCCAGGAGCAGATTCCTCGCATTTCCTGAATGCAATGTTTGGCGTTTTTGCCAAAGCAGCGTACCCTACTGGCGCGCCTTCGGGCCCCGTGGGTCCACTTGCATTTAATCTGTGCGTTCCCTAGCAATATGCCAAGGTGCCCTTTGTGCCTTTCATGCCGGCGGCTCCGTCTTGGCAGTTTCCGGTGGGTACCATTAGCTTCACGGAAAGTCTTGAACCCGTAGCTCCTCCTCTGGCTATTATTGATGAGGACTCTAAGGTGAAGGACCTTCATGCCCAGGATGAGTCTACCCCCATTGGGATGGAGCAGAAAATGTGTGGCTTTACAACCATCAATCAAGGCATTATCAGCCCCTCAGGGATGCCTCAGGGTGCTCTTTCCCCCGAACTGGCAGGTGAACACTTCTTTTCGGTGTCGGATGGCTCAGATTCTGCGGCAGAAGAAAGCTCATCCACCTCAAGTGATGGGGACCAATCCGACAACAATTGCAGTAACCCTTGTAAAGAAACTGGCACGGTGCAACGTCAGAAGACTACGTTTAGTCAGCGGATCGGGAAACGCCCAGAGAAGCACAGCCAGCTAAAATGGGATTATTCTGGCTCACAACTCACCTTCCCTTATGGTGAAGAATCTGGCAAGACCCCAGGCCTATAAAATATGTGAGCTATATCGGATCCATCAGAAGAGCCCTCTCTAACGTCTATACTACTATCCATCAAGCAGTTTTGCAGCGTGAATCTTTCTGGATTCACTATGGTGTGCATTATTCCGCCATCTCGTGGTTGGGTCCAAATTCGTAGTCTTTTCTTTCTTTCTCTTTTTTGTTGTTGTTGTTGTTGGCCCAGGTGGGCGGCGACGCCCCCACCATTTGGTGTCCTCGGTGACGTCGTCGCGCTTCCTGCGGAAGCTCCCACCTTTGGTCGCCATCTTCAGATTATTTTTTCCGCCGTGTGGTCTGGATCGTCGACGAGAAGTTCCAGAAAGTTGGACGAAGAATCTCGAAAATTCAATAAAAAACCACAGAAGATCGTTTCCTGAGACACCGGACGAGGAGACGAGTACCGGAGGCGACGAGAAGGACGACGAGGTAGAAGGTCCACGACCAAAATCTCGACGCCTACAAAGAATGCGCTCACAGGGGGCCCCCTGAGCGCGGGTATGGACAAGACACTGTTTAAGTTTTGCCAAAACTGTCACCACAAGTACGCCCAGAAGGACCAGCACCCAGTCTGCAACCTCTGCTTGCCGCTCGACCACATCAGCGAAGACTGCAACGCGTGTTCGGCGTTCACCCCGAAACCCTCCGGGTGAGAGAGAGGCAAAGAAGGGCTAACCACAACATGCAGGGCCAGGGACCAGCTCCATCGCTTCGAGACCTGGGCCTCTCGAGTGGAGAGGAAGACAACATCGCAGAGGGACCGGAGGACTGCTCAGTCGCCGAGGTCCACAAGAAAACGTCGAAGGAGGTAAGGGAGACGTCGACCCCGAAGCACCCAAGCGACGCCGAAAGAGTGAAGCCAAAGCCCCGAGCGACACTCTCAGAAGTGAAGCCAAGTCCTCAAAGGGAGCGTTGCCGCCGAAACACTCGACGAAAGCAACAGCAACCAAGGACAAACAGCCGAGCGGATCCTTCGTGAAGGACTCCCAATCGGAAAAGCCTCCGAAAAACCAAGGGCGTCGAAGGTAACCTCCGAAAAGGAAGCCTCGACGCCCAGAAAAGAAGGCCCGGCGTCATCCTCGACGTCCGAGACCGCGAAGAGGGGCGCTTCAGCCATCGACGCCGAAAAGGTCCACGAGATGGAGAAGAAAAAGAGAAGGCTCGAAGCAGAGATGGCGAGCATCCTGCAACGGAAAAAAGACTTCGACGAAAAAATGAAGCTATACGCCATTCCGTCGAAGCCATCACGCGAAGCACTCGGGGAGGGCGACACCGAAGACATCGAGCCCCCAAAAAACCCCGAACCGCTCGACGAACAGGGCGAAGAGGACTACTACTTCGAAGCCGAAGAAGAGTTCCAGTCTTACCGGGACTCGGCGCCCTCGGAAGAACAAGACTTAGACTGGCAAGACCTCGACGCAGATTCACCAGAAGAAGGGGTAGACTCTTATCCCTCGAGGCCTTCGCCGCCAGACGACATTGGAGCCTACAATGTGGCCGTCCAAAGGGCTGCAGCAACGTATGGCGTCGAAATGCAAGAGGAAAAGGCAAAGGCATGTTTCCTTTTGGAAACCCTACTTCCTCAACAAACCAGGTCCCAGTTCCTACCCATGCTTCCTAGCGTCCTGGACCAGGGAAGGGAGGCCTTCAAAGAACCGGCAGTCTGCAAGGCTGTTACACCAAGGAGCGAAAAGAAGCACAAGCACTCCTCAAAAGACCCTGCGTACATACAAGGGTCAGTGCCAGCAGACTCCATTATCACGGCAACGGCCAGGAAAAGGGCCAATGTGCCCACTAACACAGGTCCACCTCCAGACAAGGAGAGCAAACGAATGGACCTCACAGGACGAAAGGTGGAGAGGAACGCAGCCATACACTGGCGCATCGCCAACTCCAACGCCCTCATCAGCAGGCATGCATACCAGCATTGGGATGAAATGAGCCAGCTCATAACACACCTGCCACAACAACACCAACAAAGGGCAAATCACCTAGTGGAAGAGGGCAAGGCTATCGCAAACACTTGCCTAAAATCAGCCTTGGACGCAGCAGAGAACTCCAGCAGGCAGATGATGATAGGGGTGACTGAAAGGAGACACGCATGGCTCAGGATCTCAGGTTTCAAACCTGAGGTACAAAGCAACATCCTGAACACGCCATTCGACGGCCACAAACTGTTTGGAGCCCCAGTCGACGAGAAGTTAACGCAGCTTAAAAAAGACAATGAAACTGCGAGGTCCATGGGAGCACTGCAATTCAGGGGATGAGAAGAGGAACCCCTCAAGGCGGCCCAATGGTAGAGGGGGCAATGCGCCCGCCACTTCCCACCAATCTCCCCAACAAGGATACCAGGGGAACAACCAGGGCCAAAGCCAACAGGGACAACAGCAGCAAAATTGGCAGTATCAACCCAGAGGACGGTCCTTTCGAGGACGCGGGTACGGATGGGGACAGTCCCGAAGAGGGGGTCAGCAGCCCACCTCAAAGTGACTCCACAAACAAACCAAACCCCCCCTATTAACACCAAGGGAGAGGAGAAGTCAACAGAAGGACAAAATAAGAAACACACACAGCAAACAAATAACCACCGAGCATACAACCCCGGTGGGGGGCAGAATAGGAAACTTCCTCACACAATGGAGGGAGATTACCATGGACAAGTGGATACTGAACATCATACAGCACGGATACTGCATAGAACTCCAAAAACACCCCCTGGGCAAAAAACCAAGACACCGGCCAATCCCCGCAAGGGAGCTCGCCCTCCTACGTCTAGAAGCAGAGGAGCTGCTAAAAAAAGAGCAATAGAACCAGTTCCAATCAACGAAAGGAACAAGGGAGTCTACTCAACGTACTTCCTAGTGCCAAAGGTAGACGAAACACTAAGGCCAATACTGGACTTCAGATTCCTGGAACAAGTTCGTAAAAACTCAAAAATTCAAAATGACGTCACTTCAGGAAGTAATACCCCAAATCCAACAAGGGGATTACATGGCGACCATAGACATGAAAGACGCATATCTGCACATACCCGTCAACCACAAACACAAACGTCTACTAAGATTCGTGATAGGCCACAATCACTACCAGTTCACAGTGCTAGCCTTCGGGCTCAAGTCCGCACCAAGGGTGTTCACAAAATGCCTAGCAGCAGCGGCAGCGCACCTTCGGAGAAAGGGCATACATGTATACCCCTACCTCGACGACTGGCTTGTGAAAGCAGGATCATACAGGCACTGCAAGGATCACATCAAACAAGTCATACAAACACTGTACAGACTAGGTTTCTCAATACATTGGGAGAAATCGTCAACAAAACCGCAGCAGATCAAAATATTCTTAGGGGCACAAATCGACAGCACACAGTCCAAGGTGTTCCCAGCGACAAGAGAACTATAGCGCTCCTGAGGGAAACACGTCATTACCGCAAGGGGCAAGTTCTGACAGTGAGGACGGTGAGCAGACTAATGGGGATGATGGCATCATGCATCCACCTAGTCCCAAATATCAAGCTGCACATGAGACCGTTCCAAGAATGGATACAGCAGCAGTGGTCACAAGCAACAGGGAGTTGGGAAGATCTAGTGGTTGTCACACACGCAGTGCAGCAAGAAATAGTGTGGTGGAAGGAAGAGAACATATTACAGGGGAAGCCATTCACATAGCCAACTCCAACAGTGACCATCACAACAGACGCCTCACAGCAGGGCTGGGGCGCGCACATGGACAGACTCCGCGTCAGGGGGCTGTGGTCACAACAAGATGCAGTGAAACACATCAACTACCTAGAACTAAAAACTGTGTTCCTAGCCTTAAAAGCCTTTCAGAAGCAGCTTTACGGCCAGAGAGTGCTGATACAAACAGACAACACAACCACCATGTTCTACATCAACAAACAAGGTGGAATACAGTCAGCACCGCTATCAAGCCTGGCACAAGAGATTTGGAGATGGGCCATCCCTCTAAGGATAGACCTACTGGCAATACACCTTCCAGGAATAGACAATGTAGAAGCAGACCGACTCAGCAGGCAGACGTCGGCATCCCACGAATGGGAGCTCAACCAACAGGAGGTGCAGCGGCTGTTCCAAAAGTGGGGTACACCACGGATAGACCTGTTTGCAACACTCCAGAATGCAAAATGCCAACATTACGCATCCAGACAACCGGACCAAAGGTCCCTAGGGAATGCGCTATGGATAAGTTGGTCGGACGAATTTGCATACGCTTTTCCCCGATACCACTGTTACACAAGGTACTCAGCAAATGCAGGAGCAGCAGCATGACACTCATACTGGTGGCACCTCAGTGGGCCAGACAATCATGGTTCTCACAAATAATGGAAATGGCGCAGGAACCAGCGCACAGGTTCAGCAGAAGGAAAGACCTCCTGACAATGCAAGACGGAAAAGTGCTCCACCCAGAACCAGAGAGCCTCAGCCTAGCAGCATGGCTCCTGAGGACCTAGAATTCGCACACCTCAAGCTACCACCAAGCACCATGGCAGTACTCAGAGAAGCAAGGAGACCCACTACAAGAAAGTGCTACATTGCAAAGTGGAAAAGGTTCTCGCAATGGTGCATTAAAGAGGGACTGCAACGAAAGGTCACAAAAGAATCAACGGTACTACAATACTTAACGCACCTACTACACAGCGGGCTGAGCTACTCGTCACTAAGGGTTCACTTAGCAGCCATAGTGGCCTACACCAGGGGAGAAGCGGGGAAAAGTTTCTTCACCTCCCAGGTGGTCAAAAGATTCCTGGAGGGGGCTAAAAGAATAGCCCCCCAAAAGGATGCCAGCCCCAAGCTGGAACCTCAACACTGTGCTAACACAGTTGATGAAATCACCATTTGAGCCCATACACAAGATCACACTGCACATGCTCACACTAAAGACGGCATTCTTGGTGGCTATCACGTCACTGCGAAGGGTCAGTGAACTGCAGGCTCTTACACTACAAGAGCCCTACTTGCAAATACACAAGGACAGAATTGTCATGAGAACGGACCCACACTTCCTGCCAAAGGTGGTGTCGCGGTTCCATATTAACCAGACAATACAGATACCAAGTTTCTTCCAGAAACCATCAACGCCCACAGAAAAGGCGCTACACACGCTGGACGCCAGAAGGGCAGTGATGCACTACATAGAAAGGACAAAGGAATGCAGGAAAACAAAACAACTCTTCATTTCCTTCGCAAGCAGTTTCTTGGGACGACCAGTAACAAAAAATACCATAGCACGATGGATTGCACAGGCAATACAACTCTGCCACAAGCAGGCAGGACAAAAATTAGAGGGAGCCGCCCAGGCTCACTCAACAAGGAAGAAGGGAGCAACGGTTGCGTTCCTAGCGAACACACCTATCCAAGACATTTGCCAAGCGGCAACATGGTCTTCCGTGCACACGTTCACCAAACACTACTGTGTGGATATCCAGATGAACAAAGAGGCACAAGTAGGACAGAAGGTCTTACAGCACATTTTCAGCAACCAATGCTCATCTTCCACCCAACCACCGCAATAACAAAACCGCTACAAAGTCTATGCACAGCATAGTGAATCCAGAAAGATTCACGCTGCAAAACGAATAGTTTCTTACCCGTCGGTGTAGTTTTGCAGCTTGAAGACTTTCTGGATTCACTAGCGATCCCACCCGCCTCCGCCAGGAAGATAACATAGGCGGTCAAGGGTAAATCTAGATTAAATAAAAGGTTTAGAGGGATCAAAAGAAAAATAGAAGGATAAAAGGAAAAGACATAGACTACAAACCAAAGAAAAAAGAATCCGAAGATGGCGACCAAAGGTGGGAGCTTCCGCAGGAAGCGCGACGACGTCACCGAGGACACCAAATGGTGGGGGCGTCGCCACCAACCTGGGCCAACAACAAAAAAAAGAGAAAGAAAGAAAAGACTACGAATCCGGACCCAACCACGAGATGGCGGAATAATGCACAGCATAGTGAATCCAGAAAGTCTTCAAGCTGCAAAACTACACCGACAGGTAAGAAACTATTCGTTTCAGGAGAAAGCATGCACAGACAGTCGACAAGCCAAGGGTGCTGCCAAAAAACTACAAGGGGGTCTGAGAAAACTGAATAAAATCAGTTCAGATTTCGGGGAACGGGTCACCTTGATCGAAGGCCGCACCGAAAGCTTGAAAACTGAAGTCACCACCCTGAAAGATTTATGCTCTTCCCAAAGTGCATGCAGGACAGATGTTATGTGGAAAATGGAAGATCAGGAGAATAGACAGCGCCGAAATAACCTCCGCCTACTAGGGATTCCCGAAGGGGTCGAGGGCGAAGATCCTCGGCGCTACATCGTGAAACTCCTGAAGGGGGCCTTTCCAGAGCATACGGAATGGAACTGGGAGCATGAGATCCAGCGGGCTCACCGCTTTCCCTTCACTCTGAAGAAACAACATGCTAATGGCGGAGAGAAACCCAGAGCCTTCCTGGTGTTCTTTGGAAATTTTCTGCTTCGACAGATGGTTTACGAACAGGCTCGACCAAATTCCCAGAAGGGCTTTGAGGGGGTGTCTCTTTTTCGCAAAACCAGACTTCTGTCATGCTACGGTGGAGCGCAGGTGGCGCCTTCGCCAGCTATTTTCCCCCTTCAGCAGCTGGGTGCACAAGTATTCTTAATGAACCCTGCTAAACTAAAAGTTATTCTTAATGGGTCTTCACGTACTTTTATGTCTGAAATCAAAGCCCAAGAATACCTCTGCGAAATTAAGGCTAGGAAGGGGCAATGCTAGTGATCACCATGTACAACAAGTCCTAATTCTATAACTCCCTCTCCTTTCCTTCTTATTTTTCTGCTTAGGTAGAGCGTAGGGGCTTGAATGGCCCTGGTAGGCTCTTGTTAGGCTCTTTCTAGGGTCTAGGGGGGAGGGAACAAGGCTGGGGGAATATGGGGTTTCTGGGGCCTGGGCAAGGCTAAGGCTTACGGTCCCAAGGCTAAGGCAAAGGTCCCTTATCCCGATTTCTTTTTCTGTTGTCCATGCTTTTTTTATTTTTTATTTTCTCTTCTGCCTTATTTGCCTAAAAAGGTTTAAATCTTTGTCTGAAATTATGGCGGGGCCGGTTGGCGGGGTTTTACTATAGGCGATCATCATTCAGGTTTTTCCTGATTGCTCTATTTTGGGAGGGGACCGGGTCGGGGATGGGGGGGGTAGGGTTGGGTTGGGTTGGGAAGTGTTCTAATTGGTTTTGTTTTTTTTGTCACTCTAAGCACAAAATCTTTATTCGAAGAAATTGAAAGTGCAAAAGTTTGGAGCTATGTTACTAGCAGGATAATTGATTTCTTAGAGCTAGGTAGGGTCCTTCTCTGGTACTGGCTGTGCGTCATATACATTTTTGATGTATTTTTTATGTTTGCTATTTAAGAACTTAGTAATGCTCTAATATGACCAATGCAACAAACTTTAGAATTGTTACCCTAAATATCTGTGGCTTAAACGATGCTCAAAAGAGACAGAAGGTTTCCCAAGGGTTACGACTGATTGGGGCTGACGTTGTTTATCTCCAGGAAACGCATATTGAGGGGTCACAGGTACACCTTTTGAATTCAATGGGATATAGTCTAATTGGGGGGGTCATCACGGGGTGCGCGCGAGAGGCGTAGGTATTCTGACTCAACGCAACCGCTTACTCCAGCCCTCTCGCACTAAATCTGATTCTTACGGGAGATGGGTCTTAACAGAATGCCGGCTAACTACTGAATTCTCTTTTACCCTCTGCTCAATATTTTGGACCATTGCTGATGACCCCGGAGTAATAAACTGGGTCTCCGGTGAGTTAGCCCATTGGCCTCTCCCAGCTATTGTATGTGGGGACTTTAATATCAATTTACCCAGTAATTGGGGGTTGAACAACCAATGGAGGTATACAGGTAGGAAACCAAAGGTCTTACAGGCCTTCAGGAATTTACTACACACACATGGGCTTGTGGATGCTTGGTCCAACCTAAAACCGAACCAGCCAGGGTATACTTTTTATTCGGCCCCTCACCATTCTTTTGCAAGACTAGACTATTTTCTGGTATCGCCTTCCCTGCTCCGCGAAAGTAACATTGATATTATTCCACGATTTTTGTCAGACCATAACCCATTGATTTTAAATATAAGGGGCTTGGCGCTCTGCAAAGAAGTCTTGTCCTGGAGTTTTGAGAGAGCATTATTGTACGATACAGGATACCAAACTCGTATGAAAAGCTGGATTCAGGACTTGCTCGAAAAGAATATTTGGTCTGCCCCAATTATGGTAGTTTGGGATGCGCTGAAAGCATGTATTCGAGGGGAGACACTACAGTTTTCTCTAAGAAAGAATAAGCAAGAGAAAGCACGGATTTTGGAGCTCCAGAAAAAGTTGGCTAATGCAGAGGAAAAACGTATTGGTGCTGTCCAGATGGGGGTGGAAATCGAACCAGCACAATTGGAAACAGCAGCCATTAGAGCAGAAATTGGTCTAATCTTGGCCGAGGAAGCTGCTGCATAATGGGCCGCCGCACATGAAAAGATATATGAATGCAGCGAGCAAATTGGTCCCCAGTTGGCCATAAGAACTAGGCAACATCGTACCACTAATGGGAAATATTCCATCCGGCTTCCTGCAGGAGGAACCTCTAGTGACCCGAATGAAATTCGAACGGCCTTTCGCGATTTTTATTTAGGCCTGTATACAGAAGAGGGTATTGGATCACAGAAAACCAGGCAGGAAGAGATTGACAATTTTCTTGATTCAGTCTCGCTGTCACGCCTCGGCATAGATGATCGTGGACAACTAGAGGATCCTCTCTCTTGGGAAGAAATTGCCATGGTTTTGACAAATTTACCAGATGGCAAGGCGGCAGGCACCGACTGCATACCGGTCGAATTTTATAAAGTTTTCTCCCCTCAGATTAGAGATATCTTCAAGACACTGTTGGTCCAAATTTTGGTGTGCCCTGGGTCCCTGCCAATCAGGTTCCCAGGGCCTGTGTTCTTTCCCCAAAACTAGCCCAATTGGCATCTCTGGCCACAGGTCAGCCCCTGGTAAATGGTACCACAGGTACCCAGGGCCATGTGACCAGGGAAGACCTCTAAGGGCTGCAGCACTTATTGTGCCACACTTAGAGGCCCTGCACCTTTTCACACACACACTGCCTTTGCAGGCTGCGTGTCTTGGTGCAGAACAAAGTGAAGAGTCGACAGGGCACACATCCCTGTGTGCCCTGCCTAAACAACCCACTGCCCTGGCCTAGGTCGGTCACCCCTCCAGCTGGGTGCACTATGCCAGTGGTGAGGGTACAGGTGCATGAGCCCTGTACCCCTACAGTGCCCAAGTCCATTCTTGGGCATTGTAAGTGCAGTGCAGCCATTAAGAGTATATGGTGCTGGGAGGTTGTCATTACGAACTCCACAGTACCATAATGGCTACACTGAAGACTGGGAAGTTTGGTATCAAACTTCTCAGCACATTAAACCCACACTGATGCCAGTGTGGGATTTAATGAAAAATGCACCCTGAGGGCATCTTTGAGATGCCCCCTGAAAAACGACGAGCCTCTGGTGGGTTCCCTGACTGGTACACACCAGCCTGCCACCACGAGACAGGTTTCTGAACCCCTAGGGTGGGAGCCTACGCTCCCTGAGCCCAGAAACAAAGCCTTTCCTGGGCGGAGGTGTTTACACCTCCCCCAGGCCAGGAAGAGCCATCTGTGGCAGGGGAGCTTCAAAGGCCTGGCAGCCTTTGTAATGCGACCCCCAGCCTCTCCTGCTATCAGGAGCAGGTCTCCTTCCTGTCTCCCTCCCTTTCAGCGGGAAGACAGGCGGAAAAACTAGCCAACCCAGGAGGTGTGCCCACCTCTGCCAACTCCACCCCTCAGGTGGGGGAGGCGAGGTGAAGCCCACTCTCCAGTGCTCGCCATCTTGCAGATGGCAGGCACTCCCCAATCAGGACTAGGGATGGTGCTCACTCCCCCACGTGGGGTGAGCACACCAAGGGTGTAGTCACCCTAAGGTCAGTAGCCCATTGGCTACTGACCTCAAGACCCCTAAAACGCCCCCTAAATACAGTATTTAGGGGGCAGCCCTGAACCAAGAACTCAGATTCCCGCAACCTACGAAGAAGAAGGACGAAAGAAGACGCCCAGCAGAGAAGACTGCAGAGAACTGACTTGGCCCCAGCCCTACCGGCCCGTCTGCAGTTTTCAGAGATCCTGCTCCAAAAGTCGCCTTGTCCTGCAGCCAGCGACCTCCAGAACCCCTGGGAGGACTGGCTGCCTTCAACAAAGACCGGATCTCCTGTGAACAGCAGTTCTGTTCAAAAGAAACTCCAAAGCAAGACTCTGAGCCTGCTGAGGACAAAGAAACTCGACACCTGGAAACACCACTGCACCCGTCGCCTATGGCCCGAGTTCGAGTGGCCCACCGGTTCCAGCGAGGTGCCCCAGAGACCGTGGGTTGACCCCTCCAGGACTCCCCAACGTCGCCTGCAGCCTCTGCACGGAGACCCCCCCAACCGCGAGTGGCCCGGTAAGGTGAAATCCGACCTCAAGAGATACCCCTGCATCCAGCCGCCCTGCGCCCTGGAGAAAAGAACCAGAGGTGCACCTACGTCCCCGAGCCCTCCAACTTACCTGCCCAGCTGTTGGTTCCTCCCGGAAGTCTTCCTGGACCGAGCCTGCAGCTAAAAACCAAAACCGAAAATCCCCATTGAAAACGGCACCGACGCCAAAACAGCACTCTGCACCCGGCCCCCCCAGCGCCGCTGAGGGTGCACCTTTTGTGCTGGCTTGTTTCCCAATTTGCCCTGACCTAAACCCTAGGAGCTTTGCTCCCACAGCCGTGTGGCCTGCTTGCCAGCAGCCACCAACCGGAGGCCCCCTATTCTCCATAGGATAACATTGGGCCTCAACACTCTGCACCCGGCCACCCTAGTGCCGCTGAGGGTGAAACAAAAGTGCATCACTGACCCTGGGGGACCCCTGAATCTAACCCCAGAACCTTAACTCCCACAGACGATTACTTACCTGTAAACCGATAACCTACTTTTCCTCCATAGGATAACATTGACAATTTTTCTTCTAAAAAACGACTGTGTGGAGTTTTGAAAACTAAAGATATTCTTTAAAAATCGTACAAATAACCAAAACGTGTTTTCTCACCTGTTTGCAGGAAATGTCCCAGTGCTGAATCTAGGTATCCAGCACTGAGTTAGAAAAGTAACGTGAAAGTAACTTACCTGCGATTTACTGACAAAGCCTATTCATTCCAATGTACTGTATTTGCTGAGTGTTGCAATCTACTGCATTATCTGTAAATCAAACCAAGTACAATTTCTACTGCATTTTCGAACTGTATTTCAATCAAGTAACTTATTACTGCAAAGTATTTTATGCTTACCTGTGCCAGGCTTGCTTGGTTCTAGAAATAAAACAGTATATTTTTTATACAAAAACAATTGGCCTAGAGTTCAGTTCTTGAGTGTGTGAATTCATTTGCTGACTGAGTGTGTACATCAAATGCTTAACACTGTCCTCTGATACTGCCTTACTGCTCGACCACTCTACCACAAATAGAAAGTAAGGTTCTATCTAACTTTAACCTCTGCCTACCTTTGGGGACTCTTGGACTCTATACACACTGTATCTCACTTTGGTGCAGTATATATAGAGCCAGTTTCTTACAGCGAGACCCCACCCTCTTCATGGGCGACAGCCAAGATTATTATCTTTCCTAAAAAAAGGTAAACCTCCTTTAGAAATGGGCTCTTATCGCCCAATCACACTTATCAATGGAGACTCCAAAATTGAACATCTTGTTTCCAAGTGGCAGCACAGGTTTTTTTCCCAAAAAAAAAGCACAACAGACCATATTCGGAGGACCATCACTTTGTTTGATGCAGCACAGAGCACAGGAGACCCGATGGCGCTAATACTTCTTGATGCTGAAAAAGCATTCGACCGGTTCTCCTGGCTGTTTCTTTGGTGTGTCATGCAGAAAATGAATTTTGGACCTAGGGCCATTCAAGCTATTAAAGCGCTATACCTCAGTCCTACAGCTAGGGTATTAATAAATGGGCAACTAACTGAGCTGTTTGAAAGCACATGAGGGACCCGCCAGGGTTGCCCCTGCTCCCAGTTGCTCTTTGCAATGTATATCGACCCTTTCATAAGCTTGAAAACAATCAGGAAATCCCGGCTATAACCAGGCATGGTCTAGAAAAAAAATCATGGCTTATGCGGATGATTTGGCCTTTGTGACCCCGGATCCCGAGAAAGCTATACCAGCTATAGAACAAGAGGCTCAGGGTTTCGGGAAGATCTCCGGGTTCGCATTAAACAAAGAAAAGACCCAGATTATTGTGAATAGGAAAATCAACTGGATAGACAGTAGAGTAGTCGTTAAGGCAAAGTATCTGGGAGTGAACATCTTGGCCGAAACAGATTCAATATTTAGTGAAAACTTGGACCCCTCTCGCTGTGGAGACAAAAAGGGCACTGAACCGGCTCAATAATTTACATCTGACTATGGTGGGCCGTTGCAATGTTCTCAAAATGATTTTTTATCCCAAAATGTTATATTTCTTTAGTCATCCCTCTTGAGTTTACTAATCTAATACTGCAGAAATTTGATTGTCTCTTTTCTCAATTTATATGGGCGTATTCCCAGCCAAGGAGATCATTTAAATTTCTACCCCTTCCCCTGGAAAGAGGGGGCTGGGCACTTCCAAATTTAAAATTATATTATTGGGCCACGGTCCTGCAGACATGCCTTATTTTGATTCAAGAACAATCTTTAATTTCAACAACAGGACTCCCGTCTCCCTTCGAACTTTTACTTGGTCCTGAGGCCCGGGGGTTCCTGTGGTGTCAACTCGAATTTGGGTACTACAAGAAGGTCAGATTCAAGACTCTTATGGGAACCTTCAAGGTCTTTACCGCTGTGCGCAAACTCCTAGGATTAGGTAGAATGAACCACTATACCCCTACTAACAATAATGCTAATTTGCCTGGCATATTTGGGGGATCATACTTTCAAAATTGGTTCAACTCCGGCATAAATAAACTAGGGGTCTTGTACTCAACTGATGGGGTTCTGGCATTTGCGGTTCTTAAAACCCAATTTGACTTGAGCCACAGCGAGGCCTTTAAATATCTTGCCATTAGGGCTTTTTTATCACGTAAGGCAGGCGGGCCCACGGGGTTAACTAAAAGCAAACTTATCGAGAGACTATGCGAGCCCACTGCCCCTCGAATTGGGTCCATCTACGCCACACTAAATAGCCTAATGCCCGATGACATGGACAAAATCTCTCATAAATGGCAACAAAAACTAGATATTACCAACAATGCCTTTCACTTAGCTCTTCAATCTGCTCAAAGCGATCTATTATCAGCCAACCTACAAGCACAATTTTATAAAACTTGTTTTTTTCTATATTTCACACCAAGTAGAATTGCGAAGTGGGGTACAGGCAAAGGAGCGTATTGTCCTTGTTGTGCTGAATATAGCACAGATTCCGTCCACATGTTTGCCACTTGTGTAGAACTTGGACCACTGCTAACCAAGGTACAAGACTTTCTTGGGCTAGTCTTATCACGGGATATTCTGCTAACCCCTACGACTATTCTGCTGGGTACACAAGATACTGTTGATAGGAAGAGTGGGGGGCTCTAATTTGTGTTGCTATGGCAATTTACAGGCTATGTATAACATCTGCCTGGATAGACCCAAATCCCCCTTTATTTTCACAGTGGCTGGCCCGGCTATTGTCAATATGCAATCTTGAAAAGACTATTTACGCTAAGAAGGGTATCCGGGCCAAAAAGAAAGGGTTAGTTATTTGGGAACCCCTGTCTAGCTGGCTTCACCAGACCAACCCTTAACAGATTCACATTATGTAACTGCTGCACTAAGGCCAGATGAAGGGGTCTGTGTGCACCTTTTTGCTAACTTTATAGACTAACCTCGGAAGACTGGCCTTGCTTGGCTTACTTTCTATCTGTATCTTTTGAACTGCTCCGTTTGGTCACTTTATGTCTAATGGATATATATTCGATAAATGATGAAAAATGATGTAATATAACTTTTGCACTTTATGTATTTAATTTCATTAAGGCCTGAAGTATGTTTCTAAGAATATTATTTTCTATGCTATTGGGGGCCTGAAACGGTGAACATGGTTAAGTGGCAAAATGGACTTTCCTGCTTTTGGCTTATGAATATGACGGACTGAAAAGGGTAGGGCGGGGGGGGGGGGCGCTTACTACACTGCTTTGTTTTCCTTTTGTAAATGGCATATTTAAAAATCAATAAAAAAAAAAAAAAAAAAGGAAACTCTGTACCCGCTGAATAGGGCACTACATAAGCAAGGCCTCAAAGAATATAAAATTGCCGTCATGGAGGAAAAGAGATTATACTTCTCTAAGACTACTGATTCTATGAGATCTTCTAGGGATCTCTTTAAGGTAATAAATTCTCTTACCTCTCCCCCTGCTTCCGACCCCTCAAACTTCTCTCAGGAGCGCTGTGATAAAATATCTGACTTTTTCCATACTAATATTGCAGATATCTACTCCCTGCTTGAAGCCTCCAACCCCATTGCGGGGTCATCTGTCCGATCCACCTCCCATCCCATTGGGGCCGCACCCATCGAGGGTTCGCCCAGTCTTCTTACCTTCCCTATTATGTCTTCCGAGGTGACCGATCGGATCCTTGAAGGGGTTAAATCGGGTTCCCCTCTGGATCCTTGTCCCCTCAAGGTGCTAAAACATGGTTGTGAAGTTATTATTCCCCATTTGACTGATGTTTTTAATATTGCCATTTCAGAGGGGCAATTTCCCACTCTGTGGAAGACGGCTGTAGTGAAGCCACTTTTGAAGAAACCTTCTCTGGATCCTAGTGAACTGAAGAATTATCGCCCGATCTCCCTACTTCCTGTCCCAGCTAAGATTCTGGAAACTTACCTTAACTCTCATCTCAGTATTTACCTAAAAGATTTCCATCTACTAGATGGTTCGCAACATGGATTTAGAAGCCATCACAGTACGGAGACAGCATTGACGGCTGTATTTGATAATATCCGGGTTCAAGTGGATGCAGGGCATACCACCCTCCTTGTTCTACTGGATCTTACCGCAGCCTTTGATACCCTGTCTCCCTGTAGATTGATTGATCGTCTCAGAGAGATAGGTATTGGGGGCTCGGCTTTGGGGCTCCTTGCTTCCTTTCTTAGTGAGCGGGCACAGATGGTTAAGCTTGGTAGATTTTACTCAGCCCCCAAACCCTTGCTGTCTGGTATTCCTCAGGGCTCCTCCCTGAGCCCTACTCTTTTTAATATCTATGTCGCTCCTCTTGCGAAGGTTGTGAGATCCTTTGGGTTGGAAGTGCTGTCCTATGCGGACGACACCCAAATTATGGTGTCTATTTCGCATAGTATAAAGGATTCGGCCCTTAATTTCAGGAACTGTATGCAGGCAGTTTCCTCCTGGATGGTGGAGAATTTTTTGAAATTGAATGGAGAGAAGACGGGGGTCTTGGTTTTTGGGAGTAAGCAGGAGGTGTGGTCCAGTGACTGGTGGCCGGATGCGCTTGGCGTCTCTCCCTCTCCGGTCTCCCATGGCAAAAACCTGGGGGTTATCGTGGATAACTCACTGTCCCTGAACCTATAGGTTAGTAGGACAGTTTCCACGTGTTTTGGGATCATTAGGATCCTACGGAAAACTTCCCACTATCTCTCTTTTGATGCACGTAAGATTATTGTAATGCCCTTTATTTGGGCATTAACAAGGGTTTGATGCGACGTCTGCAGATGGTGCAGAATGCCGCTGCCAGGCTGGTGATGAATTTACCTAAATATCATTCAGTCACAGCTGCTATTAGGTTGCTGCATTGGCTGCCTGTGGACCGTAGGATCCTTTTCAAGACCCTGTGCATGACTCACAATGCCTATTACGGGTCAGGCCCTGAGGCGATTAAGGCCATTATCCATCGTTTTGTTCCCAACAGGCGGCTCCGGTCTGCAGATAAGAATCTGCTTATATTACAGAGATTCAAGAAGGTTACATGGGGAGGTCGAGCTTTCTCCACTGCTGCTGCTAGACTGTGGAACTCCCTCCCGGAACAGCTCTCAAGTCAGGTGTCCCATTCTCTTTTCCGCAGGGCCATAAAGACCTGGCTTTTCTCACAGACCTCGGTATGAGCATGTCTTTTTGTCTGCATCCTTAGGTCCGCTTATAGCGCCTTGACGCCCTTGGGCTTAGTTCGCGCTTTACAAATTTCATATTCATTCATTCATTCAAGGGAACCCTAGCAAGAGGGCTACTTCATACTCGTCACTTCTGCTGTTCGTCGGTGGACAGATATTTAAAAGGGAAACAAAGGGCCATTTCCACAAGAAAGAAAGGGGCAGCTTCAAGGGCTCTCACAGGGGACATAGAAGACATTTGTGGAGCAGCCATATGGGCTTCAGTACACCCATTTGCTGACCACTATTGTATAGACTGTCAAGAAGAGAGGCTCAAGTGGGACACAATGTACTTAAACAGCTCCTTGCCGCGCCACCCTCCTCCGCTACAGGATGATACCAGTTTAACAACAATGTAAAGCTTGTGAATCTAGGTTCCCATTGTAAAAGAAATAGCTTACTTACCTGGAACAATAGTATCTGATAGAGACATCTAGCCGCAGATTCCTTAACTTAGAATATCCCCAGGCGTCAGACTGGATCCGGAAAATTTTGCGCAGCAGTACCTCTGCGCGCCTGGGGGCGGCGCCGCCTGGCTCCGCCCTGACGTCATCCCCGGACATGACGTCAGTGGAGCCATATAGGACCCTCCCGGCGCGCTGACGTCCGTTTCCTTCTTTTCCGCGTTCCAACGCGGATCCGGGATTCAGCTGTTCCTCTGGCCTGTTTTTCTTCAGGCCCTTTTTCGACGTCCTTTGGCGTCAGGGAACAGTGTGCGATGCCTTCGGGTTTTAAAGTGTGCGAGATTTGTTCGCGGCAGATGTCGGCGTCGGACCCGCACACCATTAGCATGTGGTGTCTTGGATCGCACCACGACTCCGTGGAGTGTGCCGCTTGCCGGCAGATGCGCCCGAAGTCCCTACGGGAGCGCCGGATGAAGCTCTTGGCCGCCCGGATATCCCGCACGGCGTCTCCCCGACGTTCTCCGGTTGGTTCTTCTCTCCGCGTCCACTCCCGGAGTCGTTCCCGCGAACGTCGCTCGGCTACAGGTAAGTCAAAACACAAGTCACGGAAGTCGAAGTCCTCGCTTCCACGTGACGATGGGGGCCGTGGTTCCCGTTCCCTCACGGAGCCGTGCCCCCCGGAGTCGGCCTCCATTTACCCGCCCTTTCCGGGTACTGGTGCGACTCGGCCCCAGATGGAAGCCTACTACAAGGCTCTGCACTCCATCTTCGGGTCACCTCCTCTCCCTGGCGCGCCTTCGGGTCCCACGGTGGAGGTAGGCATTCAAGTCGGATCTCCGCCGGCAGGTTCGCCCTCGGCGCCGGCCGAGTGCCTCGACTCCGGCGTCGTGCCGGCGTCGGGTCTCAACCCCGATGGGCGTTCCAGCCCCACGCCGTGCCATTCTGCCTTGTCTCCGCATAGCCCCTGGTGGCTCCCTGCGTCGACATCAGCGGCACCATGCCTGTCGCCTCCTGGTCCTCAGGCTCCTTCTCCGCACCTCTCGGTGGTGGGGACGTCGCCGCCGGCTCGTCCGGCCGGGTCGCCCGTCGTGGAGGTTGACGTCGGTTCGACGCCATCTCGGCGTCGTTCGACGTCGGAGCGGCGTCGTTCGACCCCGGAGCCGTCGCCGGCACCTGTTGGTTCTCCGCTTCCAGAGGACACAGACCCGGTGTGCCCGGACTTGTCTCCACGCCGGTTGGCTCCAATGCCTTGGGGGCAGTGGCGCCTTGTTCCTCCTGCTGTGGGACGTGTCAGCTTGCAGCCGTCCCCTACAGATGGGCTGTTGTCGCCCCCCAGGACGCCCACTGAAGCTGGTTCTTTGTTTTTACGGGGTGTTCGCAGGGCTGCAGCTGTTTTACACTTGCACCCTCCTTCTGTCTCCTTGTCCTCTGATCCGTTATTGGATCTCCTCCACCATGGTGCGGTGGATATTGAGCCCTTGCTGCCTTTTAGCGGCTTGTTGTTCGACGCCCTTCTCGGGATGTGGGCACGGCCCTCTTCAGGAGATGCTGTCGACCGGGCCATTGCGCATAGGCATCGTCCGGCCCCTGGGAGCCCAGCCTGTTTGTCACTTCAGCCTGGGGCTCAGGGCCTCGTGGTCCAGGTGTCTTTGGCCATGCAGCCTTCCTCTCCACCTCTGTTGCAGCCTCCTACTAGGGAGTCTCGTTGGTTTGAGACATGTGGACGCGGCATTTTTGCGTCCGCTAGTTCAGCCTTACGTGCTCTGAACACGGCTTGCGTCTTTGCCCGCGCTTCTTGTGCCCTTTGGGACTCTGTGGAGAGTCTTTTGCCTACCCTCCCTGAGAGTACTCTGGCTGACATGGCTCGTCTCCTTCACGAAGGCCGAGAGATGGCGCGCTTTACCATTCGGTCTGCCGTTGACTCTACCGATTCGGTGGGTCGGGCAATGGCGAGGTCCGTTGCTCTGCGTCGCCATGCTTGGCTGCGCGACGGGGGTTTCCCCGAGAATGTCCGTGACAGTCTCCGGGATTTGCCATTTGATGGTGTGTCCCTGTTTGACGCACATGCGGACTCTGCGGTTCACCGCCTTCTGTCTACCCTTCCGTAGTTTTTGTTCCGGTTGCGGTCCTTGTCCTCACCCTCTGCTCTGTTGTCTTTGCTTCGTGTTGGCCCTGGGTTCATGCTGTAATACCTGAACGGCCTGGGCGGCTTCTCGCCGTCTTTACTTTCTTTCCTGCAGCAGGTCTGCTGCTTATCTTTGAGTCACTATGGCCTAGTGGTTAAGGTTGCAGACTCTTACTCCAACGGTTATGTGTTCAGAATCTATGGTTTCGGAGTTACCATTTTACATCCTCTGTCTATGAGCTCACGCTCAAGAGGTGCCCTTTGTTGGGGTTGATACTTACCCTGTGTGGGGTATTTGTTAGCTATTGTATAGCTGCCTTCTTCCCACAGTAGTCTTTGTACGCTTCTGTGGGTTCCTTTTCACTAGGTTGTCCTGCGGCTGTGCCTGTACGTTTTAAACACTGCTGCTGCGGGCCCTTCCGGGACCTTCTTGCGGTCCATTTGTTGGGCTCTCTCATGGTGTCGGCTGCTAGTCTGTGGTACTCCCCTGCATCTTACTGATCCATTTCTTCAAGCCGGGAGGGCTTTACAGGTCCCTCCCGTCTCGTCGTGGTTCTTTCGCTGCGGCCGTTCCATCTGTGGCCGGCCTACTAGAGGGCCCTGTCGCTGTCCCAGAGCACGCACAGCTAGCTCGGCACTATCCTTGTGTGTTCTATAAGCGTACGATGACTGCTCCCTAGTATGCTCGCTGTCACGGGCTGGTGCGTTTTCCGGCAACTTTACGTTGCCTAGTTCTACTCTCCTATATCCATGCTGCGTAGTCCTTTCATGGTTGGACTTTGCTCTCCATGGTGGTGTTCTGGCCCCAGACGTTGATGCTGTTCATTGTCTTGTGCCTTGCTTTTTTGGCCACTTCCCCTGCCAGAGCTTCCCATTTCCCTGCTGCATTCCGTGCAGGTGTTGTCGTGCTTCCTTCGGGCTGCGGTTGCTGCTCTCAGCGGGAGTGTTCTCCTCAGAACATTGTTTGTCTGGTGGGCTATTGTGCGTATCTCCACTCTTGTTCCTCCGGTATGTTTCGTACTGTCTCCTTCCAGTACTGCTCTGCCTCCCTGTCTGTCTCCCGGTGGACAGTTGATCTTCCCTACCGCCTGTGGGTGTTGCGTCTGGCTCTGGGCATAGCTCTGTCCGGTGCCGCCGCTGCATGGCTGTTGGGGCTATGGTGTTTTTTCTTTCTCACCGGTGTACTACACACACCCAGGCCTCCCGCAGGCATAGTCCTCCTTGCGGTGGCCGTGGTCTTGTCCCTCACTTTTCGTGAGCGCAAGTCTGCTACGTGTGTTAGTTTTGCCGGCTCTCTTTCACTCGATACACCCTGGTGATGCGTCTCTCGTGTCTCAGCTTTTGCTTGTGGCGCTTGATGGGGCCTTCTCCTTTCCATGGTGTGGTTCTGGCGGTACATACAGTTTCTCTTGTGTACTTCTGTTCCCCACGTGCGTGGCACTGGTTGTTGCCGTTATTCTCAGCCATTCTGCCTTTTGCTGCCCGCCCTTTCACTTGACCGGTGCATGGGCAATGGTGCATTGGCAGGTCTTGTGTTTCCTGTAACTCTGACTCATCTTGGGCGTCGTCAGCATCCTTCCGCTGCTGTTCCCACTTCCACAGTGCTTCTTTCCCTGTCATGCATGTCCGTCCTGCCTGCTCGGACTCGGTACGTTCTTGTACCCTAGTTAGACCTTTCTCTTTTGACGGTCTATCGGATCCTGTGGATCCCTTACATCCTGCATTTGGTTCCTCTCCGTTTGCAGCAGGTATCCACTCTCAATCCGCACTGCCCTTCTGGTTCTGTGCTCATTTTCTCCTCTGTTTAACCAACAGGGATTTCCTGCCGCCCTCGGCAGCTTTTGATGCCTTTGCCTCTGATTGTTGGCCACACCCTACGGAGTATCCTGGTCCGGTGTTGGCCACTCTGGCAGTGCTGCCCCCACTGTGTTTAGTCAGCTGGTTGACACTTCTGTTCCCTTAGGAACTTAGTGGGGTTCTGTCGCAGACCCGCCTCCTATGGGGTATGGCTTTGGTATCTATTCTAAGTTAAGGAATCTGCGGCTAGATGTCTCTATCAGATGTACGAGTTACTTACCTTCGGTAACGATGTATCTGGTAGAGACGTTGTCTAGCCGCAGATTCCTTAACGCCCACCCACCCTCCCCGATCTGCGAGGACCTTTTCAGGTGGGGTTTTCGGCTTTCGTCTCCTTTGGGGTGGCTTGTCCTTCTACGGGGCGGTGTCTTTCGCCTCCCTCCCCGTCAGGCTTATTCCTTTGATTTACTTGTTCTGCTCCCCCCATTCTCATGCTGGGGCGGTGGGTTCAGGTGTCCTTCTGCGTTATTCAACGTCGGTTTCCTCCAGTATGGGGCCTACTGGTGTTCTCTACCCTCCCATCCGCCTTCTCCGTTGACACTCCTACAGTCAATTACTTTTGAGGTCTTTCTGGCCTGTTCCTCAGTCCGATAGTTCTATCACAGGGGACACAGTCTCCCTATTTTTCTTTCTTTCTTTTCTTAATCCTATGGTTTGGAGCTTTTTGCCTGTCGCTCTCGGCTCTTTTCATTGCCGTTTTGCCTCAGGAGAGGGCTTCTCTCGCTTTTGCGGGGTTGCTTCTCAGTATACTGTTCTGCTCTCTTCATTCACTTCATTTGGTGCAGAATTTGTCGTCGTCTGCCTCGGTCTTCTTTTTATAGATCGATTTCCCTCAGGGGTGTCATTCACTTCGCTGTTGCGAAATAGCTTCTCAGAGTATTGCTCTGCTCTTTCCTTTTCAACACCTTTCAGTCGACAGTGCTTCTCACTGTCGTTCATGGTGCTTTCTCACCCTTTGGTTCTTTCTCTCACCAATTTTCTTTTTTATTCGCACACTGTTCCCATACTCGCACAGTTTTTACTGGGGGCTCCGCGTTGTGGCGCGGAAAAGTTCGTCCGAAGAAAACTGACGTCAGCGCGCCGGGAGGGTCCTATATGGCTCCACTGACGTCATGTCCGGGGACGACGACAGGGCGGAGCCAGGCGGCGCCGCCCCCCGGCGCGCAGAGGTACTGCTGCTCAAAATTTTCCGGATCCAGTCTGACGCCTGGGGATATTCTAAGTTAAGGAATCTGCGGCTAGACAACGTCTCTACCAGATACATCGTTACCGAAGGTAAGTAACTCGTACTTTACTACTTGAAAGTCCTCTAGATTCAAACGTGACCGTCCCGCCTCACCATTGAGAAAGGGGAGTTAATGCAAAAGATAAAATGTGAAGATGCAACTCCATGATGGTGCAATGTGGGCTTGTGCTCACCCTCATAGGCGCGTGCCTTCGATTCCCCCTCTGATTACCGCTCAGAAAGAAAACTTTTACCTTTGCATACAGTTTCTGGACCCAACCACTACATGGTTGAATGTGAATCTAGAGGATTTTCAAGCTGCAAAACTATTGTTACAGGTAAGTAATATGTTTCTTTGTGGGTTCCTTGTTGAGCTAGTTCGTGCTTGTCTGCGGCTCATTGTGTGTGTGCGCGCGCCTGTGTGGGTGTTTTTTATTTTGCATGTCCAGGTCTTTGTTGTGCACATGTTCAATTAGAACAGCTATGGACCATCTTTGAAGGCACTAGTGTGTGTACGTGTTGATTGTGTCTGGAGGAGTTCATATGATCAACTTGTGTGTGTGCCTGTATCTGTAAGCGTTTGTGCGCATGTATTGAGTTGCTATTAAGTTTGATTGCGGTTGCTGCTGCAGTGGCATTTGTGAATGTGTCTACTTCTTTCATGTACAGTTCTGTCTGTGGTAATGATTGGCTCTCCCTGGTTGGTTTTTAGTGTTTGGTACAGAGACTGAGGGAAGATCTCACTGATAAGCCCAATGCTACACTTTGGAAAGTACTGACCAAGTCTGCAATAGAACCCCCTTGGCATACTTTGTGTTTCTCAGTCCGTAAGCATTGTGTTATGACCTGTCTGTGGTCGTTGTTTGTCTAAATTACTGTTAATGTATGTATAGAGGCTGTTGTGATGCATGCCACTTAGTGTTTTGATCCACGGGTGCAGCAGAGCAAGTCTTATGTTGATTTGGGGCTAACAGAGGTCTCTTCTGTGCTTCACTGCTTTTCTCCTCTTATATTTTGCTGCTGGGATGGTGTGCTGTGTACAGTGTCTCCGTAAGTTCCTAAATCAGTTATTTTTTACTTCCTTCTTCTTATAGCACAGCACTTTGAAGCAATGCTATCAATCAATAAGTTACATTAATTGAACAGTCAGACACCATTTCATGTCGCGTCTCGTCATTTACTTAACTCACCCTCTGGCGGACAAGTCTGATGAATGGATTGCGTGGCAGGCAGGCTCCAACACTGAAACGTGTGGCTTACCCTACTCTAGAAGGGTTGGCAGCGGTGGTCACTCTATACTCCCTCTGTTGGGTGCAGTTTATTTGTTATGGTGACATTGTCTGAGTTGCCTCATTCCCTACACATGATCTTCTGCCCAGTAGCCTCCAAGGTCCTGGTTTGTGTCTGAAAATCCTGTAATATCTCAAACGACTAGAAATGGAGCCTGAGTTGGATGCGTTAATCCAGCTCGTGGTGGGTGAGTGAGATCCAATGACCCTGTGTGCCTGGGTGATGTCTGAACTTCTGTCTCCATTATACCTTCTAATTCAGATGTATTTTATTTCCCACATTTTCCTCAACTTATGAAAATCCTCCAAGGTGTCAGACTGGTTTGGAAAACATTTCTTCTGATTCCTTACCTTGTGAATTTCCCCAGGCGCCAGGCTGGATCCGGAAACTTCTGTAGCAATGCTCTTGTGCGTGTGTAGGTGGCGTTGTACAGCTCTGTATTGGATCCGTCCCGCCCCAGATGTGACATTGGGGCCACTATATATGCACCACTTCAGCATGCCTTTGTAAGTTCCTTTCTCTCTGCACCTGCCGGCATGGATCCAGAGCTTCTGCAATCCTGTCACTTCTGACCCAGATTTTTCCCTCTCAACTTAGTGTGCAGACAGTGTCACCTCCCCAAGGCTACGGGGTTTAAACTGTGTTGTGACTACACTAGAAGTCAAGACTAACGGTCTTATGGAGGTTCTCAACCCAACCCAGTACAGTTCAGCCTGGAGCCTCTCCTGAAATATGAGGCCCTGATAGTTGGAATGTGGATTATTAGTAGCGGCAGACATGCATTTACCACTGGCAATGCCACTGACACGATATAAGGCTCAGATCAGGTCTTAGAAAATGATTCCCATGCTCAACCCTTGGTAGCTTGGCTGCGAGCAGGCAGGCTTAACTTCAAAGACAGGCATGTAAAGCATTTAAAAACACCAATTCAGTAAATAATTAAGCCACAACACACAATAAAAATCCAACACCAATTTATAAAAATAGGAAATATTTGTATCTTTTAAAGACCCCAAAATGAAAAAAAATCTACTGTAGGGAACCAGAGATATGAATTTTTAAAGATTAGTCACTTTATAGTGCTTAGAAACCAACAGTGCCACTTTTGGACATTTGGTTGCCTGTGACAGGGACACATTCACATTTAGCAATTGTTCTGGAGGATTTCTCACCAGACTCGTGCAGCCTCCTCCAGCAGGCTGGGTCAAGTTAGAACTCCTTCCTGAAGTTCCTCTCAAGGGTCCAAAGTGTCCAACACACAGTCCAAGGGTCTGGAGTCTCCAAGAGGGTCCTTGAAAGTTTGGGACTTCAATTCCCACAATCCACTTGGACAAAACCCTTACAAATCCACTGGTAGTACTCTAGGCTGAGGATTCTTTGTGGTGATGGTCCAGGTGAGCTCTGTTAACCTGTAGCTTGCAGGGAGTCCACTCTTTAGTCCTTTTGAATCAGGTTTGATCCACAGGGCTGTAGTTTCAGATGGTGCAAAAGGCGCAATCGTCAGAGTGCAGGGCCAGGTGAATACATATCAAACTCCTCAGCCTGGGCCCTTCTTGCTCTCTTAGGTCTCAAGCAGCAGATCTGAGAGGCACCGCCCCTCTCAGATACTTATTCAGTGGTCTCTGGGGTCAAGCAGGAGGGCACTCCTGTCCAGTGAGGTGCAGGGCAACACCCCAGAGCATGACCACTTTCTCCAAAGTATGGCAAACGATAACCCAGAAAACACTATTCTTCCGAAATTCAATATGTCAGAATTTTTAGCGGATGGAGAAGAGCTTGCTAAACAAACCCCCAGGAAGGCTAACATCCATAGTCTCCCCCACTTGCATCTGCTCATTCCTTCGTTAAGCCTAGCATCTGGCTTGGTTCAAAGAGGAGAGTTGTAAATGAAACGGATGTCTTTAGCTTGCCTTCCCCTTCCCTAGAAGAGCATTATTTACTATCCCTCCCCCTGGCACTGGCATTCCTATGCCCAGCAACCTCTCTTCCCCGAGAGGCTTCCTAACCACAGGGGTCATTTATCACCTCTTCAAAGCAGCCAGGCTCACCCACTCATCTCTGACCAATCAAGGCAGAGCAATAGAGGGCTGAATTTTGTCTTACAGACAAAGTCTTATAACTTCTTGTCTGTACATTTTAAAATAAATTCAACAATACCATATTGTTGGATTTATCATTGCCATTCTACTTAGTCATTTAATCCTGGTTTTATGGCTTTTATTTCTCTAGTTATTAACTAATAACCTTTTCCAAGGTTAAGCTATGGGCTGGGGATCTGCAATGGAAAAATGAACTGGACAATTTCTGCAATACCAGGGCCTATAAAACAGGTTTAAAAGGACCCTGCTAATACCTACAGGACCCCCCATCCCTGGAACACCTAGGAAAGACTTTAAGGGTTCTGAATATATCAAAATATTGCAGATCCTCATTTCACAGTGCTCCTAGCACAAAAGTCGATTTTGGTAGGCACTTTACCACAATGTGGGGAGTGAAATGTGCAATTTCAGTAACCCCAGGGCATATAAAAGCCTTTTTTATAAGGATTCTCCTTATAAGTACCTGATTCCCCACCCCTGGAACACCGAGGGGAGACCCTGGGGATACCTACCATGCCCAAACATTGTAGTTTATTATTTTTAGGTGCCCCAAACACAAAAGTCAAGTTTGGGCACAATTTGCATTTTAAAAGCAGTTCTGGAACACAGGGCTACTTTCAAACTGACCTCAGGCTCTCAGCAGTGCACACATACAAGTGCAGAAAGGGCTGCTGGCCTCTAAACTGCCATGCCCTATTATATACTAGGGACTGATAGGTAGTTTCAATCCCCCTGCCCTAATATGTACTAGGGCCCTATGGGGTAGGTCATGCCAATCACAGGGGTACCCCAACCCTTAGTGTACCCTAGTGTATGTAGGTGTCTTCACTGTATTCTAAGTGTGTCTACAGCATAGCACTGGCCTTGGGCCTGGTTAGGCAGAGCCCAGGGTCAGTCAGTCAGTTACCACCAGTACCAGTCAGCAAAAAGTTGGGGCGTGCCCAAGGCACAGGAGGGCTTTGCAACACTGATATTCTGGTATGCACCTGGGCAAAACCAGAATTTTGCCCTACAGTTAGTCACTAGGTGGGAAGACTGCCCTGGCCTGCTTCCGGAGACCCGGACTTGCCTTCTGACGGCCCTAGGCTGTTTGGAGCGAAGGTTAAAATGACCCTTGAACGGTTTGAATAGAGTAAGAGCACTGCCCGCTCTCTAGGCTTAGCTCCACTTCGGTAGTTCCCCCAACAGCAATAACCCTTCCGTGGCTTTGTAAGAGTGCTACCAGCAGAGGCAATACGTGCCTCAGCAACAACAGACCAACCGTATCAAGGACACCAGGGACAAGAAGCTACCCCTACCCCTCAGCCCGGACTTGCCACAAAACCTCTTTAAATAGCCCTTGACAACTCATGATCAGGTTTTATCACCTTTCACCTACCCGGATAGAAGAGCATCATGTCCAATCAATGGGTGTTCCAGATCGTGCAACAGGGATACTCTCAATTCTTCCTCTTTTATCCCCCAGACATGCCACCCACACCACAACAAATTCCGGAGATGTTCAGGCTCTCTTGGCCAAAGCAGCAATAGAGAACTTGTCATTCAGGAATTCACCAACCCACGCAGCGAAGCCACAGAGATCACACCATCCCAAGACCTCTGCGACAAGCTTGGAACCTATTTCCACCTCAAGATCAAAAGCCTCTATGACAACTTCATTGACCATCCACCAGGTGCCACAGACGGCCCCCCAGAAACACCAGCCAGCCCACCATCTCCAACTGGACACCGATCACGGCCGAAGACACCGCCTCGACCATGAAAAGCATCCACTCGGGGGCCCCCACCGACCCCTGCCCCCCTCACACCTACCACAGAGCTGCGGCCGCCATCGCACCCGAACTACAACGCACCGTCAACACCACCTTCAAAACAGGCACCTTCCCAGACGACTGGAAGTGTGCAGAAGTCAGACCCCTGCTCAAGAAGCCCACAGCTGACCCCACCGACCTCAAGAACTATCGGCCCATCTCGCTCCTCCCCTTCGCAGCCAAGGTTGCAGAGAAAACAGTCAACAGGAAACTGACACGATTCATTGAAGAGAACGCCGTCCTCGACCCGTCCCAATCTGGATTCCAAAGCAACCACAGCACAGAGACCGCCCTACTCGCCGCCACAGACGACATCCGCACCCTCCTGGACCAAGGCCACTCCGCAGCCCTCATCCTACTCGACCTATCAGCGGCCTTCGACACCGTCTCCCACCGCACACTAGTCGCCAGACTACACGACGCAGGCATACAAGGAACAGCCCTGGACTGGATCCGATCATTCCTCACCGGAAGAAGCCAAAGGATCAGACTCCCACCCTTCCTCTCCGACCCCACGAAAATCACCTGCCGAGTCCCACAGGGTTCATCACTGAGCCCCACCCTCTTCAACATCTACATGGCTCCCCTCGCAGCCATTGTCCGACAACACGGCCTCAACATCGTATCCTACGCCGACGACACCCAGCTCATCCTCTCCCTCACCAAATACCCCACCACTTCCAAACTCAACCTCCAGAAAGGAATGCAAGACGTCGCAGTCTGAATGACCAACAGCTGCCTGAAGCTCAATGCTGAGAAGACAGAAGTCCTCGTCCTCGGTACCACCCCTTTTGCATGGGACAGCACCTGGTGGCCGACTGCCCTTGGAAGCCCACCTACCCCCTCACACCACGCCAAGAACCTCGGCATCGTACTCGACTCACCATGAACCGACAGGTCAACGCCGTCACCTCCAGCTGCTTCAACACCCTCCGCAAGACCTTCAAGTGGATCCCCCCTGAGTCAAGGAAGACAGTCACCCACGCACTCATCACCAGCAGACTGGACTATGGAAACGCACTCTACGCCGGCATCAACAAGTCCCTACTCCGCAAACTCCAAACAATACAGAACACCGCCACCAGACTCATCCTCGGTATCCCCCGACACGAACACATCCCCCGACACGAACACATCAGCCAACACCAACGAAGTCTCCACTGGCTCCCCGTGGAGAAAAGAGTCACTTTCAAAATCCTCACTCACGCCTACAAATGCCTGCACAACAACGGACCCAAATACCTCGACGACAGAATCAACTTCCACGTACCCAAAAAAAACCTCCGATCTTCCAACCTCGCACTGGCCAAAACCCCGCGCATCCACAGAGCCAGAGCAAGCGGAAGATCCTTCTCTCACATTGCAGCCAAGACCTGGAACGAGCTACCGGCAGACATCAGATGCGCCCCCTCCCTGAACAGCTTCAGGAAGACCCTCAAGACTTGGCTCTTCGGCTAAACAGATCTGCTCCCCCCCACTCCCCCCCTCAGCGCCTTGAGACCCTCACGGGTGAGTAGCGCACTTACACTTCCCTGATTGATTGATTGCCAGAGTCCGAGATCGGGACTGGTTCCTTTCCCTGTTATTTCCTAGTGCCGACAAAGAATGAAGGCCTTGATCCCATCCTTGATCTGCGCCCTCTGAACTTCTTCCTCCGGAAGGACAAGTTCAACATGCGCACCCTGGCCCAAGTTCTAGCTGCCCTGGACCCAGGAGATTGGATGGTAACATTGGACTTACAGAACGAATATTTTCACATTTCTGTCCTGCAGTCTTAGAGACATTACCTGCCGTTTCAGGTAGGACAAGAGCACTTTCAGTTCTCTTGCTCACCTTGAGCCTTTCCAGCGCATCTCAGGTGGTTACAAAGGTGATGGTTGTCGTCACAGCGCATCTGCAGAGGTTGGAAATGCCAATCTTCCCATACTTCAGGGCAACATGAGATTGAAGGCCCTGCACCTCCAGTGGCTGCACTCTCAGAGCATCATCCTGATTGCCCAGCACCTGACAGGACCTTTAAACATCAGAGCGGACAGACTCGGCCATTGTTGCCTAGCAAATCACGAATGAAAGTTACACTCTGGGTTGGCACGGGGTATCTTGCAGCAATAGGGAGAACCTTGGCTCGAACTGTTCGCCACCACAGAGAACGTGCAGCGTCAAAACTTGTGTGCGTTGCAGTTCCCGAGGAAGTCATCCCTTGGAGACACCTTCCGCCAGGATTGGGGTTTGGGACTCCTGTATGGCTTTCCAGTTCTCCCTCCCCTGCCCAGGGTGCTGAAAAAGATCAAGAAAGATCCGGCCCAACTCATCCTTACGGCTCCCGACTGGGCGTGGAGTGTGGGGTTCCTGGAACTTGTGGCGATGAGTATGTGTCCTCCAATACGCCTGCACCTTCGGAAGGCCCTCCTGTTGCAGCAGCAGGGCTGAATCTTGCACCGAACCTACAACTCTATGCATGGACATTGAACAGCGACAGTTGATGGCTTTCGATCCTTCTTCCCCACCCCCTCTGAAGTGACTGGTGTCATGCTACCAGCCAGGCGTCCATCTACTAAATCTTTTTACGCAGGGCGCTGGGAGAAGATTGTGGTCTGATGTCCGTCCCGAGATCAAAGGGAACGCCTAAATGAACAGTTATCAAATGTTCTCCTGTTTTGTTTACCCATACCCAAGCTAGGCCTTTCTGTGGCAGCGGTCAAAGGTTATCTTTTGGCCTTTTTACTTTTACCTGATCAGCCATCTTTCTTCAAGTCACCTGTTGTAATGGGTTTTTTAAAGAGGCTGATCTAAATGTTCCTGCCAACACTGTGTGTGATACCACAGTGTGACCTTAATTTGATACTCACTTACCTAATGTGCACTCTTTCGAAAAGATACACAATTTTCCTCTTTGCCTCATCAAGGTAGTATTCCTAGCCGCCATGACATCAGCCAGGCGAGGACGTGAACTCCATCATTGTCTCTGCTAATAACATGCACACCTTTATTTCCGGACAAATGAGTCCCCCCAACAAAAGCTGCAGTAAGGCTGTTTGACATAGGGGAACCCATCACCTTGTTGACTTTCTATGCGCCGACCTATCCCTCCGAAGAGAATGAGCGGCCCCATCGTCTCGACCCCAAGAGGGCCCTCAGCTTCTGTATTGATCGGACTACATATTACTGACAGGTTAACCAACTGTTCATCAGGCTCTTTCGAGCGAAGAAAGGCAAAGCGGTGCAAAAGAGGACCATCTCTAGATGGATTAACTTATGCATCAAGATTTGCTATGGGCTGGTTAAAAAGGAATCCTCAGCAGGCCTTTGCACTCATTCAACCAGAGCAAAGGCAGCTACCACTGTGTTAATACAAGGTGTGCCACTCGTGGTCATTTGCCAGGCTGCTACATGGACATCTCTCCTCATGTTTGTCGAACTACTGCCTAAATAGCCAGGTCCGGCGGGATGGGCCTTTTGCCCTATCTGTCTTGCAGGATTTCCTGGTCTGAGCCAATCCACAGACCCACCACCGGGGGGAGGTATAGTGCTTTGGTATCTATTCATGTGGTGAGGAATCTGCTGTTAAGTCTCTTTCAGAAGAACAAGTTATGTACCTTTTGTAACGTCTTTTCAACATGGTGCACAGTTGCCCAGTTGGACTTCTTACTTTGAAGATAGTATTGTTGTTGGTGGTATCTCCAGTTTGTAGGGCCAGAGGTCTTCAGACAATCTCCATTCTTCCCCCTTTTACAGTTTCCTACCCAGATAAGTTGGCCCTTCACACCCACCTTCTTTCCCAAGGTAGTATGTACTTTTCAAATGAGCCAATGAGGAGAAAGGGATGCATAAACTGGACCTCAGGAATGTGTTATCTTGTTACTGAACCTGAGAGGACAGAGTAGATAATACAGTACTTAGTGGGTATTGCTAAAGCTAAGATGGACAAGTCCGTGTCCTGGGGCACTATTTTGCGTTGGGTCATACTTTCTAACAAGATCTGCTATGCCCTAGCCAAGACGGATCCTCCAGATTCCTTCCATCTTCCCTCCTATCCAGATTTGTTAGTGCAATGTATACGTTCGCAGGGTCTGCAAACTTGAACCTGTCTCGGTTCCTCACTTCGCTTCTTGATGGGGTGCACATAAATGTATCGGCAGCAGTTTAGTACCTCATATTCTCCGATATTGTCAAGTCCGCCTGACAAAGTCACAACTAGTGCCGCATAGTGCCACATGGAAAGCTATTCCTCACAAAGGTTTTCCACACCAGTCTGACACCTGGAAGAAAATTTGTAAGGTGATGAATCTGTAGGAAGATTGTGTCCACCAGAAAGATTGTTACAGAGGGTAAGTAACTTTTTAATTCCTGAAATTCTACACAAACAAGTCTCCGTAACCTCTCTGCATCACCTGGTCTTCTTTCTATAGAACACCATCACACTTGTTCTAGTGAATTCTCATAGTTTAACAGATGTGTGTTGCATGTTGTATGACCCTACCAGAAGCTTGCCCAAGTCACATTCCCTTAGTATTTCATCTGTGTGATTGAATGATCTTGCATGAACGTTGCTTAAGTGCATTGCCCTAATGATGCACTAGTCACTCTCATCCTGCAACACGTATAGTGACTGCTCCCCCACTGTTACTTTTCCCTCTTCACAGATACTGCAGAAGCCGAATCCTGAGCTCAAACAGCAGCTGGCAAGCTATTCAAAGCGCGTGGCAGGTTCCGTCACGGAACTCATCCAGGCGGCTGAGGCTATGAAAGGTAACCCTGGGAAAGGGTGGCTGCAGCTGAGGAATATTGGGCACTTGTGCAGATTCTGGAAGAACCCTAGGCTTCTCTGAAAGAGTATTGTTCCCTGAGAATCTGAATGTCCACATAAATATGTTTTGATTTTTCATGTGTCAATAATATATCTAGGGTATTTTTGCGTTTATTGCGTTAACTCAGTGTAGCCATACGTTGCACGGCCTTGTTTAATATTGTTGTACTTTACTTGTTATAAAATGTAACAAAGGCCATATTTTATTTTCAGTTGCAAACTGTTTTTGGTAAACTTTTTTTTGAAAGGCTCTTTTTACCCATCCATGCCACCATTATAAACGTAGCTGGCCTCTACATTCACAGCATTTAGAGGTGGTTAGAGTTACTGTATTCTGTGAACGGCTTCCACCTCTGTTGAAGATGAGCTGTTTCAAATAGTAGTTCCAGTTATAGTGCTTAGGCAAACCAAATGCTTACAAGGCTACACCCTTCTTTGCGTCCCAAGTGTTGTGGCTTACACTCTGGGTGCTGACTGTTTATCAGGTACTGTACTGCTGGTCACACCAGCCTTTCCGGACTCTGTTAGCACTTTCCAATGCTGGATCTGGTGCCTTATCAGAGATCAGAATCCACGGGCATGCTGAGTTTTTAGTGTGTAGTAGCAGGTTAAAGGATTCCTCTAGTTACCCATCAAGGCAATCATTCTTGCTGCAAAATCCCACAGTGTCTTTTTGAAGCAGACATGCAGGGCGCTCAAACCAGTTTCACAGGAGGATATAATATATGTTGACCATAATAGTTTGAAATATCTTGTGTGTCTGCTGTGTATCTCTTCCAATTCCCACTCTGTTGGCATAATTTTACAGGGCCCTACGTGAGTAAATAGGCCCCTGTTGAATTACCCCGTGTTTTTGATGCATGTATCCAGACCTGTAGGTGAGCCCCCATTAGTTCATTGTGACCTCAGCAGCCTCCTTTGAGACTATAGCCTGGATGTGGTCCACTATTTTGTGCTAGTGTATTTCATAAGTGAATATTGTGCGAAGCTGGGTGAGGCATACAGAGACAGCCGTCGGAGACATTATTTGTGCACAGAAACCTTTTTTAGTTTCGGTACTTTGAGGATGGCCACAGGAGAGCCCCTCTATCAGCAGACTTAGAGACTAGGACATTGTTATGAAATAATTGCACAAGAATCACAAGTGCCAGACTCTGAGGCACGTGAGGTCACTCTAAGCGAAGTCAGCATAGGTTGAATGCAACACCTGGGTCTTTAAAGTTATGTTGAAGCAGACCTCATGCAGAACTACCACTACTTCATGAGCAGGGTCGTTCATTGTGTTGATCTGTCCACTGTAAAAATGTATCTGTACAACTAGGTCAAAGTATTGAATTCTGCCAGGTTGGCACAGTTGAGGTTGTTAATATGAAAGAGCGTTCAGTGTTTTCTGCAAGTGCGCCTGTAGATCACATGCTGTGCACATTCCTGCCATCTAGTGTTGGGCTCAGCATAGTGCAAATTGTATTTCTTTGAAGAAGTAGTTTTGTTTGTGAGGTGGCTCGTGATACCCCCCTGGAGCCCACAGTGTACTAGGACACAGACTCCATATTGGTTTTTTTCTGCCATTTGTTTCAGTTGTGTTTTGACTGCTCTGTTACCATTGCATATTAGTTCATCATTTCAATGCTGTTCCAACACCAGAGGACTTCTAGCAAGGCATTAGACATTACCTGAACAACTGCAACTCACTCAGAACATATTAATGTTTCGAGCTGGGGGCTGTGTCATAGAGAATGGCTTATTTAATTCTGCCCTTCTTGCAATAACAAGTTTGCATGGTTGGATTAACATCCCAAGACCACATCAAATCCACCTGTTAGGTGTGCGATGCCTTCTATTACAGACAATGTGTGGGTGACCCTGCAAAGAGGGACCGAATTGACTGAAGGTGAGGAAAGAAACCCAATATCTGTGTCCTTCAAAGAATTAACTCAGGAGAATTAATATCTGCTGTAACCCTTTCAAAAACTATACCCATGACTAAAGACTGAAAAACCTCAGACTTGCTAATGGTAGTTTAGACTATTTAACGCCTAAAGGCACCACTGACAACCAAGTAACCTCAACGTCAAGACCCTCCATCCTGGAGTCGAGATGAGCCAAGCGCACCATCAGTCCTGCAGCAGAGGAGGACACTGACCCTCATGCCTTACTGTAAACAGATGCAATGTAGAGGATAATTTCTGTTGACCTTTACTGGTCATGTTGCTGCATGTCCGTTACAATCTGCATTTCCAGGTCAGACAAAGTGTTTATTCACTTTTGAAAAGGCATTCTCTGAGATCAAACATTTCCCGGAAACGGAGAACTGATGCTGTCCCATTGACTCCTCCACCTCAAGCCTCCCGATCACATTCAGTACATTTTGATTCAGAGACTTAACTCAATCTAATCCCAATGCCACTGTTGGGATTGGCCCTCTCTGCAGGGTCACCCAGAAACCTTTTGCCTCCACTCCTCCTGTTTTGCTGACATTTGTTATTCGTTGCCTTTAGGACTGCGTACAATTTATTGCTGCTAACCAGTGCTAAAGTACTTGTGCTCACTCCTTAAACCATGGTACAATTAGCCTACACCTGTTAGGCACATTTAATTTACTTTTGAGTCCCTTGTAAAGTGTCACAGTATGTACACGGGGCCTGTAAATTAAATACTATTAGTGGGCCTGCAGCACTTATTGTGTCACCCGCTTAAGTAGCCCTTTAAAACATGCCTTAGGCCTGCCAGTGCAGCTTGTGTGTGCAGTTTTAACAGCCAATTTATTATGGCAAAAAACCCTTTTGCCATGCCTAACCCTCCCTTTTTTTTTTTTTAGCATATACTTTTACTTTTTACATGTCTTGGTAGTGACAAACTCCTAAATTCATTTTTTTTCACTAATGCGAGGCCTACCTCTCCCATTGGATATTAGGTTACCTTATTATATTTAATAAGTGCTAACTTTTGATTGGGAGCAGGTTGAAATATCCTGTTTAGACTCAAATGAATGTAATTTAAAACTCTCTTTAATGGTAAAATTTCATTTTAGATTACAATTTTGTAAATGCCACTTTTGAAAGGTTGTCGTATTTGGGGGCTGGGCCCTTTTAAAGCAGTTGAGTTGGGCCTCCTAGAGATGTATACTAAACAAATTACCCTAGCTGCATTTATTCAAAACATTATTTTTCCAAGGCCAGGTAAATACATGTTCTTGACCTGTGAATTTATTCACTGTGATTTCAAAACTTTTTAATGCAATTTATACACTTAAACTGACACGATTCATTGAAGAGAACGCCGTCCTCGACCCGTCCCAATCCGGATTCCGAAGCAACCACAGCACAGAGACCGACCTACTCGCCGCCACAGACGACATCCACACCCTCCTGGACCAAGGCCACTCCGCAGCCCTCATCCTACTCGACCTATCAGCGGCCTTCGACACCGTCTCCCATCGCACACTAGTCGTCAGACTACACGACGCAGGCATACAAGGAACAGCCCTGGACTGGATCTGATCATTCCTCACCGGAAGAAGCCAAAGGATCAGACTCCCACCCTTCCTCTCCGACCCCACGAAAATCACCTGCCGAGTCCCACAGGGTTCATCACTGAGCCCCACCCTCTTCAACATTTACATGGCCCCCCTCGCAGCCATCCTCCGACAACACGGCCTCAACATCGTATCCTACGCCGACAACACCCAGCTCATCCTCTCCCTCACCAAAAACCCCACCACTGCCAAACTCAACTTCCAGAAAGGAATGCAAGACGTCGCAGTCTGGATGACCAACAGTTGCCTGAAGCTCAATGCCGAGAAGACAGAAGTCCTCGTCCTCGGTACCACCCCTTTTGCATGGGACAGCACCTGGTGGCCGACCGCCCTTAGAAGCCCACCTACCCCCTTAGACCACGCCAAGAACCTCGGCATCGTACTCGACTCATCACTCTCCATGAACCGACAGGTCAACGCCGTCACCTCCAGCTGCTTCAACACCCTCCGCATCCTCCGCAAGACCTTCAAGTGGATCCCCCTGAGTCAAGGAAGACAGTCACCCACGCACTCATCACCAGCAGACTGGACTATGGAAACGCACTCTACGCCGGCATCAACAAGTCCCTACTCCGCAAACTCCAGACAGTACAGACCACCGCCGCCAGACTCGTCCTCGGCATCCCCCGACACGAACACATCAGCCAACACCTACGAAGTCTCCACTGGCTCCCCGTGGAGAAAAGAGTCACTTTCAAAATCCTCACTCATGCCTACAAATGCCTACACAACAACGGACCCAAATACCTCAACGACAGAATCAACTTCCACGTACCCAAAAGAAACCTCCGATCTTCCAACCTCGCACTGACCGAAACCCCGCACATCCACAGAGCCAGAGCAGGCGGAAGATCCTTCTCTCACATTGCAGCCAAGACCTGGAACGAGCTAACGGCAGACATCAGACGCGCCCCCTCCCTGAACACCTTCAGGAAGACCCTCATGACCTGGCTCTTCGGCTAAACCTATCTGCGGACCCCGCCCCCCGCCCCCTCACCTCAGCGCCTTGAGACCCTCACGGGTGAGTAGCACGCTTACAATTCCCTGATTGATTGAAACATTTCAGTTTAACTACGTTCAGAAAATCAAAACACATATTCATACTTTACAACACAGGACTCTGACATTACTTCGACAACAACAACATATATTTTTCAAAATGTCCTCTTCTGACCAGTCAGAAAATGACCAAGATGCAGATGTTTGAATTGCTAAAATTATTTAGGCAAAAACCTTCTTGTTATTAATGAACTTGGGGGTTATAGGACCGTTCTGTTCCAGTAGACTGTACAGTTCTTGTGTCCTTTTTAAGATGTCTACTGTACAACCTTTATCCAATGTTGCCATTTTCCTGCCCTAAACTTTCTGAGGCATTCTAGGAGTTTCCAGTTGCCTGGTCCTATTAATTGCTCCCCCATCAGGAATGTGTATTGGGCCCAGACGGTAAACATCGTTTACCACGAAAACTTTTCCCCGCAGGGAATTACAACGCAGTCGTTACAACGACCGCGTTGTAACCACGCATACCATTACTCCGCAAAAATCCAACACCTTCCCTACTGTTGCACATACTGGGGTTGGAATAGTAAATTATACTATTCCAACATCCAGCGCCCCCCCTCCGCAAGTCGTTGTTACGACTTGCGGGGTAATGGTATGCGTGGTTACAACGCAGTCGTTGTAACGACCACGTTGTAATTTCCTGCGGGGAAAAAGAATGCGTGAAAAAGAGGTATATTCGGCCCAGACAGTCCATCAATCAATCAGTGGATTTGTATAGTGCGACTAATCACTCCGGAGGGTATCCAGATAGTGAACAAAAGGAGCTGGGTTTAGCTGGGAGAGGGCCTTCCTGTCAGAATGGGAGAAGCGGAACTGTTCCCTGCCCCACTTACATTTCAAAGGAGCTGCCTCAGCACACTTAAAAGGACTGGACACCAAGCTTTTGTCACGCCAGACATCTTGGGACCTGTGCAAGGGAGAAGGAAAGTCCTGAACAATCTGTGGGGAGAAAACCCCAGATGTTTCTTCTACTTCAAAGCCAGCACCTGGTATAAATAGTGGACCCTAAGACCAACTCTTCAGTACACTCCTGAACAGGAGTGTATTGAACGCAGGTTCAGTACACTGCTGGACCTTTTGAAAACTATAGAAGGACGGCCTTGTACTCCAGAGGTCTGCCCTGCTTCTTGAGACTTGCCTCGCTTTTCAGAGGACTGCCCTGCTGCTTGAGGCCTGCCTTGTTCTCCAGAGGACTGCCCTGCTTCTTGAGACTTGCCTCGCTTTTCAGAGGACTGCCCTGCTGCTTGAGGCCTGCCTTGTTCTCCAGAGGACTGCCCTGCTGCTTGAGGCCTGCCTTGTTCTCAAGAGGACTGCCCTGCTTCTTGAGACTTGCCTCGCTTTTCAGAGGACTGCCCTGCTGCTTGAGGCCTGCCTCCTTTCTCAGAGAACTGCCCTGCTGCTACTAGAAGACTACCCTGCTGCATGAGGCCTACCTTGTGCTTCAGAGGACTGCCCCGCTGCTTGTAGCCTGCCTTGCTGCTTGGAGAGAGGACCATCTCCATGAACCCAGAACTACCAGAGTGACACCAAGGGTCAGTTGGCTGAGCTCTTGTTCTTGGGTAAATGGACACAACAAGCCCCAGAGAAGTCCCTGCCTGGACCAGCTACCGGACCTGGCTGGCCCTGCAACTGGAACAGCCTGAGCCCTGCTGGCCTCTGCTGGAATGAGTTCCTGATCTGCAAGAGGTGCCTCCCACATCCTGGACCCTTGGCCGGCATCAAGTGAGCTCCTCCTGTGAAATCCAGAAGTTTTGAACTCTGCGCAACAGGCTTTGAGATGCTAACATTTTCAGTGGGACTAGCCTGTTTCCTGTGGCCGGCCTGCACTCCATCGCAATCAGCCTGAACTTGTGACTTTGTCTCGGTCTAGCGCATTCTGATTCTTGGTGCTATTTTTCTTCGACGTTTAAACATGCACATCTCTGCTTCTACTCACTGACGTTTTGTCATTTTGGTCTTATTTTATTTATTACAATTCATACTATTTTTATAAATTGGTTTGGGATTTTTATTGTGTTGTGTTTTCACTTTTACTGTTTGTGTGCTGGATAAATACTTTGCACATTGCCTCCAAGTTAAACCTGACCGCTTTTGTGCCAAGCTACCAGAAGGTTTAGGCACCAGTAAATGTAGTGACTTTTGTGGTTCACCTTGACGAGGATTGTTGTTGTTGCTTTAGAAGGGGTTTCACCCCTTAACTCCAAAACCCAATTTCTACCAGCCATCATATGAGGACACCAAGCTCATCGAGCAGCAAGAGGAGACATGGCTCTACTGTTCAACCATTCCCAATGAAAGCTTCTAGCATCATTTTATCATACAGTTTTAGTAAGGGCGGCAGCAAATAACACCACTCTGCTGCACATGAAGGAAGAAGATGCTGTCTTAATAGATACATGATGTAAGCCGTCGCTGGAAACGATGATGGAAATTTCTGGAGAGAGCTTCAAAGTCCCTGTCAGTCATGGTGGTAATACCAAGAATGGAGAAGAAATACAAATGCACTGTACAGGATCCTGTTGTTACTAGGGATCAATGTGCCACCTGATTCACGAGTGGTCCATGCGACCAGCGCAGGGGCCCTAAGGCAAGGAACAGAATATATGCCTCTACCTGACAAAGAAAGTGAAAGCATTGATGATCTTGGTAGCAGCTATGCAATGAGACATTGTGGATCTGTCAGTGGGAGAAGGTCACAAGTGTTCATGCAGCATCTATAAGAGATGTATTAAGAGAAAAATAATGTATTAGCGAGGGTAAAATACTATCTAACACCAACCTTATCGAGCCTTCTACTCTGCCTTTTATTTCCCCATTCACGGACAGAACTCTGAAAGTCCCACAGGGCTCATCTCTGAGCTCCACTTTATTATCCATGTGACTCCTCTCGTTAAGTTAGTAAGTTGGATCAAGTCAGCGTCAAAACTGGTATATGCTCAGTTGCACGATGAATGCAGGAAAACTTTCTTAAGCTTAACTCAGACAAGACTACAGTCTTAATTTTGAATAGCTCCCGATCTCGGAAGGCTCACTGGTCTTTTGACTTCTTGCCATTGGAGTTAGGAGACTGAATCACACCTGTGGACAGTGTGCTTAACCTGGACTTCATCTGTTGACAATAAGCTCAATGGTTCTGCCTAGTTAGCTAAATTGTAATTGCTCTGTTTTCTTCACCTAGAAGTATTAAGGAAGATCCTTCCCCTGTTCTCGTCTGATCTTCCCAATCATTCATGCCAGAATTAGATCACATTTAGATTCCTGTAATGCGCTATACTTGGCATTACTTTAATGCAAGATACTGCAACTTCACTTAATCCAAAGCCTGGCTGCCAGAATTCTGTTGACACTCCCTAAGTGCTCCCCAGTTATTGATCATTTGAGACAGGGGCCCATGGCTGCCTATTGAGAAAATGTAGAAATTCAAACACCTTTGCATCTGTCATGAGGTGGTGAATTCTTATATAGGATAATAATTCCACACACTTCTCACGTAACGTATGTTTTGCTGCTCAAGGACTACTGTCCATTCCTTTAATCAGTAAAAGTAGAAGCAACAATTGTGCATTGTCCTTCACTGCACCCAAGTTCTGATGGATACATCTGCCTGTGGATTTCTCACCTTTGAATTACCCCTGCGCCAGCATTCCACAAACTTTTTTCTAGCTCTGCCACGTCGACGAGGACGTCACAATGGCACGGCTCTGCTCGCGACTCTGTATGACGTCACCGAAGCCAGAAGTAGACCTCGTCGGCGTGCTGACGTCAGTTCCCTTTTTTCCGTGCCGTCGACGCGTAACGGTTTTCTGGGACTCTCCATTTTCTTGACAATTACTTTATCTGCTGTTTCCCTTAGTGTAGCAGTGCTATGGCGACATCGAAGAAGTCTGGTTTCAAGCCCTGCAGAGAGTGTGGGGGTCATATATCTACCCCATGAAGACTGTTTGTGGTGTCTTTCTTCGGACCACGACGTCGGAGGCTGCTCCAGTTGTCGGAAGATTAATCCGAAGGCTTTGAAGGAGCGTGAGTCTAAGCTTTTTATGGCGAAGGCAAGAAAGAAGAAGAGGGGCCAAAAGAGGTCGAAGTCAAAATCTAAGTCGTCGACTTCGCATACTTCAAAGTCGAGGAAACACAAGTTAGAAGAGAAGGCACGGTTCCCGACGTCGTTCATCGAAGGATAGAGCTTCGAGGTCGCCGTCTCTGGCTTCACGACGTCGTTCTGAAGACTTCATCTCGCCTTCTCCTTCTCCTCAAGCGACTCCGGCTCACTCTCCATCGCTGAGGGGTTCTCCGGCGCAGTCACCGACGCCGAGGGGTTCTCCGGCGCTGAGAGATTCTCAGGAGCCTAGGTTGTCTTCACCTGTGCCTGCAACCTCTCCTGTTTTGGGTCCGACGGGCCCGACGCCAACTCGGCCTCGAGTGGGTTCAGACTCGGCTCCTTATCCACCCTTTCCAGGACCTGGGTCGGATCCTTCGCATTTTCTTAATGCGATGTACGACATGTTTGCCAGAGCAGCTTACCCTACCGGTGCGCCGCGGGCCCCGTGGGTCCGCTTGCTTTAAATTTGGGCGTTCCACAGCAATATGCCCTGGCACCCTTCGTGCCCTTTATGCCGACGGCGCCGTCTTGGCAGTTTCCAGCTCCGAGGTTCTCAACGCCGTTTTCATTCTCCGTCGCCATCTGGTGGACCTTCTTCCTCTCGGCTTCGTTCAGCGCCGATGCCTTCGTCAGAGGCTCTTCCTTCGACTCCGGCGCCGGTGTCTCCGGCGCCGCTGACACCGGTCCCGAAGTTGCGGTCAAGAAGAGCGGCCCAAAGGCTGTTAGAAGAGTAAGAATTTCAGCGGGAGGAAGCTGAAGAAGGTGAAATTGATGAGACTGTTGATGAGTTTGAGGGCCTTCAGGAGGCGAGTGGTCTAGACACTTCCCCAGAGTGGGAGCTTTCATCACCAAAGGCCTCTCCTTCTCATGATGTGGCGCCTTATCATGATGTGATCAGGAAGGCTGCTGAACATTTAGACCTTCAATTGCCCACAGCTGAATTCAGGCCTAATATTCTTACAGAGGTTTTACATTCCCCATCTTCTGTGGTTGAGCCTCTTTTGCCTTTTAATGAGGCTTTGACTGAGCCAATTCTTGAGGTGTGGCGGAAGCCCCTTTCTGCTCCTGCCGTTTCAAGGTCGGTGGCAAGGAGGTACAGGCCTGCTCCTGGTGATCCTGCTTTTCTCTCTGCACATCCTACACCGGAAAGTTTAGTGGTGCAGGCTTCCTGTTCTAAGCAGTCGACGGGATCATTTCCTCAGGCTCCTGCAGACAGAGACTCTAAAAAATTGGAACAGACGGCCAAGAAGGTCTTCTGTTCCTCTGGTATGGCGTTGAAGTCCACCAATGCTACATGCTTGTTGGGGAGGTATATTCACGCCTTAATGGATTCGGCGAAGCTACCAGACAGTGATCGTGGCTCCTTTTCAGAAGTGCTGGCGGATACGCAGGCTGCAGCTCGTCAAGTTATCCAGTCTGGTCTGGACATTGCTCATTCGGTGGCCAGGGTGATGGGTTCCTCTATTGCCTGGCATGCCTGGCTCAGGTCTTCGGGGTTTTCGCCAGATGTGCAAGCTACTCTCCTCGATCTACCGTTCGATGGGTCCAAGGTCAATTCTGCGCTGCAGAGATTTAAAGACAGTAGAGCCACTGCAAAATCATTGGGTCTTCAGTCTCAAACCAGGGGTTTTGGATATAAGAGATACCGTGGTTTTGGTAAGGCAGCTTCCTTTCGTGGCCGGCAGCAGCCTCGGCAGCAACAGCAGCAGAATCCTCTGTACAGATCTTACAGAGGAAAGGGCGGAGGTCGTCTGCGAGGTGCATCCCGTCAACTCTCCTCCTCCTCTTCTTCCTCTCCTGCCCCCACCACTGGTGCCACAGGAAAGCAGCTCTAGATCCCCCATCTTGGAGCATGCTGGTCCTGTAGGGGGTCGGGTGTCCCATTTTCTTCAAGATTGGAAATCTATCACTTCAGACCTTTGGGTTTTGAATCTTGTGGAAAATGGGTACGCCCTTCCCTTCCGGGAGTTTCCTCCTGCTTACCCTCCTCGCCAGGGCTGGTGTTCAGAGGATCATTTGTTGCTTCTGCAGCAGGAAGTTCTTGCCTTATTGCAGAAAGGTGCGATAGCGGTGTTCCCGGAGCAGGAAAGGGGTCAGGGATGCTACTCCCGGTATTTCCTGATTCCCAAGAAGGACGGCAGATTAAGGCCTATCCTGGACCTCAGGGTCTCGAATTTTTACCTCAAACAGGAAAAATTCAACATGTTGACCCTAGCTCAGGTTCTTCAAGCGCTGCAACAAGAGGACTGGATGGTGTCGATCGACTTGCAGGATGCTTATTTTCACATCCCCATCCTGAAGTCTCACAGGAAGTATCTCCGTTTTATGGTGGGGTCTCAGCACTACCAGTTTGCAGTCCTTCCGTTCGGTCTTAATTCCGCGCCTCGAGTCTTCACAAAGGTGATGGTGGTGGCAGCTCATCTCAGGAAGTCGGGGATTCCTGTTTTACCCTATCCGGACGACTGGCTGCTCAAAGCAAAGTCGCCGGAGATGGTGCTTCATCATCTGCCCATGACAGCACAGCTGTTGTTCGACTTGGGCTTCTCGATAAATGTGCCCAAATCTCACCTGGTGCCCTCACAGCGCAATCTGTTCATAGGGGCAGTACTGGACATGGTTGTGTGTCGAGCTTTCCCGGCTCCGCAGAGGATTCTCGACATTCAACAGATAATTCCTTTGTTTCACGATGGAGCGGTTGTTCCAGTCCTGAAGGTCCTACGCCTGCTCGGTCTGTTCGCTTCCTGCATTCTGTTGGTCAACCATGCACGCTGGCACATGAGGGCTCTCCAGTGGTGCCTCCGCTTGCAGTGGTATCAGTACAACGGAGATCTCAGGGAGATGGTCAGAATCTCCAGAGATACTGCAGCGGATCTGTCTTGGTGGCGTGTGAGGGGCAATCTGTCACAAGGAAAGCCCTTTCATCTTCCTTCACTGGTGGCCACAGTAATCACGGATGCCTCCACTTTAGGGTGGGGTGCTCATCTGGGGGATCTGGAGATCAAAGGCCTTTGGTCTCCGGAGGAAAGGTTGTTTCATATCAACCTTGTGGAATTGCGGGCGATACGTTTAGCTCTCAAGGCCTTTCTTCCCTCCTTTCGCGGTCAGTCGGTTCAGGTCCTGACGGACAACACTACCACGATGTGGTATATAAACAAACAGGGAGGAGTAGGGTCGTATCGTCTCTGCAGAGAGGCTCTGCGACTCTGGTCCTGGGCTCAGGACCATCAGATTTGTGTTATGGCAAATCATCTGGTAGGAGTGCTAAATGTTCGTGCGGACAGTCTCAGTCGGCGCTTCTCGGCCGATCACGAGTGGCGGCTTCATCCGGAGGTGGTCCATCTCATCTTCAGGATGTGGGGATTTCCTCGGTTGGACCTCTTTGCCACTCACGAGAACGCGTACTGCCCGTTGTTCTGCAGTCTCCAGTTTCCGATGCAGGGAGCGTTGGGGGACGCGTTTCAGTTGGAATGAGGTTCACAGCTCCTTTACACGTTTCCTCCCATACCCTTGATTCCTCGGGTTCTGAGGAAGATTCACCAAGACCGGGCCAAAGTCATATTGATCACCCCGGATTGGCCAAGAAGGGTGTGGTACACAGATCTACTTCACCTCTCTTCGCACCCTCCGCTCTGTCTCCCTCTCAGGGCAGACCTCTCGCAGTCGCTGGGGCAGGTTCTACACCCCCACCTCCAGAGCCAGCACCTTCATGCCTGGAGATTGAACGGGGCAATCCGAGTTCTTTCTCTCTCCCACCGGATGTGGTGGACGTTATTTTATCTTCCAGGAGACACTCCACCAAATCTATTTATTCCTCTAGGTGGTCCAAATTTGTGAAATGGTGTGGAGAGAGGTCTATTGATCCTTTAAAGGCCCGTTTGTCTGATGTGCTGAGTTTCTCTTTCCTTGGCTCAGCAGGGTTGTGCTGTGGCCACGGTAATGGGTTATTTGTCGGCCTTGTCGGCTTTCCTTTGTTTGCCGGACCAGCCATCTTTATTTAAATCTCCAGTTATGAGGTTCATTAAGGGCCTTACCAATAGGTTTCCTCCCATTCCCTTCGTTATGCCTTAGTGGGATTTAAATCTTGTACTCACTTTCCTTATGGGTTCTCCTTTTGAGCCTCTTCATAGTTGTCCGTTGAGGCTTCTTACTTTCAAAACGGTCTTTCTGATTGCTATTACCTCGGCCAGGAGGGTAAGTGAGCTTCAGGCTCTTAGTTCCAAACCTCCATTTTTAACCATTCATGCAGAAAAGATGGTTTTCAGGACCAGGGCTGCTTTCCTGCCTAAGGTGGTTACTCCTTTCCATCTAGGGCAATCCATTACCTCACCTACCTTACCCTCACCCTTCCAAGGAGGAGGAGAGACTTCATCGCTTGGATCCTAAGAGAGCTGTCCGTTTCTATCTGGACAGAACCAAGGATCTGAGACTGGACGATCAGCTCTTCGTGGGCTATGTTGGACGAATGAAGGGCAAGGCTGTTCACAAGCGAACACTCTCCAGGTGGATCATCTTGTGCATTAAGATCTGCTACGCTTTGGCCAAGAAGGAACCGCCTGAAGGTATTAGAGCTCATTCCACCAGAGCTAAGTGTTCTTCTTCTGCTTTGGCTAGAGGTGTTCCTGTTGTTGACATTTGTAAGGCAGCAACTTTGGCCTCCCTCCACACCTTTGCGAAGCATTACTGCTTTGATTCGGAGGTTAGGAGGGAAGGCCATTTTGCACGCTCTGTGCTTCAGTATTTTTTGGTATGAGTTGGTGGACACCCTCCTCCGGGAGTGGGACTGCTGTGGGATTCAATTCAAAAGGTGAGGAATCCACAGGCAGATGTATCCATCAGAAGAACAAGTTACTTACCTTCGGTAACGCTTTTTCTGGTGGCTACAGTATCTGCCTGTGGATTCCTCACTGACCCACCCTCCTCCCCGTTGTCCACCTACGTATACCAAAGGATTTATTCGTTATTTGACATGGTTGTTTCCCTATGTCTTTTGATTGCCTTGCTATTGGTGTTTAGGAAATGCTTTGTTTCTTTAGCTTTTCCTATTTTTCTTTATGCTGCGTGTATTTATGTATATATTGTATACTGTGTATACTCCAATTATGTTGTCGGTCCACCCTTTTGCCTCGGAGGCACGGAAAAAATGGGTGGAACTGACGTCAGCACGCCAACGAGGTCTACTTGTGGCTCCTGTGACGTCATACGGAGTCGCGAGCGGAGCCGTGCCATTGTGACGTCCTCGTCGACGTTGGGAGAGCTAGAAAAAGGTTTCTGTGGAATGCTGGCGCAGGGGTAATTCAAAAGGTGAGGAATCCACAGGCAGATACTGTATCCACCAGAAAAAGGGTTACCGAAGGTAAGTAACTTGTTCATTTGGAATATGCTTATTAATCAAGAACATCTTTCCTTTAGGAACGTGTAGAAAGAATTGGACTCTAGATTGTATGAGCTAGTGTGTGGGTTTTGTTTAGCGTTTGGAAGTCCAGTAGTGTAACAGAGCACCAATAATCATTTGTTGTGCCTTAGAGGCTGCAGATGCACCTTCCAGGCAGATCATTACCAGTATCTTGCTAAGACTACGTGCCTATCTTCGAACGTCTGTGTTCAGGCTAGAAGTGCAACAGCAGCTCGGTCTACCTTTCAATGGGCTACACTTCTTCGGACCACAAGTGGACGAGATGTTGTTAAAGAAAGATATGGACACAGCAAAGGTCATGGGTGTTATGAGGAAACCGGCCATTAGTTGTGTGTCCTACACAAGTAATGGCTCCATGTACACCCCTTGTAGGAAAGTGGGTTTCTGTTGCAGTAACCCCCCCACTGTTTGCCAGAACTACTGATGCACTTTGACTTGATGTGCCCCGGGTCCCTGCCAATCAGGTTCCCAGGGGCTGTCTTCCTTCCCCAAAACTGTACCCAATTGGCATCTCTGGCCACAGGTCAGCCCGTGGTAAATGGTACCACAGGTACCCAGGGCACTGTGACCAGGGAAGACCTCCAAGGGCTGCAGCACTTATTGTGCCACCCTTAGAGGCCCTGTTCATATATATATATATATATATATATATATATATATATATATATATATATATATACACACACACCCCCACCACACACCCCCATTCATTGCAGGCTGCGTGTTTTGGTGCAGAACAGTGAAGAGTCGAAATGGCACACATCCCTGTGTGCCATGCCTACAACCCACTGCCCTGGCATAGAACAGTCACCCCTCTAGCTGGGTGCCCTATACCAGTGGTGAGGGTACAGGTGTATGAGCCCTGTACCCCTACAGTGTCTAAGTCCATACTTAGACATTGTAAGTGCAGTGCTGCCATTAAGAGTATATGGTGCTGGGAGTTTGTGATTAAGAACTCTACAGCTCCATATTGGCTACACTGAAAACTGAGAAGTTTGGTATCAAACTTCTCAGCACTTTAAACCCACACTGATGCCAGTGTGGGATTTAGTGAAAAATGCACTCAGAGGGCATCTTCGAGATGCCCCCGAAAAACAACTAGCCTCTGGTGTGTTCCCTAACTGGGACACACCAGCCTGCCACCACGAGACATGTTTCTGGACCCCTAGGGTGGGAGCCTTCGCTCCCTGAGCCCAGAAACAAAGCCTTTCCTTGGCGGAGGTGTTCCCACCTTCTCAGGCCAGGAAGAGCCATCTGTGGCAGGGAAGCTTCAAAGGCCTGGCAGCCTTTGTAATGCTACCCCCAGCCTCTCCTGCTGTCAGGAGCAGGCCCCCTTCCTGTCTCCCCTCCTTTTCGGCGGGAAAAATTAGCCAGCCCAGAAATAGGACTGACTGCCTTCAACGAAGACCGGATCTCCTGTAAAAAGCAGCCCTTTTCAAAAGAAACTCCGAAAACAGACTCTGAGCCTGCTGAGGACAAAGGAACCAGACGCCTGGAACTACCACTGCACCCGTCGCCTACGGCCCAAGTTCGAGTGGCCCACCGTTCCCATCGAGGTCCCCCAGCGTTCCAGAGTCCGAGTCCACCGTGGGTTGACCCCTCCAGGACTCCCCGACGTTGCCTGCAACCTCTGCACGGAGACCCCGCCCCAACCGCGAGTGGCCCGATAAGGTGAAATCCGACCTCAAGACGCCCCTGCATCCAGCCGCCCTGCGCCCTGGAGAAAGGAACCCGAGGTACACCTACGTTCCCGAGCCCTCCAACTTACCTGCCCAGCTGTTGGTTCCTCCCGGAAGTCTTCCTGGACCGAGCCTGCAGCTAAAAAACAAAACTGAAAATCCCTATTGAAAACAACAGGGCACCCGACGCCAAAACAGTACCCTGCACCCAGCCGCCGCTGCGGGTGCACTTTGTGTGCTAATCCGGATCCCCCTTTGCCTTGACCCTAAAACCAGGAGCTTGGCTCCCACAACCAAGTGGCCTGCTAGTCAGCAGCCACCAACCGGAGGCCCCCTATCTCTCATTGGATAACATTGGGGCCTCAGCACTCTGCACCCGGCCGCCCTAGTGCCTCTGAGGGTGTAACTAGAGTGCATCCTTGACCCTGGGGGACCCCTGAGTCTACCCCCAGAACCTCAACTCCCACTGCCAAATACTTACCTTAAAACCGATAACACTATTTTCCTCCATAGGATAACATTGACTGTTTTTCTTGGAAAAGTTTCTAAGTGTGGAGTTTGAAAACCTAAAGAAATTATTTAAAATTGTACTGTTTAACAAAAACGATTTTACTTACCTGTTTACAGGAAATGTCCCAGAGTAGTATCTAGGTATACTACTCTGTGTAAGAAAAGTAATCCAAAAAGTAACTTACCTGGTATTTTACTGAAAAGCCCATTCAAGCCTATGTACTGTATTTACAAAGTATTGCATTTCTCTGCAACCATACTGTAAGTCAAAACAAAGTGCATATGCAATTACAATTCAAACTGTTTACAAACTGCATTACTACTGTAAAGTATGTATTGCTTACCTGTGCCAGGCTTGCTTGGTTCTAGAAAATAAAATAACTAAAAGAATATTTTCATACAAAAACAATTGGTCTGAAGTTCAGTCTTTGAGTGTGTGAATTCATTTGCTGACTGAGTGTGTACAACAAATGCTTTACACTGTCCTCTGATACTGCCTTACTGCTCGACCACACTACCACAAATGGAGAGTGAGGTGCTATCTAACTTTACCTCTGCCTACCTTTGGGGTTCCACTGGACTCTGTGCACACTATACCTCACGTTGGTATAGTATATACAGAGCCAGCTTCCTACATTGGTGGATCAGCGGTGGGATATACAACTTTGCATTTGTTGAACTACTTGGTTACCACCTGATCACACGACAGAACTCTTAAATTGTCTTTAGAATTCTGATTTTTCAAATTGGCATTTTTGCAAAATTACTAAAAGTCTTGCTAGGGCCTTGGTTAAGTCCCTGTAGAATGTTAGGAAAATAAAAGTCACTTTAGCTAGGGTTAGAAATCTTTTTTTAACAATGTCTCAAAACAAGAACCCAGCTGGTAGTGAAAATAACCATAATGCCATAGAGGACATGGTTGAGGAGCTCGACCTCACCCCTTATCTTCACTTGTCTTTCAAGGAGATAAGGTCCCTATTAAAAATATAACCATGGGGTCCCATCCCACCAAGCAAAAGCTCTAGGAGCTGTTGGCTGGGTATGCTAAGGACCACCCATCTGAAAATGGTGAAGACCAGTCAGATGAGGAAGAAGAGGAAGGGGATGACCAGGTAGATCACCCCCCTCCACTTCATAGGGAGACGGGGGCCCAAGTGCCCTTCACTCCAAGACTAAACCTCTCAGTACCTAGATCCCACACAGGTGGATCAGGTACCACTGAGGACATTGAGGAAAGCCTCAATGAGGAGGACATCCTGCTAGCTAGGCTGACGAAAAGATTAGACCTAGAGACCAGACTCCTGGCTCTAGAAAAAGAAAGAGCAGAGATGGGCCTAGGACCCATCAATGGTGGCAGCAATCTAAAAAATATAGAAAAGGAAGGATCCTATGATCCCAAGATCCCCAAAGGGATTGTCCCTAAATTTGAGGAGGGTGATGATAACACCAAATGGTTCACAGGCTTTGAAAGGGCTTGTGAATCCAGAAGAGTGAAGAAAACTCACTGGGGGGCACTCCTTTGGGAACTGTTCTCCGGTAAGTGCAGAGACAGACTTCTGACCCTTAGTGGGGCAGATGCTGGGTCTTATGACCTCATGAAGAGAACTCTGATTGAGGGATTTGGACTCACAACTGAGGAGTATAGAATTAGATTCAGGGGGGCTCAGAAATCCCAGAGTCAGCCCTGGGTGGAATTTGTAGACTACTCAGTTAAGACACTAGATGGCTGGTTGACTGGAAGCAAAGTGCAAGATTATGATGGTCTGTAAGGAAGTGGGTTTCTGTTGCAGTAACCCCCCCACTTTTTGCCAGACCACTGATGCACTTTGACTTGATGTGCCCTGGGTCCCTGCCAATCAGCTTCCCAGGGCCTGTGTTCTTTCCCCAAAACTGTGCCCAATTGGCATCTCTGGCCACAGGTCAGCCCCTGGTAAATGGTACCACAGGTACCCAGGGCACTGTGACAAGGGAAGACCTCTAAGGGCTGCAGCACTTATTGTGCCACCCTTAGAGGCCCTGTACCTTTACACACACACACTGCCTTTGCAGACTGCGTGTTTTGGTGCAGAACAATGTGAAGAGTCGACATGGCACACACCTCTGTGGGCCATGCCTACAACCCACTGCCTTGGCATAGGTCAGTCACCCCTCTAGCTGGGTGCACTATACCAGTGGTGAGGGTACAGGTGCATGAGCCCTGTACCCCTACAGTGTCTAAGTCCATTCTTAGACATTTTAAGTGCAGTGCTGCCATTAAGAGTATATGGTGCTGGGAGCTTATTACGAACTCCACAGCACCATAATGGCTGCACTGAAAACTGAGAAGTTTGGTATCAAACTTCTCAGCACATTAAACCCACACTGATGCCAGTGTGGGATTTAATGAAAAATGCACATAGAGGGCATCTTTGAGATGCCTCCTGAAAAACGACCAGCCTCTGGTGGGTTCCCTGACTGGTACACACCAGCCTGCCACCACGAGACATGTTTCTGGGCCCCTAGGGTGGGAGCCTACGCTCCCTGAGCCCAGAAACAAAGCCTTTCCTGGGCGGAGGTGTACACACCTCCCCCAGGCCAGGAAGAGCCATCTGTGGCAGGGGAGCTTCAAGGCCTGGCAGCCTTTGTAATGCGACCCCCCAGCCTCTCCTGCTATCAGGAGCAGGACTCCTTCCTGTCTCCCCTCCTTTCGGCAGGAAGACAGGCGGGAAAAACTAGCCAGCCCAGGAGGTGTGCCCACCTCTGCCAACTCCACCCCTCAGGTGGGGGAGGCGAGGTGAAGCTCACTCTCCAGTGCTCGCCATCTTGCAGATGGCAGGCACTCCTCAATCAGGATTAGGGATTGTGCTCACTCCCCACGTGGGTGAGCACACCAAGGGTGTAGTCACCCTAAGGTCAGTAGCCCATTGGCTACTGACCTCAAGACTCTAAAACGCCCCTAAATACAGTATTTAGGGGGCAGCCCTGAACCAGGAAGGCAGATCCAGCCTACCAACAAGAAGAAAAGAAGGACGAAGAGCCGTGCAGAGCTAACAAGAGGACGACGCCCACTGACTTGGCCCCAGCCCTACAGGCCTGTCTCCCCTCGAACCTGCTTCTGCGAAATCCCGGCGTGTCCAGCAGCCAGCAACCTCCACAAACCCCGGAGGACCTGCCTGCCTTCACTTCCAAGACTGTTTCTCCCGTGAACACCGGTCGTGTTTAAACTGCAGCTTCTGGCTCCGGCCGGAGACCGCGAATCCAGCCCACTCTGCACCTGCCGAACCTGGCCCGAGCTCGAGTGGAAAAACACCACAAGAAGGTCACCCCGGCGATCCTGACCCGAGATCCGGCGACTCCTGACCTGCCTCAAGCCTCCAGACAACACCTGCAGCCTCAATCCAGAGGCCCCCCTCTACCGCGACCAGAGCGGGTAAGAAAATCCGACCCTAAACACCCCTGCACCCGACGCCCCACGGCCTTGTGTGCCCCAACCAACGGTGCCTAACCAACCCAAGACATCCCAACTTACCCCTCGAAGTGGTGGTCGCACCCAGAACTTCCTCGTCCCCGAGCCTGCAGTGCTTCTTCAAACCGGAGGCTCTCCATAGAAAACAACAGGGCGTCCGACTTCGAAACAGCACTCTGCACCCGGCCGCCCCAGTGCCGCTGAGGGTGCACCTTTTGTGCCTACTTGTTTCCTCTTTTGCCCTGACCTAAACCCTAGGAGCTTTGCTCCCACAACCCAGTGGCCTGCTTGCCAGCAGCCACCAACCGGAGACCCCTATCCTCCATAGGATAACATTGGGCCTCAACACTCTGCACCCGGCCGCCCTAGTGCCGCTGAGGGTGCAACAACAGTGCATCACTGACCCTGGGAGACTCCTGAGTCTGACCCCAGAACCCTAACTCCAAAGACCGAATACTTACCTCGAAACCGATAACCTGTTTTTCCTCATAGGATAACATTGACACTTTTTCTCCCAAAAAGTTTCTAAGTGTCGACTTTTGAAAACTAAGAATATTCCTTAAAAATCGCACAAATAACCTAAACGAATTTTCTCAACTATTTGCAGGAAAGGTCCCAGTGCTGAATCTAGGTATCCAGCACTGTGTAGGAAAAGTAACGTAAAAGTAACTTACCTGTGAATTGAATTTCCTTCCATAGGATAACATTGGTGGTTCTATGTGAAAAAGTTTCCAAGTGTCAACTTTTGAAATACAAGAATATTCTTTAAAAATCGTACATCTAACTAAAACGCATTTTCTCAACTGTTTTCAGGAAATGTCCCAGTGTTGAATCTAGGATCCAGCACTGTGTTAGAAAAAGTAATCCGAAAAGTAACTTACCTGCAATTTACAGGAAAAGCGTATGTATTTCAATGTACTGGTCCAAAAAGTTTCTGTGTGGACTTTTGAAATCTGAAAATATTCTCTAAAAATCGTACAAACTACAAAAACGTAATTACTTACCTGTTTTAAGTAAATGTTCCAGTGCTGAATCTAGGAGTCCAGCACTGGATTACAAAAGTAACGCAAAAGTAATTTTACCTGCATTTACCTTAACAAGCCATTCATTTCAATGTACTGCATTTACTAAGTATTGCAACCTACTGCATCCCCTGTAAATCAAATCAAGTACAATCTTCATTGCTTTTTAAAACTGTGTACAACAAGTAACCTATTACTGAAAATAATTGAATGCTTACCTGTATCAGACTTGCTTGGTTCTAAAATAAAATATCTGAAAGAGACACGTTAGTGACAGATTCCTTACCTTAGAATATCCCCAGGCATCAGGCTGGATCCGGAAAGTTTTGCGTAGCAGTACCCCTGCGCGTCGGTAGGCGGCGTCGTGCGGCTCCGCGTCTGACGTCGTGATCGCCGGGATGACGTCGCGGCCAGTACTTAGACGCCGCCCATGCCTGCTGGCGTCAGTTCTTTCTTTTTCCGCGCCAGTAAGCGCAGATCCGGATTGAGCAGTGCCCCTAGTCATTTTTTGACTGAGTATTTTTTGAGACTTTTTTGTCCAAGTTTTCGAGTCGCTTCGACTCCAAGGTGTCAGTAGAGATGCCCGGCTTCAAGCCATGCGAGATCTGTAATCGCATGATGTCGATTACGGATCCGCACCGAGAGTGTCTCTTCTGCCTGTGGCGCGGCCACGACCCCAAGTCGTGCCCTGAGTGTCGGTCCCTCGCCCCGAAGGCTTTGCAAGAGCGGTCTCGAAAGCGCCTCGAGGCCCGGCACTCGGCTCCGCGCCGCTCGAGGTCCCGGCCCCGGGAGAGGTCGAGGGGCCGGTCGCGGAGCCGTCGTTATTCGTCGGGGTCGAAGTCTTAGTCTTCAGGTAAGGCGAAGCACAAGAGGTCTAAGAAGCGTCGCTCTAAGACCTCCCCTCGCCGGTCTCACGACCCGGCCGAGGGTCCAGATGGTACCACTCCGGGGGTACCCGAACAGCCGACGCCGGCCTACCCGCCTGTCCCGGGTCCGACGTCGACTCCGGCCGAGATACAGGACTTCCTGTCGGCCATGGCTCGCATCTTCGGGCCTAAGGGTTACCCCGGTGCGCCTTCGGGCCCCACGGGCCCCAGTGGGGGTCCTCCTTTGGCACCACCGGCGGCTCCGGCCCCAGTGTCTCCGGCGGCTCCGGGCGCCGCAGGACCCCCTCGGATCCAGGCCTGGATCCCGGTCGACGCCGGTTGACCTAACAACACCTCCACCGGCGCCGACCTCACCGGTACCGTTCACGGCTCCGTCCGAGGCCCCGGGCGGCGCCGTCCCCAGGTTCTCCCCGGAACCGGACACGGAGCCGGATCGACGTCGCTCGACGCCGATTCCGACGCCGATGGGACCTTTCTTCCTCATGTCCCTCCTCCATACTTTTCACCTGTTTTGGAGGACGAGGAGGACTGGGAGGGGTCGGAAGACCCTCTCACAGCTCAATGTGAGCCTTATCAGGACTGGGCTGAGGAACTGGGTGATGCCAGTGGTCTGGACACCTCTCCTGACCTTGGCATGCTGTCTCCTCCTTCCGTGGCTACGGAGGAGGGAGCAAGATATGCAACGGTGTTGCGTAGGGCGGCCGCGGCCTTGCGCCTCGAGCTCCATACAGTGGCTGTCAGGACTAACCTCCTGACGGAAGTGCTTCAGCCGGCGGCTACCTCTTCGGAGCCACTGCTGCCGTTCAACGACTCACTTTCTGACGTTCTTCTGGGCACCTGGTCCCGGCCCACCATAGGGGCTCCTGTGGACAGGAACGTAGCCCGACGCCATCGCCCGGCCCTGGGCGACCCTCTGTTCCTCTCCCAACACCCCACCCCCGAGAGCTTGGTTGTCCAAGCCTCTACCTATCAAACCGCCTTCCCTACGGCTCCGCCGGATAGGGAATCCAAAAAACTGGAACAATTTGGGAAGAAGATTTTTTCTTCCTCCAGTGCTGGCTTGCGGTCCGTGAATACCGCTTGCCTTTTGGGCCGTTACTCCCACTCTCTGTGGGATTCGGTGGCGCAGGTGCTGCCCAAGTGTCCTGAGGAGGTCCAGGCACTTCTCTCCCGTGCTATTGCGGACGGGAGAGACGCAGCGAAGTTCACTATCCGATGTGGTCTAGATACCGCTGACTCGCTAGGCAGATCGCTTTCTACGACAGTGGCGCTGCGCCGTCACGCCTGGCTGAGGACCACTGGTTTTTCGGGCGATGTCCAAAACACCCTTATGGACATGCCCTTTGATGGTATCCGCCTTTTTGGCAATAAGGCAGACAGCGCGCTGGAGCGCTTTAAGGACTCGCGGGCTACGGCCAAGTCCTTGGGCCCCGCGCCCTCCGCAGCAGTCTGCTTTTCGCCCCTTTCGTGGCCACGGAAGGGGTGCCCAGTCACGTCCACTGCCCAGCCACCGGCCCGCGCAGCAGGCGCCTTCGCTCGGCCGAGGACGTGGCTCCCGCCGGGTCGGGTAACCAGCGTGCGGGTCAGGCCACCACCTCCGCCCCGTCCGCGGCCTCCTAGTCCTTCCTTTCCAGTCCACAGCACGGCAGTGGGGGGCAGGGTCCGCCATCACCTTCCCCACTGGCGCACCATCACATCGGACAGGTGGGTTTTGGACATTGTCCGAAGGGGCTACTCCCTCCCCTGTGAGACTACCCCCCCAGCCATGCCACCTCAGCACCACCACATGTCGGGGGACCATTTGGTTCTTCTTCGACAGGAAGTTGCGGCCCTCTTGGCCAAGGGGGCCATCGAGCGCGTTCCGACCCCAGAAGTAGGGCGTGGTTGCTATGCCCACTACTTTCTGGTGCCCAAAAAGGACAAGGAGGACATGCGTCCTATCTTGGCCTCCGGAACGTCAATCGCTTCCTCCGGAAGGAGAAGTTCAAGATGCTCACCCTAGCTCAGGACTTGACTGCCCTCGACCCCGGAGATTGGATGGTAGCGTTGGACTTGCAGGACGCATATTTTCACATCCCCGTCCTGCCGGCCCACTGGCGTTACCTGCGGTTCACGGTAGGCCTCGAGCACTTTCAGTTCACCGTGCTTCCCTTTGGCCTTACCAGCGCCCCTCGGGTGTTCACGAAAGTGATGGCGGTGGTCGCAGCTCATCTGCGCCGGGCAGGGGTTCCAGTCTTCCCCTACCTCGACGACTGGCTGCTGAAGGCGGGCTCGTCCCAGGCAGTCGTCTCCCACCTCCAGACTACGGCCGGACTCCTGCACTCGCTGGGGTTCTCCATCAACGTGCCGAAGTCGCACCTGATTCCTTCTCCACAGCTCCTTTTCATCGGAGCAGTTCTGGACACAACGCAGTTTCGGGCCTATCCTCCCGAACGGCGAGTCCAGGATATTCAGGCTATGATTCCGATCTTTCAGCCTCTATCCTGGGTTTCGGTACGGATGACCCTGAGGCTGCTGGGCCTCATGGCCTCCTGCATCCTGCTGATCGATCATGCCAGATGGCATATGCGGGCTCTGCAGTGGGACCTGAAGTTCCAGTGGGCGCAGCATCAGTGGAACCTGTCCGATTACGTCCAGATCTCGGAGGGGACTGCACGACAGTTGCAGTGGTGGCTTTCGAACCGGCAATGGGTCACGGGCAGATCCCTCTCCCTTCCCCAGCCAGAGCACACAGTTGTAACGGATGCGTCCCTTCTGGGATGGGGCGGTCACATGGGAGAGGCGGAGATCAGAGGCCTCTGGTCTCCGGCGGAGTCCCGGCTCCATATCAACCTTCTGGAGCTCTGGGCGATCCGACTTGCACTAAAGGCATTCCTTCCCTCTGTCAAGGGGAAGGTAGTGCAGGTGTTCACAGACAACACCACCGCCATGTGGTACTGCAACAAACAAGGCGGGGTGGGGTCGTGGACCCTATGTCAGGAGGCTCTGCGTCTCTGGACATGGCTGGAACATCAGGGCATTTTCCTGATGGTTCAACACCTGGCAGGTTCCTTGAACGCCTGGGCTGACAAACTCAGCCGCAGGTGCATGATGGATCACGAATGGCGTCTTCACTCGGAGGTGGCGCAAGGACTCTTTCTACAGTGGGGAGAGCCTTGGTTAGATCTATTCGCCACCGAAGAGAACGCGCAATGTCATCAGTTCTGCGCGTTGGAATTTCCAAGGCGGCACTCGCTCGGCGACGCTTTTCGTCGCGAGTGGAGTTGCGGTCTGTTGTACGCTTTTCCGCCTATACCACTTCTACCCAGTGTGTTGAAGAAGATTCGGCGCGACCGGGCCCAAGTCATTCTTGTGGCTCCGGACTGGGCACGAAGAGTTTGGTATCCCGAGCTACTCAGTATGAGCATCGATCCCCGATCCGTCTGCCTCTTCGGGAGGATCTTCTGTCGCAGCAGCAGGGGACGGTCCTCCACCCGAACCTGTCCAGTCTCCACCTCCTTGCATGGAGATTGAGCGGCGGCAGTTGATTCCTTTCGACTTGCCTCCCGAAGTTTGTGATGTGATTCTGGCAGCCAGGCGTCCCTCCACTAAGGTGGTATACGCCTGCAGGTGGAACAAGTTTGTGGCATGGTGCACAGCAAAGGCTGTGAATCCCCTTTCTGCCCCTCTTTCTGAGGTTCTTCTGTTCCTTCTTTCTCTGGCCCAACAGGGTTCTGCCCTGGGTACCATCAAGGGCTACCTTTGTGCAATCTCGGCCTTTCTCAGGCTTCCTGATCAGCCCTCCCTTTTCAAGTCCCCTGTTGTTAACAGGTTTCTTAAAGGCATTACACACCTTTTCCCTCCTGTTCAGTTTGTGATGTCTCAGTGGGACTTGAACTTGGTTATTACTTTTTAGGTCTCGCCTAGCGACGCAGCGCAAAGCGTTGCTCGCTATGCGAGATCTATTGTTGTCGACTTGGGTCGGAAGGGGGACAGGACATGTGCACGCGTACGGCACGGCACGGCCTGGACAAGAGATGTGCACGCGTATGGTGCGAGCAGGAGTTGTAATAACGCCGCAAACCGTACGCGTGCACATCAACTGTCTGTGCCGAAGCTTAACAGACAGGAGATGTGCACGCGTACGGCTCGCGGCGTTATCACAACTCCTGCTCGCACCATACGCGTGCACATCTCCTGTCCAGGCGCGGCGCGCTTGCATGCACCACTCACCGGCTCTTGAATCCTGCTCCGGCCGCATCATGCGGCATTCACGAAGGCGGGGTGGGCTCCCTCTGGACTTCCTCTACTGCTTGCCAGTGCAGGGTGGGCTCCTGCCTCGCTTCTCCAACACGCGGGGCTCCCTCAGCTCACGGGAGCCCCGGACACTTCCGGACGCGCGCTCCATGCCCCGCCCATGCAAGGTTGCCTGACTTCCGGGTCGCGCTGAGAGCGGCCCGGAGAAGGCTTCCAGAACAGCTCGGGCTGCGGCGGCGAAACGCAAGGTGGGCTCATCTGATGAAACATTGAGGTAAGGAAGGCAGGGGATGGGGAGAGGGGCAGGGGTGTGTTAAGGGGGTAAACTACATCAGTGGTTTAACTGATACAGTGCTGGTTGCCGGCAGTGTGTGGGAAGAAGAGCTAGTAATATTACGTGAGGCAAACTTTGTTCATTGTGTTCCTGCAGCATTAGGCTCAGATTTCTGTAGTAACTGCTTCTCAATAAAAGTATTGGCATAGCCAAAAGATGTTGCCTTTGGGATTTATTAGCTTCACCAACTGATCGGGCGAGTTCGATCGTGTATTGAGATGCAGCAGTGAAGGACTGCAGGAATATCATTTTTTGGGCTCTTATCAAGGAGACCCACGTTATTGGTGCATTATTAATAGACACACTGGGAGTATATATCCAAAATAGGCTGGGACCGGAGTGGGTTCTCAGCCCCTACTATTTAGCAGGCGCCTTATACGCGACCACCGACCACACATAACTCTGCCCTGATGAAGTTCATATATTGAACGAAACGCGTTGGCTGATGCCGTGCGGCGCCTGACACAGCACCACATCGGTCACGGACCCCCACTTAGTGTCTCTCTGGTGCCTGGAACGCGACCACGACAGTCTTGCTCCGATTGCTGGGCCATGGCACCGAGAGCTTTGAGGGGAGTGGTTACCTAAAGCTAATCGCGGCACGGCGACCGGCACCTCTGTCGAGAGGAAGGTCCGAGCACTGCTCTGATACCTCCGGGTCTAGCCAGCGCTATATAAAACTCTTCAAATAAAACTGCTCCGGTGGATCGAAGTCCTCTTCTACCAAGTCCTCAGGTAAGAGGCATCACAAGAAGCACAAGAAGTCTAAGCGTGCTTCGTCTTCTCTTCCGCCACTTGACGAGATGGAAGAACCTCGGCGTTCGAGCCCCCACTCCGCGATGCGGGTGCCTGGGTCGGCTCCGTGTTCCCTCCCTTCCCGGAGCCGGGATCGACTCACGCCCAACTTAATGAGTTCTATGACGCCTTGTGGGCCATATTTGGGTGGCCCAATCCTGCCGGCGCACCTTCGGGCCCGCAGGCTCGGATGAAGGAGACCCTGTGGGTTCTGTGCCTTCAGCTCTGGCCACTGCCTCCTACTGGACCCACTCCTGGATCCGGACGGCGCCGGTCGCACCTCCACAGCGCCCTACCCCGCCGCTGCGTCCGCAGCTGAGGTCCTCGGTGTCGCCAGCGCCTCCCCAATCCTCATTCCCGATGACATGGAGCCGGTCGGGCATCCACCAACGCAAAGACCAGCGCCGACAGAGCCGTACGGCTCCATGCCGTTTAGCCTGCCCTATTATGAAGGGCTAGGAATGGATGAGGAGGATTGGGAGGGGGAGCAGGAAGCCCTTAGAAATCCCTCAACCCCAGGACATGGACTGGTATGAGGAACTGGGTGAGGCCAGTGGCCTGGACACTTCCCCAGATTCTGGCATGCTGCCTCCCCCAACCTGGCTACGGAGGAGGAGGTATAATTTGCTATGGTAGTGCATAGGGCTGCGGAGGTCTTGGACCTGCAGCTCCCTACGGTGGCAGTCAAGACTAACGTCTTAACAGAGGTCCTGCAGCCTGGTGTCTCCAGCTCGGAACCCTTGCTGCATTTCAATGACGCCTTGACGGACGTTCTTTTGGGCACCTGGTCCAAGCCTAGCACAGGGGCTCCTGTGAACAGAACGATTGCCTGCCGCCATCGCCCTGCACCAGACGACCCAGTCTTCCTCACTGCCCACCCCACCCAGCTTGGTGGTTCAAGCTTCCATTTCCCGTGGCACGGTCCCTTCTGCACCCCCGGACAATGTTCCCTCTAATTTTTTTCCTCTGTGTGGCAGTGTATGGTCTCTGTGCGCTGCAATCAAGGCTATGTGCGCCGGGAACCTGACCTGCGTGGGGGTGCAGCACCAAATATCACTCCAATCCTTTGCTTCAAAAAGTGAAAAGATGGTGCATTTCCACACATGCAGCGCCACATGAAGGGTCTTAAAGCAGGTTTTCAATTTAGATACACACGCCATGACATGAATTTGTTACACAGGCAAGTACACTTCGGGTTTAGAAAAGCACAAGACTCCAACGGTGGGACCATCATTTGCTGCAGAACCATCATTTTATTCTTTGTAGTCATAAGAGTATGCAAGTGTTACAGATTTACCCACTGTAAGCCTTAAATATTGTTTGCACATCAACCCCCTTATCTCTCCATACTGCTCTGAATACGCCAATCCTCATTGTGCACACTCATTTTATCAATTGTTTTTAAATGTTTCCAACACCTGCCACAATGGTCTCATTCTTTTTCAACCGGTTTTCATTGTTCTTCCTTTTTGAAAGGTTTTGTTCTTGTTAGTTGCCGCTCAATTTATCAATTCCATTGAAAGCTACCATACATTAGTTTAGTTTTGGGGTGTGCAATGATTACCAACCTCTTAGAAAAGATGAATTGTGTGAAATATTCTTTTTTTTAATGTATTTGCTTTTTGTTTGCTTGAGTATTTGGGCTGGATTTACAAACACATTCTGAAATATAAGGTAATAGGAGTATGCCTAAACCTGTCATGCATTCTCACTTTTCGGAGTATTCATGAAAGTAAAACAGGGTGGACCTGGGCAACCACAATCTTTGTAGTTTTCAAGGCTTAAGTGTCTCCTTTCTACAATAACATTTTTCACTAAAACTAACATTTTCCACTGAACGAAAATCCACCAAGTTTAGAGTTAGTGAAAAGTCTGATTCCCACTCTATTTTTGCACCAGAGGGAGCATGTCCTTTCATGTGGTGAAACCCTTTCATCCGCATTTCAATATTATTTTGGATGTTTGCATAAACGTACAAGTGTTTCGTGTATATATTTGCAAATGTTTTGTGTAAGCAAGGAAGTGCCTACATTATATGATTTCTAAAGCCTTCGCATACTCACCAGCATAAAAACTCCTTTTCTCCCCATTTTCTTGATCGTTAATCGTATGTGCATTTTCTGTTAATAATTCCCCTTTAATCTAAATTCAGTGAACCAAGAAAAGACATTTATTAATGTAAATTCATTTTCCTAGGTACGTAATGCCACTCAGGTGCACAATTATTTTTGTGAATTGGAGCCTTCGTGCAAACCAGGGCAGCAGTACACATCAGGACCTAACACGAAACCAGTGGCAGATATTCACAGGGTGGTGTGTTCGAAGACCAGGCTAAATGTACAACAATTCCACTCTAAAAGCACAAAAACCTCAATTTTGACCAAACACTGGGCACTATGCCAGATCTGAAAACTGTAAACAGATTTTCATGAGGATGAACAGAAAGGCTGGATTGATTGCAGTATAACAAATATATGAACTTGCCTTTAGAATTCTTTGCTGGTTGACACAGACACATTTTGAGCCAGAACGCTCAGCGATTTCATGGGAAATAAGCCCTGCACGAGTCACAATGCTCCAAACTCAACTAATGATGAGAAATTTGAAGAGAGAGCACACATACAAAATCTTCTGGTGAAATAGAGTTAACTATATTGTTTTAGTTTTCCTAGTTAACTCTTTTCATATAAACTTAAGAAAATCAATTCTGCAAAGGTTGAGATGCATTTTAATGGTCTAACTGTGGTATTTTACAGCAGTGGAAACATGGTCAGTGGTTAAACTGTGGTACTTAAGTCTATTTAATCCTGTACAGTATTGAGAAAAGCAGAGTCTCAAAGATGGCACGTGCTTTCGGAGGATTCTTAAAGCACACGTTTTGTTTGAGACTCTGCTTTTCTTTCTTTAATAGCACGAGGCTGCTGAGCTAATTGTGGGCCTTTTGCCACGCATCAGGCGTTAGACTAATGCATTTCAGTGCAGTGGTCCGCATCACCGCACTGAAATGGAAAGTCGCACATTATAGCGCCTCCTCAGCTGTCAAAGCGGGAGCACTGCTGTAATGCTGCATTACTTAATCAATTTATGCTGGCGTAGAAGCACGCAGTCACAGTGCATGCTGCTGAGTGCTCCCGGCTTGGGGGGCATGCTCAGCTGCTTGCAGCTTTGGCTGGTGCTACAATGTAACCCATTCACTTGGCATAGCGCGCCGCCGCATTAATATGGACACAACTGAGTGACGTCTTTAAAAGCGCCGTGGGTCGTGCGTCAGTTCATGAGGATGTTTTGGCTGCTGGCAATGAATGAGGCATCTCGCACCGCTAAATCTAATAAGGAATCCCGCAACCAGACCCCCTAGTAGGCCCCACACCGACAGCTGAGTTAACCTAGCCGCAGAAGTGGTTCCTCAGCTGAGCTTCATCCTACCCAGAGCACACCAGCAGCCCTCAAAATCAATCGTGCCCGGGCCATGGGGGGGCCCAGCCGCAGAGAGAGTCTGAACTTGCGGGCAGCAGCTACCAGCAGGCGTGTTTGCCGCAGCTCGCTGCAAGTAGAAAGTGCCTGGAGTGATGTTTGTACTGACATGCTATTTCATCCTTAATGAAAAAAAACTTTTAGCGCGCAATCACGCTTATTTATGCTGCCACCACGCCTGTGCTTAACTTTACCATTTTCAGCACATTCGTCAGAGTCCAGACCAGAGTCGCATGGCACTAACTTATTTTTGCGCAGATAAGCCGCCGCCCACTGCTGGTCACCGATCTTTACTTTCTTGTTTAAATTGCCTGCCCGAACGTCTGCCGTCGCTTCAGCAGAGCCGGCTGTCCTAGCTCAGTGACAGGCTGGCTCCCTGCACCATGCAACTCTATTTCTTGTACCACCGCTTTGTGGATGTCTGTTTTGGATGCCTACTGAGTAAATGCTCCGCCGATACTGTTCAATGCCCTGCACATAGATCTCATGGTTGCGAGAATCAGATGAGCAGGAGGCGTTTCTGGTGTTTCCTGATTCACATGCTTATTACAGCTGCAACTGCTCTGCCACAACTTTGATCAGGACAACATTTGTCGTACTACTAAGAGAACTAATATAAATTGGCCTGTTTCCGTCATGGATATGCTGCTAAATTAAGGGAAACTTCTAAGTTTCTTAAATTAGAGCGTGTTGCAAAGTGGCTGTAAGATGAAGTGCCATCATATTGCGTCATGGCTTTTCGTATCTCTGTGCTAGCAGTGCTTAGGGCGAGAAGGCTGAAGGAGAAACCAGCAGATGGGTGGCCTCTGTGTAAACTAAGGCATGTTTAATAAGAGAATTGATCATTTCATGATACTGCCCGGATGACCCTGGGATAACTGTGGGAACTGGGTCCCAATATGACTAAGGGAGGCAACATTAATAAGCGATCTGCCTGCAATGTTTTCAAACCATGGATGATGAGTGGAACGAGCCGAGTTATCCAGGCCTTATCTGGGCCCAGATTTTTAGGTGCAAAGTTAATCACATTGGAATTATATTTTCTAAGAAAAAAAGTCTGTAAGTTGACTTGTTGAAGATGGCTCTTCTCTATTACTAAGCAAAGGCTTCTTATCATGCCTTTGACTTTGCCATGCTTCAAGTGGAGGTTCCAATGTTGAAATAGAAAGTTGATCCAGGTGGCTCTGCATATGGGCTGTAGAACTAGACATATCTTCCTGGTTAATAACAGGGTTCCCACTCGAGCCCCTGTGGGCTAAAATAGTATTGTTTTGATTATTAAATGAGAAAATATCAACTTTCTTGTCCCTTGGGTCCTCGTTAATAATCCCAAAGTTAGATGGTGCTGGTGTGATCACTGGTGCCGCTGTGGTTGGGGTTGGGCAGGTAGCGGCCACTCTTTGTCCCACTTGTCACACACATTTCACTCATAGTTGTTGAAATGTCACTCATAATTACACTGAAATTATGAAAATATCACACTTGACAATCTGAAACCTTGGCAGCTATGTGCCTTTGAGATAGTATTCATGTTAATTGCAGCGCCCGTGTACGCTGAAATTAACATGAATAATAGCTCAAATGCCCACAAGCAGCCCTGCAGCCTCGCACTATTAAGAAAGGCAGAGTCTCAAAGACAGTGCGTGCTTTCCGAGGATTCTAAAAGCACACGTTTTGTTTGAGGCTCTGCTTTTCTTTTCTTAATAGTGCGAGGCTGCGGGCTGATTGTGGGTATTTGAGCTAGTATTCATGTTAATTGCAGTACACACGGGCGCTGCAATTAACATGAATACTAACTCAAAGGCCCACAATCAGCCCGCAGCCTTGCACTATTAAGAAAAGAAATGCAGCAAATCTAAAGCACTACGTGTGCTTTCAGAGGATTCTTGGAGCACACGTGGTGTTTGAGACTCTGATTTTCTTTTCTTAACAGTGCACAGCTGCGGGGCCGATAGTGGGCCTTTGAGTTAGTATTCATGTTAATTGTAGCGCCCGTGTGTGCTGCAATTAACATGAATACTGGCTCAAATACCCACAATCAGCCCGCAGCCTCGCACTATTAAGAAAAGGAATGCAGCAAGAGCCACTTGCTCGGGAACGCGAGCCCTCCCTAACCCCAGAGCCATAAGGGAGACACTTACTGCCGCTCCCTCGTGTCCTCGTCGTCTCTTCCTCCTCCCGCAATCAGGAAATTACCGTTTTTCGCGCCGCTCGCATTTTAAAAGCGGCGGCACGAACGGTCTCGAGGGATGTGCTGTGTGTGCGCTAAATACCGCACACTGCGCGCTCGGGGTAACTTTGGTGCACGCGTGCACTTTATTGCGAACAGTGCCCCCGGACAAGGAATTCAAGAGACTGGAAAGCTTTGGGAAGAGCATTATCTCTTCTGCCTGTCTAGCATTGCGATCTGTGAACACTGCATGCCTTTTGGGCCGTTATTCCCATTCAGTATGGGAGAAGATTGCGCAGGTGCTGCCCAGAGTCTCGGAGGAGGACCGGATTCTACTCTCCCAAGCCATTTGAGACGGGTGAGATGCAGCGAAGTTCACCATCCGATGTGCCTTTGAAATGACAGACTCGCTGGGCAGAGCGATTTCCATGACGATGTCCGTACGTCGCAACGCCTGGCTGAGGATTTCTGGTTTTTCGGGGGATGTCCAGGCTAATCTTATGGACATGCCCTTTGATGCTTCTTGTCTCTTCAGAGATAAAGCAGATGCTGCACTTCAGCATTTCAAGGACTCGAGAGCTACGGCCAAGTCGTTGGGCCTGAACCACAGCTGCCCAGCCTGTGTCTGCTTTTCTCTCCTTTCGTGGCTACGGAAGGGGCTACCAACCGCCCCAACCCTATTCTGGCCAGAGGGCCCTGCAAGTTCAGCAACCTCTGCGGGCTGTGGACGCTGTTCACTCGACCCCGAGGGTCGGGAGGCCAGAAATCGAGCCAAGCCATGAACCTCTTTTTCACCACAAAACCTTCCTAGTCCGATCCCCCAGGATCATTCACGGCCAGTTGGTGGCAGAATACGCCATCATCTCCACCAATGGCGAAACATCACCTCGGACAGGTAGGTGTTGCAAATAGCCTGAAGGGGCTACTCCCTTCCCTTCAAGACTACCCCTACATCCATGCCTCCAGTGTATAATCTGCTGACTGAGGATCATCTTGCCTTGCTCCGCGAGGAAGTGAAAACTCTTGGCCAAGGGAGCTATAGAGAGGGTTCCCGGGCCGGGCTATTTTCTGGTCCCAAAGAAGGACGGAGGCCTTCATCCTATCCTCGACCTCATAGCCCTCAACTACTTCCTCAAAAAGAAGAAGTTCAAGATGCTCACCCTAGCTCGGGTCCTGTCTGCCCTGGACCCTGGAGACTGGATGATATTCACGTCCTGCCTGTCCATCGTCGCTAGCTGCGGTTTACGGTAAACCATGAGCACTTTCAGTTTGCCGTGCTCCCTTTCGGCCTCACCAGTGCCCCTCGGGTGTTCACAAAGGTGATGGCGGTGGTTGCTGCCCATCTACGGATATCAGGGGTTCCAGTATTCCCTATCTCGACGACTGATTGCTGAAGGCGGGCTCGCCCCAAACAGTTGTCTCTCACCACCAGACTACGGCGAACCTCCTGCATTCACTAGGGTTCTCAATCAACGTGCCATAGTCACACCTGATTCCCTCTCAGATGCTCCTTTTCATTGGGGCGGTTCTGGACACGGTGCAGTTTCGGGCCGTTCCTCCCGAACGGCGAGTCCAGGATATTCAGGCTATGATACCGATGTTTCAGCCTCTATCCTGGATTTTGGTGAGAATGACTCTGAGGCTGTTGGGCCTCATAGCCTCCTGCATCCTGCTGGTGGACCATGCAAGGCGGCGCATACGGGCTCTGCAGTGGGACCTGATGTTCCAATGGGCACAGCATCGAGGAAATCTCACTGACCTGGTTCAGATCTCAGAGGGCATTGCGAGAGACCTGCAGTGGTGGCTGACAAACCACAATTGGGTCAGAGGCAGACCCCTCTCCCTTCCCCACCCAGATCTCACAGTAGTGACAGATGCGTCTCTTCTGGGATGGGGCGTTTATCTGCGGGAAGTAAAGATCAAAGGACTCTGGTCTCCGGCGGAAGCCAAGTTCCATATCCGCCTATTGGAGCTTTGGGCAATCTGATTGGCACTGAAAGTCTTTTTACCGTCCATCAAGAGAAGGCTGGTTCAGGTGTTCACGGACAACACCACCGCCATGTGGTACTGCAACAAACAGGGCAGTGTGGGGTCGTGGACTCTGTCTAGTGGCCCTGCGTCTCTGGACTTTTGCTGGAACAACAGGGCATTTCCCTGGTGGTTCAACATCTGGCTGGTTCTCTGTACGCCAGAGCAGACAAACTTAGCCTAAGGTGCCTTGCGGATCACAAGTGGTGTCTCCATCCGGAGGTGGTACAAGGTCTCTTTCAGCAGTGGGGAGCACCTTGGTAAGATATGTTCGCCTCCTAAGCGAACGCGCAATGTCAGCAGTTTTGCGCATTGGAGTTTCTAAGGCAGCTCTCGTTCTGCGACGTTTTCGTCGCAAGTGGATCTCAGGCCTCCTGTACGCCTTTCCACCCATACCACTCCTGCCCAGAGTGCTCAAGAAAATCAGGAGCTACCTGGCACAAGTCGTTCTGGTGGCTCCGGATTGAGCACAGAGAGTTTGGTATCCCGAGCTTCTAGCTATGAGCATTGATCCTCCCATCAGGCTGCCGCTTCGGGAGAATCTTTTGTCGCAGCAGCAGGGGAAGATCCTCCACCCGAACCTGTCCACTTTCTGCTTCCTTGCGTGGAGATTGAGTGGCGACAGCTGACAGCTTTTGACCTTCCTCCCAGGTCTGCAAAGTTATTTGGGCAGCCAGGCGTCCCTCCACGAAATCAATATACACCTGCCGATGGAACAGATTTTGTAAATATTGTACAGAACGGTCTATTAACCCCTTATCTGCCTCTGTCAGATATTCTCCTGTTTATCCTTTCCTTGGCCCAGCAGGGCTCTGCTTTGGGCACTCTGAAGGGCTACCTTTCGACCCTCTCACCTTTTCTTTGGCTGCCAGATCAGCCTTCACTTTTTTCGTCCCCTCTTGTGCAGAAGATTTTGAAGGGGTTAACCCATTTGTTTCCCCATTCTCCTTTTCTTATGCCAAAGTGGGACCTCAATTTGGTCCTTACTTTCTTGATGTGCGCACCATTTGAGCCGATGCACAACTGCCCTCTACGATTGCTCACTATCAAAAGAGCCTTTTTAGTGGCAATCACCTCTGCCAGAAGGGTGAGCGAACTGCAGGCACTGTCATCACATCCTCCTTACCTGACAGTCTTTCCGGACATAGTGGTACTAAGAACTAGGGCATACTTTTTGTCCAAGGTTGTAACTTCCTTCCATCTGGGATAGTCAGTAACTCTACTCACTTTCTATGCACTTTTGCACCCTTCCAAAGAAGAGGAGCATCTCCATCTTCTGGACCCAAAAAGAGCGTCATCGTTCTACCTTGACCGCACTAAGGAGTTCCGGGTGGATTACCAACTCTTTGTAGGGTACGTTGGAGCAAAGCAGGGGCATGCTGTTCAGAAGAGGGCCATCTCCCGTTGGGTTATCCTCTGTATAAATATTTGTTACGCCTTGGCAAAGAGGCAGCCTCCCGAAGGGGAGGGCCCATTCCACCAGGGCGGAGGCAGTCACCACAGCCCTTCAGGGTGAAGTTCCAATTGCTGATATCTGCCAGGCGGCCACGTGGGCATCTTTGCACATGTTTGCCAGACACTCTTGCCTGGATTCTCAGGTTCGCAGGGCGGGCCTGTTTGGCCGCTCTGTTCTGCAGGATTTTCTGGTCTAAACTTTGTGCAGTCCCACCTCCTGGGGGAGGTATTGCTTGGGTATCTGTTCAAAGGTAAGGAATCTGCGGCTAGATGTCTCCATCAGATGGACAAGTTACTTACCTTCGGTAACGCTTTATCTGGTAGAGACATGGTCTAGCTGCAGATTCCTTACCGACCGACCCATCCTCCCCCACTGTGGAATTGTTGTTAGTGTCAGGGCTGTTCCCCTTCAGGGCCCTAGCTGTCTTTTTAACACACCATGGTCAGTCACTTCATGGTTCCGTGCTTCTGGCGTGGAAAGTCGCAAAAAGTGCTGACGTCCGCGCGCTGGAGTGGCGGTTATATTGACGACGCAGACGTCACAACGCCGACAACATCATGCGGAGTCTACCGACACCACCTACCGGTGCGCAGGGGCATTGCTTAGAAAAATCTTCCGGATCCAGCCATGGAGTTAACATGTGGGGGAGGGGGGTCTCTGTCCTGGACATTTGCCTGGGGGCTGCGTGGGCGTCCCTCCATACATTCACGACGGGCTATAGTCTGGATAGTCAGATCTGCTGATTTGGGGGAGGGGGCATCATTTTGCCTGCTCGGTCCTGCAGGATTTTCTCGTTTGATCCTTTCACAGAGCCACCTCCAACGAGGTAATGCTTTGGTATCTATTCACAAGGTGAGGAATACACGTCTAGAACTTTCTATCTGAAAAACAAGTTACTTACCTTTTGGTAACGCTCTTTCTGGTAGAGACTCTGTGATTGCAGGTTCCTAACCGACCCTCCCATCCCCCCTGTTCCGTGGTTAGTCTCTCTCCTTTAACAAGATCTCAAGTCTAGGAATCTGCTTACTTTCACACAGATTTTCTTTTGGGGCTCTGCGTCTTGGGGGCGTGACATGAAGCAGCTGAGGTCAGTGCATGGGAGCACGCCTTCCTGGAGCGGAACAGTGTCAGTGTAGAGCCGCATGGTGCCACCTACCGGCATGTAGAGGTACTGCTGAAAGGCTTCTGTATTCAGTCTGAAGCTTGGGGAATATTCAAAAGGTGAGGAATCTATGGCTAGATAGTCTCTACGAGAGTGTTATCGAAGGTAAGTAACTTGTTTTGCAGACTTGCATATTGCGTTGTGTCCTTTTTCCGTAGATCGTAACCATCGCTTTCCAGTTTCTATTGTTCTGTACTTCTGGACTTCACTGACAAAGTAACACTCACACTCCTGAAGTGGCATTTTAGATTGTACATCCGTGTAGGCATGTGGCTGTGGTCTTAAAGGGGATATTTTAAGAAAAACAAGATATTGCAAGTGTGAAAACATATTCCAGGGTAGTCTGATTCTGCTGTAGGTGTTCACATGAAGGTCTCCTTCGCCTCTTAATGGCTAGACCTTCCCTAGGCAAATACAAGTATAGCTTAAAAAGCTTCCTTTACCAGCTTTGCCCTACTTTTGTCAGGTACGGAGTGGGTGGATCCTGAAGACCCAACGGTTATTGCAGAGAATGAACTGCTGGGCGCTGCTGCCGCCATCGAGGCAGCTGCCAAGAAACTGGAGCAGCTGAAACCCAGGGCAAAACCAAAGGTGAGTCTCCCAGTGCCACCTGTGACCGGTTATGGTATAGCATGCCTTCTGTTCGTGCCTCAGGAGATGCCTTATGTGACTGCATTTGCTGCATGCTTTACCTCCCTCTGTGCCTGTGCAGCATGCTGTTCCTTTCTATGTGCACCCTGCCGGGCCTCCTTCAGTGCCTCCTGCACCATGATGTACCTCCCTCTGTGCCTATGCAGCATGCTGTTCCTTTCTATGTGCACCCTGCCGGGCCTCCTTCAGTGCCTCCTGCACCATGATGTAACTCCATCTGTGCCTATGCAGCATGCTGTTCCTTTCTATGTGCTCCCTGCCGGGCCTTCTTCAGTGCCTCCTGCACCATGATGTAGCTCCCTCTGTGCCTATGCTGCATGCTGTTCCTTTCTATATGCTCCCTGCCGGGCCTCCTTCAGTGCCTCTTGCACCATGATGTACCTCCCTCTGTGCCTATGCAGCATGCTGTTCCTTTCTATGTGCTCCCTGCCGGGCCTCCTTCCGTGCCTCCTGCACTATGATGTACCTCCCTCTGTGCCTATGCAGCATGCAGTTCCTTTCTATGTGCTTCCTGCCGGGCCTCCTTCAGTGCCTCCTGCACCATGATGTAGCTCCCTCTGTGCCTATGCAGCATGCTGTTCCTTTCTATATGCTCCCTGCCGGGCCTCCTTCAGTGCCTCCTGCACCATGATGTACCTCCCTCTGTGCCTATGCAGCATGCAGTTCCTTTCTATGTGCTTCCTGCCAGGCCTCCTTCAGTGCCTCCTGCACCATGATGTACCTCCCTCTGTGCCTATGCAGCATGCTGTTCCTTTCTATGACTACGGCGGACCTCCTGCACTTGCTGGGGTTCACTATCAACGTGCCGAAGTCACACCTGATTCCCTCTCAGAAGCTCATTTTCATCGGAGCGGTTCTGGATACAATGCAGTTTCGGGCTTATCCTCCCGAACAGCGAGTCCGAGATATTCGGGCTATGATTCTGAACTTTCAGCCTCTATCCCGGGTTTTGGTCAGAATGACCCTGAGGCTGCTGGGCCTCATGGCCTCCTGCATCCTGCTGGTGGATTATGCCAGGTGGCATATGCGGGCTCAGCAGTGGGACCTGAAGTTCCAGTGGGCACAGCATCAGGGGAATCTTTCTGATTGCGACCAGATCTCGGAGGGCACTGCACGCCAATTGCAGTGGTGGCTAACGAACCAGGATTGGATCAACGGCAGATCCCTCTCCCTGCCCCAACCAAAGTTCACAGTGGTGACAGATGCATCACTTCTGGGGTGGGACAGCCACATGGGAGAGGCGGAGATCAGAGGCCTCTGGTCTCCAGCGGAGTCCGGGCTCCACATCAACCTTCTGGAGCTTCGGCTGATTCGTCTTGCACTGAAAGCATTCCTTCCCTCTGTCCGGGGAAGAGTAGTGCAGGTGTTCACGGACAACACCACCGCCATGTGGTACAACAACAAACAGGGCGGGGTGGGGTCGTGGACCCTATGTCAAGAGGCTCTCCGCCTTTGGACATGGCTGGAACATCAGGGCATATCCCTGGTGGTTCAACACCTGGCAGGTTCACTGAACGCCTGTGCGGACGAACTCAGCCGCAGGTGCATGATGGATCACGAATGGCATCTTCACTCGGAGATGGCGCAAGGTCTCTTTCAGCAGTGGGGAGAGCCTTGGTTAGATCTATTTGCCACCGAAGAGAACGCGCAATGTCAGTAGTTCTGCGCGTTGGAATTTCCAAGGAGGCACTCGCTAGCCGATGCTTTTCGTCGCGAGTGGAGTTGCATTCTTCTATACGCCTTTCCACCTATACCACTTCTGCCCAGAGTGCTGAAGAAGATCAGGCGCGACCGGGCCCAAGTCATTCTTGTGGCTCCGGATTGGGCACGAAGAGTCTGGTATCCCGAGCTCTTGAACATGGCCATCGATACTCCGATCAGACTGCCTCTTCGGGAGGCTCTTCTGTCGCAGCAGCAGGGGACGGTCCTCCACCTGAACCTGTGCAGCCTCCACCTCCTTGCGTGGAGATTGAGCGGCGACAGTTGATTCCATTTCACTTGCCTCCCGAAGTCTGTGATGTTATTTTGGCAGCCAGGCATCCCTCCACTAAGACGGTATACGCCTGTAGATGGAACAAATTTGTGGCATGGTGCACAGCAAAGTCTGTGGATCCCCTTTCTGCCCCTCTTTCAGAGGTTCTCCTCTTCATTCTTTCTTTGGCCCAGCAGGGCTCTCAAAGGCCATCTTTCGGCCATTTCAGCCTTTCTTCGCCTTCCTGATCAGCCTTCTCTTTTCAAGCCCCCTATTGTAAATTGCTTCCTTAAGGGCATTACTCACCTGTTTCCTCCTATTCCTTTCTTAATGCCCCAGTGGGACTTGAACCTTGTTCTGACTTACCTTATGTGCGCTCCTTTCGAGCCGCTACATAATTGTCCTCTCAGACTTTTGACCCTCAAAACTGCCTTTCTGGTTGCCATCACCTCTGCTCGCAGGGTGAGTGAGCTTCAGGCTTTCTTCTAAACCTCCTTTCCTGGCTGTTCATCCAGACAAGGTTGTCCTTCGCACTAGGCCTTCCTTGCTTCCCAAAGTGGTTACCTCTTTCCATATGGGACAGACCATCACTTTGCCCACCTTCTTCCTGCCCCCGCATCCTTTTAAAGCGGAGGAGAGGCTCCACCGTCTGAATCCAAAACGTGCGCTTTCATTCTATCTGGATCGCACAAAACAATTCCGGGTGGCTGATCAGCTCTTTGTTGGCTATGTGGGTGCCAAGAAAGGTCTGGCCGTGCAAAAGCAGACCATCTCTCGATGGGTCGCTCTTTGCATCTAAATTTGCTATTCCTTGGCGAAAAAGGAACCTTCTGTAGGGTTGCGCGCCCATTCCACGAGGGCGACGGCAGCCACTACGACTTTGGGACGTGGGCTTCATTGCACACGTTCACTAAACATTACTGCCTGGACAGCCAAGTCCGGAGAGACGGCTTCTTTGGCTGTTCAGTTCTCCAGGACTTTCTGGTGTGAACTTAGTTCACAGAACCACCTTGGTATTGCTGGGGTATCTATTCTAAGGTGAGGAATCCATAACTAATAGTCTCTTTCAGATGAACAAGTTACTTACCTTCGGTAACGATATATCTGTAAGAAACACATATTAGTTATGGATTCCTCACTGCCCCACCCGACCTCCCCATTCTGCGAACTGACTTCTAGGGTTAGGGACTCCCTTTGAGTGCCCTAGTTTTGTGCACCAGTGGTCAGTGTCTTGCATGGCTCTGCGCTTCTGGCGTGGAATGTCGTGTAAAGAACTGACGTCAGCACGTAGTGGCGGCGTCTAAGTAGATACAGCGACGTCATTCCGGCGATCACGACGCCAACGACGAACGCAGAGTCGACCGACGCCACCTACTGACGCGCAGGGGTACTGCTGAAGAAAAATTCTCCGGATCCAGTCTGACGCCTGGGGGTAATTCTAAGGTGAGGAATCCATAACTAATATATGTCTCTAACAGATATATCGTTACCGAAGGTAAGTAACTTGTTCTTCCACACAGGGCACACGTCTGCCGTAACTGTGCCTTCTACATAGGGCACACACCGGCCGTAACTGTATCTTCACAGGGCACATTCCTCTCTTGTTGTGTCTTCTGAACAGGATCGCCTCAGTCATGTTACACCCCCAGGCTAGGGATACAGCCATGCTCTGGATCTGAAGAAGACCCAACCTACAATGTGGTTATTCTTGAAATTTAACCCTCCCTCCCATGTGCCTTGTTTCCTTCAATGTCATGCTATCCCTGCCTGCTGTGTCACTTTACCTGTGCAATGGGTAGTGAAGGGGTTGTTGTTGCAGAGTGTTCTGTTTTATTGTGCTCCCTTCACCCTCCCACTAGACTGCTTCAACCCTTTCTCACCCCCAGTGTTTGTTTCATCAGCCTGTACCAAGGCCCTCTGCTGGCCCAGTCAGTTCCCAGGGTGGCAGCGTCCTCCTGCCTGCAGAGGGTTACCTCTTTCTTCCTTAGATAGTTTGAGCATGTGAAGGTCCATTCATAATATCATACATGGAAATGTGGTGAAGACAGTTATCAAGACGGAGTGATTGCCGTTCACCTTTCCAAACCTTGCGCACAGACCTGAGCCTGTGCTAGAGTGCCTGTTTGTCAGTGTCAGGCCCTTTTTATCACTGCCAAGGTCAGGACTCCTCAGCCCAGCCATCCATTCAGACTCTGGTATTTAGGTATCCCAAGGGTTGTGCATTATGTCCTTGTATTGTGCTCTATGGCAGCATTTATACAGCTCTCTGAGCCCCTCTGCAGGGACAAAGCTCTTTGCTGTGTTAGGATAGCTGCTGTGTCATCCTGTGCTGTAGGCTGTCCAGACCCACAGCCTTTCTTCAGGTGTTTCACTGTTGAGTGCTCCTCTGTCACTGAATTGAGACTGGTGGCTTTCCTGGGCAGGCCTGCAGTTGTTGAATCCAGTGTTTATAGTAGGGTTCGGTAAAGGTTTCAGTCCAGTAGCTGACCTCCCCTTCCAAGTAACGGGCTCTCCTCTCGTTTGCCATATGACCATTGAGGGCAGCCTTTCGAGGTAAGATGCAGGCGCTGGGTCCTCTTCCCAACACTTTAAAGGTGTGACCCATCGACAGGCACTCCTTAGCTGCATGCTGCCACAGGCTAGATGTATTTGTACTTTCTGTTTGTAGGCGTTTGCTTCTCCAACATGTTACACTGCACAGTTCCAACATGCTTGGTAAAGGCATCTGCATCGGCCCCTAGCACGCCACCACCCCGGAGACCGGCATAGAAAGCCTCACCCTGCTCTCAGGGGCCCTAGCACGCCACCACCACGGAGACCGGCATAGAAAGCCTCACCCTGCTCTCAGGGGCCCTAGCACGCCACCACCCCGGAGACCGGCATAGAAAGCCTTACCCTGCTCTCAGGGGCCCTAGCATGCCACCACCCCGGAGACCGGCATAGAAAGCCTCACCCTGCTCTCAGGGGCCCTAGCACGCCACCACCCCGGAGACCGGCATAGAAAGCCTTACCCTGCTCTCAGGGGCCCTAGCATGCCACCACCCCGGAGACCGGCATAGAAAGCCTCACCCTGCTCTCAGGGGCCCTAGCACGCCACCACCCCGGAGACCGGCATAGAAAGCCTCACCCTGCTCTCAGGGCCCCTAGCACGCCACCACCCAGGAGACCGGCATAGAAAGCCTCACCCTGCTCTCAGGGCCCCTAGCACGCCACCACCCCGGAGACTGGCATAGAAAGCCTCACCCTGCTCTCAAGGTTCTTACTTCCATCACCTTGTCGTTTCAGCAAGCAGACGAGAGCCTGAACTTCGAGGAGCAGATCCTGGAGGCGGCCAAGTCCATCGCTGCCGCCACGAGTGCGCTGGTGAAGGCGGCCTCCGCCGCACAGAGAGAGCTGGTGGCGCAAGGCAAGGTGAGCAGGTCCTCTGGCCACTCGGAGAGCCGTCGAGCATGACTGGGGGTGTCCCCAATGGTTGGGTGCTGTGGAGTGCAAGAAGAGTGTGTGCACTTCAGAGAGGCGGGAGGGTGGCCCAGATTTCCAGAGTGGCGGGAGGGTGGCCCAGAGTGGCGAGAGAGAGGGTGGCCCAGAGTGGCGAGAGAGAGGGTGGCCCAGAGTGGCGAGAGAGAGGGTGGCCCAGAGTGGCGAGAGAGAGGGTGGCCCAGAGTGGCGAGCGAGAGGGTGGCCCAGAGTGGCGAGCGAGAGGGTGGCCCAGAGTGGCGAGCGAGAGGGTGGCCCAGAGTGGCGAGCGAGAGGGTGGCCCAGAGTGGCGAGCGAGAGGGTGGCCCAGAGTGGCGAGCGAGAGGGTGGCCCAGAGTGGCGAGCGAGAGGGTGGCACAGAGTGGTGGAAGGGTGGCCTAGGGTCGTGAGCCCTGCGGATGTCTGAGGGATCAGAGTACAACCAGTAGGAGGCGTGCTGTAGAGCAGCAAAGGTGGAACGCAGCTGTTGCCAAATGAATTGAGATTTAATGGCTGCCACATAAATGTCACTTTGCTTTATTTTGCATATCCAGGTGGGTGCGATCCCTGCCAATGCGGTGGATGATGGCCAGTGGTCCCAAGGTCTCATTTCTGCTGTAAGTACCAGTACTAATTCCTACTTTGACATTAACTGATGTTTGAAGTTATTTCTTGTTTACCCCACTCACAAACTGAACTCTCCTGCTCTTTCTCGCCCACTCCCCTCCACCTCCCAGGCCCGGATGGTGGCTGCAGCCACAAACAACCTATGCGAAGCTGCAAATGCTTGTGTGCAGGGCCATGCCAGCAACGAGAAGCTGATTTCCTCTGCCAAGCAGGTGGCAGCTTCAACTGCCCAGCTCCTGGTGGCATGTAAGGTGAAGGCGGACCAGGACTCTGAGGCCATGAAGCGGCTACAGGTGAGTGATGCCCCCACGCTTATGTGTATCAGTCATCAGGGATTGCCCCTTTGAGTGCATTTTGCATTCCGTTTCTATGTAGTGTTCTGGTTTTTGCCCATAAAGCAGCCTCTCGCACGTTCACGGATGTGCAAGGTATGCATGTTTTTGTTGCACGTCTAGAGAAACACCAGAAAATTCCCCACCTGCTCTTCAACGTGGGATAAAGGGCACGATTGTAGCAGGCAGTGATTTAAAAAGAAAAGGTGTGTGGGTGATTGGTGGGGACCACCCCATCTATGAAAAAACCTAAAAAGAAAGGAGTTACAAGGGGGATTCTCCCGGTCAGAAAACAAGGGTCTGCCATATAAACAGAAACCTAATTACAGATTAAGGCCCACCCTCACAAACTTGAGAAAAAACACCTTCCTCCCTGGAACAAATAAAAAGCTTGCGGAGAATGGCGGCACTTCAAAGAAATAGGAAAGAAAAAAAGAAATGAAGAGCAGAGAGTAGGTAGGGAAGAAAGCCTGTTAAGTGTCCTTTTGACCTCATGAGACAAACTGACTGAAAACAACTCTCCCACCTTGTAAGAACATGCCCTCTTTCTGCATGGTTGCCCCCACTTTTTGCTGAATTGCTGATGTGCTTTAACTGAGTGTGCCTTGGGCTCCTGCTAACCAGGTACCCAGGGCCTATGTTCCTTCCCTAAAACTGCATTGAAGCCTAAACCCAATTGGCATCTCTGGTCACATGTCAGCCCCTTGTAAATGGTACCACAGGTACCCAGGGCACTGTGACCAGAGAAGGCCTCTAAGGGCTGCAGCACGTATTGTTGCCACCCTTAGAGGTCCTGTACCACTACACCCACACACTGCCATTGCAGGCTGCGTGTCTTGGTGCAGAACAAAGTGAAGAGTCGACAGGGCACACATCCCTGTGTGCCCTGCCTACAACCCACTGCCCTGTCATAGATCAGTCACCCCTCTAGCTGGGTGCACTATACCAGTGGTGAGGGTACAGGTGCATGAGCCCTGTACCCCTACAGTGTCTAAGTCCATTCTTAGACATTGTAAGTGCAGTGCTGCCATTAAGAGTATATGGTGGTGGGAGTTTGTCATTACGAACTCCACAGCACCATAATGGATTTACTGAAAACTGAGAAGTTTAGTATCAAACTTCTCAGCACATTAAACCCACACTGATGCCAGAGTGGAATTTAATGAAAAGAGCACACAGAGGGCATCTTAGAGATGCCCCCTGAAAAACGACCTAACACTAGTGTCCAGGCGGAGTGGCTGCTCACCAGCTGCCACCACCAGACATGTTTCTGGACCCCTGGGTCGAGAGCCTACTGCTCTCGGGGGTCTGAAACAATGCACATCCTGGGACGAGGTGCCTAGCCTCCTCCCCCGGGATGGGCAGGGTCCACGAAGGGGAAGCTTCAAAGGCTTGCCGCCTTTGTGAGCTTCCCCAGGCCTGTGCTGCTTTCAGGAACTGGCCCCCACCGGTTCTGACCCCCACTTTGGGCTGGAGAATCAGAGGGAAAACCAAGTGAGGAAGAGAGGTGTGCCAACCCCACCCCTCAGGTGGGGGAGGCGAGGTGAAGCACAACTCTCAGTCCCCGCCATCTTGCCGATGGGGAGCCCTAGCCAACCAGAGTGAGGCATATGCCCCTTCCCACTGGAGGGTGGCATAATACGGGGTGGCCCAACACCACAAGGAGGTCTCCCCGGCGATTCTGACCCGAGATCTGGTGATCTCTGACCTGCTTCGGATCTCCCAGCGAAGCCTGCAGCCTCTTTCTGGAGACTCCCCCCGACCGCGACCGGAGTTGGCAAGAGAAACCCAACGCCTAAAGACACCCCTGCACCTGAAGCCCCACGGCCTTGGGTGGCCCAACTGACGGTGTCACAGCATCCCCAGGCATCCCAAATTACCTCTCCAACCGGTGGTCACCTCCAGAAGATCTTCCTCCACGAGCCTGCAGTCTTTGTTGAAACCGGAGAATCCCCATTGCAATCAACACAGCACCTGACGCCAAACCAGCACCCAGCCGCCGCTGCAGGTGCACTTTTTGTGCTAAACAGGATCCCCCTTTGCCCTGAGCCTAACACCAGGAGCTTTGCTCCCACAACCCAGTGGCCTGCTCGTAAGCAGCCACCATCCAGAAGCCCCTTATCCTCCATTGGATAACATTGGGACTCAGCACTCTGCACCCGGCCGCCCTGGTGCCGCTGAGGGTGTAACAAGAGTGCATCCTTGACCCTAGGGGAAGCCTTGTTCTTACTCCAGAAACTCAACCCCAAAGACCAAGTACTTACCTGGTAACCGTTAACTTCATTTCTCTCCATAGGAACCTATTGAGTGTTTTTCTCTGAAAAATGTTTTAAATGTGGAGTTGATTTGTGTGGAAACCTGAAAAAGTACAATTGTGCAAAACTGTTTTTACTTACCTTTTCTCTAGGAAATGTCCCAGTGTGATATCTAGACATATCACACGGAGTAGAAAAAGTAATCTAAAAAGTAATCTGTACAGTATTTCAATACCTTGACTTACCTGTATTTCAAACAACTGCTTTTGAACTTGCATTCACTTGTAAACACTGCATAATATTTTGCAAAGCATTTATTCCACTTACCTGTGCCAGGCTTGGCTTGGTTCTAGAAATAAAATAACTTAATATTTTTATTCAAACAGAATTGGTCTGAGTTCAGTCTTTGAGTGTATGACATCATTTGCTGATTGAGTGTGTACAACAAATGCTTAACACTGTCCTCTGATACTGCCTTACTGCTCGCCCACACTACCACAAATAGAGTGAGGTGCTATCTAACTTTACCTCTGCCTACCTTTGGGGTTCCACTGGACTCTGTGCACACTATACCTCACGTTGGTATAGTATATACAGAGCCAGCTTCCTACACATGTAAAGTTGTCTTAGAATCGATGTGTGTGCATATTCACTCAGTACCATGTCATTTATTCAGTGCTGCTGCTAGTTTCTCCATGCATTCTAATTCTTGTGGTGTTCATTATTTTCTCTTAAATATTTTATAAACAAGGGGTAGAAAGCAGAATCTTTGTTTTTTTAACTTTTCTCTTGAGCAACAAACCTGTCTGCATGGCACAGTGGTATAATACACAGTAGAGCGCCTCAGCTTCAAGCACCTCACCAAGTACACAGATCTAAATATGATATCAAATGGCCATCATAATCTGGCTCAGTTAACATAAATATAGCTAGTGAGTCATGAAGCCTCAAACAGAACGAGTGAACCTGCCCAATTCAAGGAAAGTGTGAGGCATAAGGGGAGTATGTTGGGAGGTTGTTTGATCGCTGCTGCCAGGCACTGCAGTCCTTCCAAGTCTGTGGGCGTGTGTCTGCCAGGCAGTGTGTGGGCCAGCCGGGTCATTAGTCTGGTTCCTCTTCCCTGGCATCTAACCCCCTTCAGTTTGCTGTTATTGTCGTGGTTCGCCTGTAGAGGAGAGGATTTGACATTTTCCCCCAGGTTGGCGATCCATCATGTCAGACAGATGTGTCTTAAAAATAGTTCAAAATGGCTCTAGTGCTACATTTTCTTACCACTCTGCCCACTATTCGTCCCACAACAGAGTGGATTTCTGACAAGCACCTGTCCGTTTTATTGCAGGACATGCATCTGTTGCTCTCCAAATGTGCCATTGAGAGTGTTCTGGACTCTAAAAGATGGGGGCGTTGTTACTCTTGCTATTTCTGCGTTCCAAAGACGTTGCACCTCCAGCCTCTGAATACCTTACTGCAGAAGGGCAAATTCAAAAGGCTCATGCTGGCCCACGTCCTGTCTGCTCTGGCCCCAGGCCACAGGATGGTGTCCTTGGACCTGCAGAACTCGTTTTCTCATATACCCGATCTGCACTCCCGCCCACTTTCTCTGATGTTCCACGTAGGCCAGGGGCATATTCATTTTGTTCTACTCCTTTTTCGCCTCATCAGTGCCCCTCGGGTGTTCGGCCTGCTACCGAGCCTCCCCGAGACGCACCCACGGACCCTTCACCTGCCAAGCCTGCCGATTCACCTGCCCCCGGACCTGCACCACCCCCGCCAAGTCGAGCACCAGCAGCAACCACCTGAAATGCATCCTGTTGAACACCCGCTCCGTCCACAGGCACGCCGTGGAACTCTGGGACCTGCTCGACGCAACAGCACCGGACGTCGCCTTCCTCACCGAAACCTGGATGAACGCCTCCTCAGCGCCCGACATCGCCATAGCCATCCCGGACGGATACAAGATCACCCGGAAGGACCGCGTCAACCAGACGGGAGGAGGCATCGCCATCGTACACAAGAACACCATCCGCATCTCGACTAACTCCGACGAGACCTTCACCGCCGCCGAACACCTACACTTCCAGATACACACTGACCCCAAGACCACCCTCCGAGGCACCCTCATCTACAGACCCCCGGGACCACGCACACTATTCAGCGAAGACATCGCAGACTTCATCAGCCCGCACGCCATGCCCTCCGCCGACTACATCCTCCTAGGGGACCTCAACTTCCACCTGGAGAACAACAACGACAGAAACACCACCGCCCTGCTGGACAACCTCGCCAACCTCGGACTCAAGCAACTGGTGAACACGCCCACCCACTACGCCGGCCACACGCTTGACCCTGTCTTCTCTTCCAGCAAGCACATCTCCTTCAGCCACGCCACCGGACTCCACTGGACCGACCACAGCTGCGTCCACTTCAGCTTCAGAAAGACTGCGACCCACCACCACCCGCAACAGGTTCCCCGCCGGAGCTGGAGCAAGATCACCGCCGAGCAGCTCACCGCCTCCCTCAGCCAGAACACACCCACCAACACAACGGACCCAAACGAAGCAGCCAGCAACCTCGCCAAGTGGCTGACCGCCTGCGCCGACGACCTCGCACCACTAAAAAACCCTCCCAGCAGACCCGGAAGCAAGAAAACCCCTTGGTTCACCAACGAACTCAAGGAATCCAAGAAGAACTGCCGCACTCTCGAGAAAGCCTGGCGACTCGACCAGACCACAGACAACAGGACCGCCCTCAAGCACGCCACCCGCAAACACCACCAGCTGATCCGTGCCACCAAGAAGTCGGCACTCAAAGAACGACTGGACAACAACGCCCACGACAGCAAGGAACTTTTCAGCATCGTCAAAGAGTTCTCCAACCCCAGCGCCGGAAACAACGACATCACCCCCTCGCAAGACCTCTGCAACTCACTCGCCGCGTTCTTCCACCGCAAGATCACCGACATACATAACAGCTTCGACGCACAGACCACGCACCCTACCGCCGAACCAACGCCCGCCACCACCACCCTCTGCAACTGGACCCCGATCAGCACCGAAGACACCACCCGCACGATGAACTCCATCCACTCCGGATCACCAACCGACCCCTGCCCACACCACGTCTTCAACAAAGCCGACGCCACCATCGCACCCCATCTCCGGGACATCATCAACTCCTCCTTCCACACCGCCACCTTCCCGGAGAGCTGGAAGCACGCCGAGCTTACCGCCCTCCTGAAGAAACCAACGGCGGACCCCACCGACCTCAAGAACTACCGTCCCATCTCGCTCCTTCCGTTTCCGGCCAAAGTCATCGAGAAGACCGTCAACAGACAGCTTGCCGCCTTCCTCGAGACGAATGGATCCCTCGACCCCTCGCAGTCCGGGTTTCGGGCCAACCACAGCACCGAGACCGCCCTTATCGCAGCCACCGACGACATCAGAACCCTAACCGACAACGGGGAAACAGCAGCCCTCATCCTCTTGGACCTCTCCGCGGCGTTCGACACCGTCTGCCACCGCACCCTAGTGAAGCGCCTCAGCAACATCGGAATCCGAGAGAAAGCACTGGAATGGATCATCTCGTTCCTCGCCGGAAGAACCCAGAGAGTCCGCCTCCCCCGTTCAGATCCGAGGCCACCGAAGTCATCTGCGGCGTTCCACAAGGATCCTCACTCAGTCCAACCCTCTTCAACGTCTACATGAGCCCCTCGCAGCCATCGCACGCCAACACAACCTCAACATCATCTCCTACGCCGACGACACCCAGCTGATCCTCTCCCTCACCAACGACCCCACCACCGCCAGAGCCAACCTACACGACGGGATGAGAGACGTCGCCGACTGGATGAGGAACAGCCGCCTTAAACTGAACTCAGACAAGACGGAAGTCCTCATCCTGGGTTCATCACCCTCCGCCTGGGACGACTCTTGGTGGCCCCCGGCCCTGGGCACCGCGCCCAAGCCAACGGACCACGCACGCAACCTGGGCTTCATCCTGGACTCCTCCCTGTCGATGACCAGACAAGTCAACGCCGTCTCATCTTCGTGCTTCAACACCCTGCGCATGCTCCGCAAGATCTTCAGATGGATCCCCACTGAAACCAGGAAGACCGTCACCCAGGCACTCGTCACCAGCCGACTGGACTATGGGAACACCCTCTACGCCGGAACCACAGCCAAACTTCAAAAAGACTCCAGCGCATCCAGAACGCCTCCGCACGACTCATCCTGGACATCCCCCGACACAGCCACATCACCGGACACCTGAAAGACCTGCACTGGCTCCCCGTCAGCAAGAGAATCACGTTCAGACTCCTCACCCACGCACACAAGGCCCTCCACGACCTGGGCCCCAAGTACCTCAACGACCGCATGACCTTCTACATGCCCACCCGCCAGCTACGATCAACCAGCCACGCCCTCGCCACCGTACCACGCATCCGCAGAGCCACCGCCGGAGGAAGATCCTTCTCCTACCTGGCAGCCAAGACCTGGAACTCCCTCCCCACTCACCTTCGGCGAACCCAGGACCATCTCTCCTTCAGGAAGCAGCTCAAGACCTGGCTGTTCGAGCAGTAAGTTACCCCCTCTCCCAGCGCCTTGAGACCCTCCCGGGTGAGTAGCGCGCTCTATAAATGCCGTGATTGATTGATTGATAGAAGTGGTGGCGGTGGTCGCAGCCCATCTTCCCGAGTCAGGGATATCACTATTCCTGTCCTTAATGACTGGTTTTTGGAGGCAGGTGTGTCAAACAGTCATTCATGGACCACCTCCAGACAACAACAAACCTCTTTGGGTTCACTATCACTACCACTTGAACCCACATCACTCTAGTGGAGTTGCAGGCCATTCATCTGCCTCTGAAGGCCTTCCTCACCAAAGTGAGGTTTGTGCGGGTTCTTACAGTCAACACCACTGACTAGTTGTACTGCAGTGAGCAGGGTGGGGTGGGGTCCTGTGTCAGGAGGAGGCTCTGCACCTCTGGAGGGGGTAAGGGACAGCTCTAGAGCATTTCCTTTATCACAAGCCACCTGGTGATGCTTGAATGCCAGAGAAGACAAGCTAAGCATGTGGCATCTGGCAGATCACGAATTGCATCTACATCCTGAGGTGGAGCGAGGCATCTTTCGACAGTGGAGAACACTGGCTAGATCTTTTTGTGGATTGGAGTTTACACAAGAACACTCGTTAGTAGATGCATTGTGGCTGGAATAGAGTACAGAATTCCTGTATGCCTTCCCCTTCCTGGCCTGAGTTCTGAAAAAGACCAGGAATGACTTGGCCCAAGTCATCCTAGTGGCTCCCAATTAGGATAGGAGAGTGTGGTACCCCGGCCTTTTGGGCATGAGCATCAGTTCTCCGATCAGGCTGCCACTTCGTAAAGGTCTCCTGTCTACACTTGAATCTGCTCAATCTACGCCTATATGAATAGAGACTGAGCGGCTGCAACTGACTGTGTTCGTTCTGCCGCCTGAATGACTAGATGCCATCCTTCCTTCTAAGTGCCCTTCCATGAAATTCATTTATACTGGGCGCTGGTTCAGATTTGTGGCGCTCGCAATAAACAAAGCTGTCTGACTTCCTTTTGTTTTTTTTATCTTTGACCCAGCAAGGTCTTGCAGTGGATACTATTAAATGTTATTAGTTGGCCTTTTTGCTTTTGATGGGCCACAAGTCCTTGTTTAAATCACCTATTGTGATACAGTTTTTTAAAGGATTGACACACACTTTCCCTCCTTTAAGGACCATTTGTGTTGCCACAGAGGGACCTTAACTTCATCTTGATGTTCCTCATGTGCACTCCCTTCGAGCCGATGCTCAACTGCTTCTCGTTTATTCTGACCTTAAAGACCGTCTTCCTCATTGCGATCACTGCAGTTCGTCACATGAGCCAACTCCGGGCTCTAGCAGTACAACCGCCCTACACCACCCTCTACCACCTTTTTTTGTTTCTTACAGACAAACTGGTGCTGAGGACTAGGATGGCCTTCTTGTCGAAAGTTATGACTCTTTCATGCCGGCACTCTCCCAGTGTTCTTTGCCCTACGTCATCCCTTGAAGGAAGAGTTGACCAGACCCCAAAAGAGCTTTAAGTTTCCATTGCACCGTCCACCATTGGGTGGGCGCTCAGCCTTTTGTGGGCTTCTCTGCAGCAAAGAAAGCCAAGGCAGTGCAGAAAGGGTCTCTGAGGTGGATGGTCCTCTGCTTCAAAAACCTTCTGTGCAATGGTCAAAAAGCAGCCGCCAGAAGGTCAGAGCGCTACCCGCCGGATACATTCACCTCGTTCCTGCGCACCCCACCTTAGCCCCAGGAGGTTTGGGGTTGATCAGTGCTGGTAAAGAAGCCGGCCATCTTGTCTTCATCTCACCCGGGTCTGGTGCTTCCCACCTGGTCGCAGTGTCACTGCACTACCACAGGATCGCTGCTTTTCTTTCCGCCCGATAGTGTAACAATGCCTGCATGCGCTGCTTACTTAACGGTCCCAATCTGCAGATGAGTGGAGGGTGGACTGCAGCTTTTGTGGTTCCTAATCGTCTTTGCAGCTGGGTACTCTTCTTTGATGATGCTGGACCCTGCCCTGCCGCGATCGGTATACTTCTGGTATATCGGCTTTCTCTCTCATTGGGAGTGAACCAGACATCTGAAAGAGACACGTTAGTGACAGATTCCTTACCTTAGAATATCCCCAGGCGTCAGGCTGGATCCGGAAAGTTTTTTGCGTAGCAGTACCCTTGCGCGTCGGTAGGCGGCGTCGTGCGGCTCCGCGTCCGTCGTCGGCGTCGTGATCGCCGGGATGACGTCGCGGTCAGTACTTAGGCGCCGCCCCTGCGCGCTGACGTCAGTTCTTCTTTTTCCGCGCCAGTAAGCGCAGATCCGGGAAGAGCAGTGCCCTAGGCACTTTTTGACTATCTTTTTTGGTGAATTTTTTCACTGTTTCTTCAACGAGTCTTCACGACTCCTAAGGTGTCGTAGGGATGCCCGGCTTTAAGCCCTGCGAGGAATGTGGTCGCATGATGTCGATCACGGACCCGCACCTCGAGTGTCTCTTTTGTCTCGGCCGAGACCACGACACGAAGTCATGTCCTGACTGCCGGAAACTTCATCCTAAGGCTTTGCGAGAGCGGTCTCGAAAGCTCCTCGAAGTCAGGCATTCGGCTCCGCGCCGCACCAAGCCCCGGTCCCGGGAGAGGTCGAGGGGCCGGACGCGGAGTCCCCGCCGTTCGTCGGATTCAAAGTCTTCGCGCTCCTCCGGTAAGTCGAAGCACAAGAAGTCTAAGCAGCGTCATCGCTCTAAGACTTCGCCTCGCCGGTCTCGCGACTCGGCTGAGGTCCCTGTCGGCACCGTCCCCGCGGCCCCGGACGTGCCTGTCGAGTTACCCCCGCAGTACCCGCCCTACCCGGGCTCGGGGGCAACTCCGGCCGATATACAGGAATTCCTGTCGGCCATGGCCCGCCTCTTCGGGCCTCAAGGTCCCTCCGGTGCGCCTTCGGGCCCCGCGGGCCCTGATGGGGTTGCTCCGGCGTCGCCGTCGACTCCGGTCCCGGCGTCGCCTGTCCCACCAGCCTTCGTTCCGGCCCCGGCTCCAGTGGTGCCGCAACCCCCATCGACGCCGGTTGACCTAACCACGCCTCCGCCGACGCCGATGTCCCCGGTGCCGTTTCCGACGCCGTCCGGGGCTCCGGGCGGCGTCGTTCCCCGGTTCTCTCCGGGTCCGGACATGGAGCCGGACCGGCGTCGCCCGGCGCCGTTTCCGGCGCCGATGAGACCTTGGGTCCCTGATGTCCCTCCTCCTCCATATTTTCAACCTGAGGAGGACCAGGAGAGCTGGGAGGGGTCTGAGGACCCTCTCACACAACAGTGCGAGTTTGACCCGGACTGGGTTGAGGAACTTGGGGATGCCAGTGGTCTGGATACCTCCCCTGACTCTGGCATGCTGTCTCCTCCCGTGGCAACGGAGGAGGGGGCTAATTTTGCAACGGTGTTGCGTAGAGCTGCTGGAGCCTTGAATCTCCAGTTGCCTACAGTGGTCGTCAGGTCTAACATCCTGACTGAAGTGCTTCAGCCGGCGGCCTCCTCTTCGGAGACTGTGCTGCCGTTCAACGATGCACTGACTGACGTTCTTTGGGTGCCTGGTCCAAACCCACCACAGGGGCTCCTGTGGATAGGAACGTGGCCCGACGCCATCGCCCTGCTCCGGGCGACCCCCTGTTTCTCTCCCAACACCCCACCCCTGAGAGCTTGGTTGTCCAAGCCTCTGCCTCCCAAACCGCCTTCCCTACCGCCCCTCCGGATAGGGAATCCAAGCGCCTGGATCACTTTGGGAAGAAGGCTTTCTCTTCCTCCAGTGCTGGCTTGCGGTCTGTTAATACCGCTTGCCTCTTGGGCCGATACACCCACTCCCTGTGGGATTCGGTGGCAACTGTTTTGCCGCAGTGTTCTGAGGAGGTCCAGACACTGCTTACCCGCGCCATTGCGGAAGGGCGTGATGCGGCTAAATATACCATCCGCTGTGGCCTTGATACCGCCGACTCGCTGGGCAGATCGCTTGCAACGACGGTGGCGCTGCGTCACCACGCCTGGCTGAGAACCACTGGTTTTTCAGGGGATGTCCAGAATACACTCATGGACATGCCCTTTGATGGAGTCGGTCTTTTTGGTTCGAAGGCAGACCATGCGCTGGAGCGTTTCAAGGACTCACGGGCTACTGCTAAGTCCCTGGGCCTTGCTGTTGTGCGCCCTCCGCTCACGTCTGCTTTTCGCCCCTTTCGTGGCCACGGAAGGGGCGCCCAGTCACGTCCACAGCCCGGCCAACGGCCCGCGCAGCAAGCGCCTTCGCGTGGCCGAGGACGTGGATACCGCCGTGGCGGTTCGGGCAACCAGCGTGCGGGTCAGGCCACCACCTCCAACCCGTCCGCGGCCTCCAAGCCCTCCTAGTCCCTCCTTTCAGGTGCACAGTACGCCAGTCGGGGGCAGGGTTCGCCATCACCTTCACCACTGGCGTCCCATCACCTCGGACAGGTGGGTCTTGGACATTGTCCGAAGGGGCTACTCCCTCCCCTTCGAGACCACCCCCAGCCATGCCACCTCAATTCCACCGCATGTCAGGGGATCACTTGGTGCTTCTACAGAAGGAAGTCACGGCCCTCTTGGCCAAGAGGGCCATCGAGCATGTTCCGACCCCAGAAGTAGGGCGTGGTTGCTACTCCCACTACTTTCTGATGCCCAAAAGGACAAGGAGGACATGCATCCTATCTTGGACCTCCGGAACGTCAATCGCTTCCTCCGGAAGGAGAAGTTCAAGATGCTCACCCTAGCTCAGGTCTTGACTGCCCTCGACCCCGGAGACTGGTTGGTAGCGTTGGACTTGCAGGACGCCTATTTCCACATCCCCGTCCTGCCGGCCCACCGGCGTTACCTTCGGTTCACGGTAGGCCTCGAGCATTTTCAGTTCACTGTGCTCCCCTTTGGCCTTACCAGTGCCCCTCGGGTGTTCACGAAACTGATGGCGGTGGTCGCAGCTCATCTGCGCCGGGCAGGGGTTTCAGTCTTCCCCTACCTCGACGACTGGCTGCTGAAGGCGGGCTCGTCCCAGGCAGTCGTCTCCCACCTCCAGACTACGGCCGAACTCCTGCACTCGCTGGGGTTCTCCATCAATGTGCCAAAGTCGCATCTGATTCCTTCTCCACAGCTCCTTTTCATCGGAGCAGTTCTGGACACGACGCAGTTTCGGGCCTATCCTCCCGAACGGCGAGTCCGGGATATTCAGGCTATGATTCCGATCTTTCAGCCTTTATCCTGGGTTTCGGTACGGATGACCCTGAGGCTGCTGGGCCTCATGGCCTCCTGCATCCTGCTGGTCACTCATGCCAGATGGCATATGCGGGCTCTGCAGTGGGACCTGAAGTTCCAGTGGGCGCAGCACCAGGGCAACCTGTCCGATCACGTCCAGATCTCGGAGGGGACTGCAAGACAGTTGCAGTGGTGGCTCTCGAACCGGCAATGGGTCATGGGCAGATCCCTCTCCCTTCCCCAGCCAGAGCACACAGTTGTGACGGACGCGTCCCTTCTGGGATGGGGCGGTCACATGGGAGAGGCGGAGATCAGAGGCCTCTGGTCTCCGGCGGAGTCCCGGCTCCATATCAACCTTCTGGAGCTCCGGGCGATCCGGCTTGCACTCAAGGCATTCCTTCCCTCTGTCAAAGGGACGGTAGTGCAGGTGTTCACCGACAACACCACCGCCATGTGGTACTGCAACAAACAGGGCGGGGTGGGGTCGTGGACCCTTTGTCAGGAGGCTCTGCGCCTCTGGACATGGCTGGAACATCAGGGCATGTTCCTGATGGTTCAACACCTGGCAGGTTCCCTGAACGCCAGGGCGGACGAACTCAGCCGCAGGTGCATGATGGATCACGAATGGCGTCTTCACTCGGAAGTGGCGCAAGGACTCTTTCTACAGTGGGGAGAGCCTTGGTTAGATCTATTCGCCACCGAAGAGAACGCGCAATGTCATCAGTTTTGCGCGTTGGAATTTCCAAGGCGGCACTCGCTCAGCGACGCTTTTCGTCACGAGTGGAGTTGCGGTCTTTTGTACGCCTTTCCGCCTATACCACTTCTACCCAGAGTGTTGAAGAAGATTCGGCACGACCGGGCCCAAGTCATTCTTGTGGCTCCGGACTGGGCTCGAAGAGTTTGGTATCCCGAGCTACTCAGTATGAGCGTAGATCCCCGATCCGTCTGCCTCTTCGGGAGGATCTTCTGTCGCAGCAGCAGGGGACGGTCCTCCACCCGAACCTGTCCAGTCTACACCTGCTTGCGTGGAGATTGAGCGGCGGCAGTTGATTCCTTTCGACTTGCCTCCCGAAGTTTGTGATGTGATTCTGGCAGCCAGGCGTCCCTCCACTAAGGTGGTATACGCCTGCAGGTGGAACAAATTTGTGGCATGGTGCACAGCAAAGGCTGTGAACCCCCTTTCTGCCCCTCTTTCTGAGGTCCTTCTGTTCCTTCTTTCTCTGGCCCAACAGGGTTCTGCCCTGGGTACCATCAAGGGTTATCTCTGTGCTATCTCGGCCTTCCTCAGGCTCCCTGATCAGCCCTCCCTTTTCAAGTCCCCTGTTGTTAACAGGTTCTTAAAAGGCGTTACACACCTCTTTCCTCCTGTTCCATTTGTGATGCCTCAGTGGGACTTGAACTTGGTTCTTACCTTTTTAATGTGCGCTCCCTTTGAGCCTCTGCATAACTGTCCTCTTCGTCTTCTGACTCTAAAGACAGCCTTTCTGGTGGCCATCACCTCCGCTCGGCGGGTGAGTGAGCTCCAGGCTTTATCTTGCAAACCTCCCTTTCTGTCTGTTCATCCAGACAAGGTTGTTCTTCGGACGCGTCCGTCCTTCTTGCCAAAGGTGGTTACTGCCTTTCACATTGGGCAGACCATCACTTTGCCTACCTTCTTTCCGCCTCCGCATCCTTCCAGAGAGGAAGAGAGGCTCCACCGTCTGGACCCAAAACGTGCGCTCTCCTTCTAGATCGACCGCACAAAACACTTCCGGGTGGATGACCACCTCTTTGTTGGCTACGTGGGCGCCAAAAAAGGTCGGGCGGTGCACAAACGAACCATCTCCCGCTGGGTTACCTTGTGCATCAAGACCTGCTATTCTTTGGCTAAGAAGGAGCTTCCTGTTGGGCTGCGTGCCCATTCCACCAGGGCAACGGCTGCTACCACGGCCTTGGGCCGCGGTGTTCCGCTGCCCGTTATTTGTCAGGCAGCTACGTGGGCCTCGCTGCACACGTTTACAAAGCATTACTGCCTTGACAGTCAGGTCCGGAGGGACGGCTTCTTTGGCCGTTCTGTCCTCCAGGACTTCCTTGTCTGATCTTTGTTCGCAGACCCACCACCGGGGTTGGTATTGCTGGGGTATCTATTCTAAGGTAAGGAATCTGTCACTAACGTGTCTCTTTCAGATGCACAAGTTACTAACTTGTGTAACGATATATCTGTAAGAGACAGTAGTTAGTGACAGATTCCTACCGCCCACCATCCTCCCCGTTCTGCGAACTGATTTCTAGGGTTAAGGACATCCCTTTCAGGGCCCTAGTATTTTTCAGACACCTATGTCAGCTTCTTGCATGGCTCTGCGTTCCTGGCGCGGAAAGTAGTGTACAGAACTGACGTCAGCGCGCAGGGGCGGCGCCTAGGTACTGCCCGCGGACGTCATCCCGGCGATCACAACGCCGACGACAGACGCGGAGCCGCACGACGCCGCCTACCGACGCGCAAGGGTACTGCTACGCAAAAAACTTTCCGGATCCAGCCTGACGCCTGGGGATATTCTAAGGTAAGGAATCTGTCACTAACTACTGTCTCTTACAGATATATCGTTACACAAGTTAGTAACTTGTGCGTCTTGCTGATAGGAGACACTGAGTTAGGGCAGCTACAGGGGTCCGACCTAGTGTCCTGTGGTGCCACTTTTCCACGATGTTGCTCCCCCGCATGGTGCCTTCTCTGTGATTTACTTCACAAACCCAGCTGTGTACACACCCGGTCTCTCCCTTCTATCTCTGGTCTGATCTGCTTTGCAGCCAGCGGACAATCATAGGCCAGTGCACCCCCAGGAGTGACTTCAAGTAGTGGGCTGCCTGTCCAGCGGCCCGGACCCTCCCCAGACCATTGCGATTCAATTCCCTGCGGTGGAGGAGGATTACCTTTGGGAAATAAACTGACCTTGGCACCAATTTCAGTAAAGAACAGGCCCGCTGCAAGAAAAGGGCCCAGCACTGCTGATTGTGATGTAGGGTGGGGCTGCAATTCAACAGAGGCTGTTTTTCCCCGCGTTGTGCCTTTAGAAAATTGCACTGGGCGCGAGGATCGCATGAGCAGACTTCCGTTGAGTCTGCCTCTGCTCCCCCCGCTTCCTGCCCGGTCCGTTAACACCCGCTGGCCTTTGGTGTCTCTTGTAGCTCCAGTTCTAGCTGGAGCCGCCATCTTGCTTGTCTTTGTGCCCCAGCCTGTGGTTGACCTTCCTGGTTGAGCCCTGCGGAGGCCGACTGAGAGTGTCCCCCCTGCTCCCTCGCACCCAATCTGGCAGCACCCTTAGGCCATAATTCTCTCCTGCTGCCCCAGTTCTGATTGGGGCTGCCATCGTGGTTGCTCATGTGCCATAACTTATGGTCTGCGACCTTGGATCTGGCATGGCTGAGGTCCTAGGCTTCCTTTGCAAATCTTCCCTGGTCCCCTTTTGGTTGGCAGTACCTTTAGAGCTTTGGTCTCTCATGCGGCCCTAGACCTGATTGGGGCAGCTTACTAGCTTGCTCATATGCTTGACCCGGTGATTGGCAAACCTGGGTCAGGCGTGGCGGAGGTCCTGGTTTCCCTATGCAAGCCCCCCTTTCTCCCTCCTGCCCATTCTGGCAGCACCCTTGTCCCTGCGTCTCTCCTGCGGCCCCTGATCTGAAAGGGGGTTCCATCCTATCTGCCTTTGTGTCCGAACTTGTACTGGTGAAACTGGGTCGGATGAGGCGAAGGTCCTGGGCCTCGTTGCGGGCATCCTTTGTGCCCCTGAGTTTCTCTCTTTGCTCCCACCCACTTCTCCCTGGACTGGCATCATCCTCAAACACCACTTGTTCTCTCCAGCGACCTCGGCTCCAACTGGGGCTGCCTTCTTGACGTGAAGAGCCTCACCAGCGGCCTGAGCACAACTATAAGCTGAGGACCTCCTACATGGACATATCTTGTTGATTTATTTATGTACTCCTCTTTGTATCCTATTTATCTTATGTTTGGCCTGTGATTCACCCCTGATGTTGTGACTTCCTACATGGTCACACTGAAGGTGCAGTACTGACCTAAGCATCATGGTTTCCCCCAAAGACTTAGGGAGGCAGGAGTTGTGGGGACAGCTCTTAAGTGGCTGCAATCCTTCCTGAAGAACAGATCCTTCCTGAAGAACAGATCATTCCAGGTATTTGAAGATGAAATGACCTCCAAATGTATGCCTCTTAGATGTGGGGTTCCTCAGGGATCTTCCCTGAGCCCCACTCTATTTAATGTGTAAATGAGTCCCCTCGCAGAGGTAGTGAAGCCGTTCGGTATCCAGATTGTCACCTATGCCGACGACACGCAACTGATTGTCTCCTTCAACCAGCTTGACAAAACTGGGTCTGATCTAGCCGGGTGTCTAGAAAAGGTGTCAATCTGGATGGAGGGCTTGTACTTGAAACTTAATGGGGCCAAAACAGAGCTGATGCTCCTAGGTAAATCGCCTTCTCTGAATATAAACCTGCCCTGGCCCAGCTGCTTTGGTCCTATTCCCCCCCCCCCAAAGAACAGATTAAGAGCCTGGGCGTATGGCTTGATTGTAACTTAGATTTCAGAGAGCAAGCGCGGAGGGTAGCAGGTAGTTGTTATGGGATTCTTAGGATGATACGGAAAATCCTCCATCTGCTCCCGTTTCACGCTAGAAGATTGATGGTTCAAGCATTGATTCTCTCCCGGCTTGATAATGCCAATGCCCTTTACCTGGGAGCCCCTTGTCTTACCATCAAAAGATTGCAGACCGTGCAAAACTGCGCAGCACGTCTGCGCATGAATATTCCCAGTCGTCAATCAGCAAAGCCCTCAATTGCTAACCTTCACTGGCTCCCCATCCAGGAGAGAGTCCAGTTTAAAGCTTTGTGCATTGCACACAAGGCAATGTCAGCCAATGGACCTCCCATTATTCGTTCCATCATCTCGCCCTACTGTCCCAATAGGGCTCTGCGTTCGGAGAGTAAACATCTGGCGGTAGTCCCTAAAATAAAAAGAACACAAAGTGGAGGACGTCTTTTCTCTTATAATGTCGCTAAGTTGTGGAACCGTATGCCCCTCCATATTCGTCTTGAGACTAACCATCTGGCCTTTCGAAAACTTATAAAAACCTTTCTGTTCCGCTAAACAATGTCACTGAATTCGTGATTGGACTGCTTTAAGCGCTGGGATGCCTCCGGGTAACCATGCGCTCTACAAATGCTGATTCATTCATTCATTCGCCTTCACTTCATTCGTGGCGTTCTCTTCTTCCCCTACATCTCCCTCACTTCAACCTCTCCATCTTACAAATATGTCGACCAATCGAGTGAAGGCTGGAGCCAACTGTTTCAAGATAATTTCACGCCCCCCCCCAATTTGTCCAAAGCATCAGCAATAAGGTTCAAACACAACACCCTTGAACAATTTTCCAATTCCCTTTTTGTTGACCAATACCATAGTGGTCGTTATGGGAGACTTCAATGGCTGTTGGACAAGGCGTCCCTCAAGGCTCCATCCTCGCGCCCACCCTGTTCAATATTTACATTGAACCCCTGGGAAAGCTCCTAAAAAAATATGTGATCCATTATCTATATGTGGATGACACCCAAATCTACCTAAAGGTATCTTCCATTCATGACATTTCAATCCTCAACGCCACTCTCAACTCCATCCACCACTGGCTGTCAACTCATCAGCTAATACTGAATCCTTCCAAAACAGAATTCCTTCTCCTCTCGACCTCACTATCTCCTCCTCCTATCCAATCTTGGATGAACAATCTGAACATTCTCAACAACAAACCTATTATTGTTGACCGTGCCAAATCACTACGCGTCATCCTAGACAAAAGGCTCAACTTAGAGTCCCACATCAATTCCATCGCGCTGAATGCATGTTACAACTGCGCCTTCTCTGGGAGGTTCGGTGCTTCTTTCCTGACAAGACCTAAAAACCTTGGTCCAATCTTTGGTTCTTTCCAGATTAGACTTCTGCTACTCTCTCCTTGCTGGCCTCTGCAAATCCCACCTTTCCCCTCTAAAATCCATCCTCCACTCAGCAGCTCGCTTAGTATATGGGGTAAAAAGACATGATCACATCACACCCACACTGTTGTCTCTTCGCTGGCTTCCTATCGAAGCAAGGTCAATTTACAAGACTGCCTGTATCACCCACAAAGCCTTGCACACCTCCACCCCTTGCTATCTGGCTAAGAAACTCAAAATCTCAGGTGGCTCTAGACCTTCACGCAATGCGGAAAACTTACTGCTCGAACCTCCTACCTTCAAAAGGGAAAGATTTATGGCTCAATCCTTCTCTGGTAATGTGACCAAAATCTGGAACTCACTTCCTCCATCCCTCCGAACCACCACCTCTTTCTGGACCTTCAAAACAGATCTCGAAACTCTCCTCCTCCTAAGGCACTTCATGGAATAAATCAACCCATTTCGTGACCCTTATGGCCATCTGGCACTCACACGAGGTCAACTTTGTAAATATGTATTTTACTCCTGCTTTTAACCTAACACTGACACCTTTTTATTTTTTACAATATGTATATGCAACTTGTTGGCATTGTAACTGTACATATGTAACTTGTTAGCGTGTTTAGTCTCTCTTGTGTAACTTACCTGGTTCTTTTGTACAGCGCTCTGACACCTTTGGGTAAAGTTTGCGCTATATAAAACTGCATTAAATAAATAAATAAACAAGTAGGTCTGCCTGCTCTCCCTCGCCAGGTAGTCTTGGTCTCTCTTCTCCCTCCATCCGTCAGTAGCTCTTCCTCCTCGCCTACCTGAGGTGGTCCATGTCCCTCACATCCCGTAGAGGTCCCTTTCCTATGTCATACCCCGTGCCCCCTGTTTCTGTCATATCTTTAGGGCTCGCGGCCTCTCTCCTGCATGCCCTGTTCTCTCTCCTCCCTAGGTACCCATGTTCTCTCTCCTCCCTAGGTCCCCCTGTTCTCGCTCCCTCCTAGGTCCCTCTGTTCTATCTCCTCCCTAGGTCTCCCTGTTCTCTCTCCTCCCTAGGTCTCCCTGTTCTCTCTCCTCCCTAGGTCTCCCTGTTCTCTCTCCTCCTTAGGTCCCCCTGTTCTCTCTCCTCTCTAGGTGGCCCTGTTCTCTCTCCTCCCTAGGTCCCCCTGTTATCGCTCCTGCTCGCCCTGTTCTCTCTCCTCCCTAGGTCCCCCTGTTCTCTCTCCTCCCTAGGTCCCCCTGTTCTCTCTCCTCCCTAGGTCCCCCTGTTCTCTCTCCTCCCTAGGTCCCCCTGTTCTCTCTCCTCCCTAGGTCCCCCTGTTCTCTCTCCTCCCTAGGTCCCCCTGTTCTCTCTCCTCCCTAGGTCACCCTGTTCTCTCTCCTCCCTAGGTCACCCTGTTCTCTCTCCTCCCTAGGCACCCCTGTTCTCTCTCCTCCCTAGGTCCCCCTGTTCTCTCTCCTCCCTAGGTCCCCCTGTTCTCTCTCCTCCCTAGGCCCCCTGTTCTCTCTCCTCCCTAGGTCCCCCTGTTCTCTCTCCTCCCTAGGTCCCCCTGTTCTCTCTCCTCCCTAGGTCCCCCTGTTCTCTCTCCTCCCTAGGTCCCCCTGTTCTCTCTCCTCCCTAGGTCCCCCTGTCTCTCTCTCCTCCCTAGGTCCCCCTGTTCTCTCTCCTCCTTAGGTCCCCCTGTTCTCGCTCCTGCTCGCCCTGTTCTCTATTCCCTAGATCCCCCTGTTCTCTCTCCCCTCTAGGTCCCACTGTTCTCTCTCCTCCCTAGGTCCCCCTGTTCTCGCTCCTCCCTAGGTGCCCCTGTTCTCGCTCCTCCCTAGGTCCCCCTGTTCTCGCTCCTCCCTAGGTGCCCCTGTTCTCGCTCCTCCCTCGGTCCCCCTGTTCTCGCTCCTCCCTCGGTCCCCCTGTTCTCTCTCCTCCCTCGGTCCCCCTGTTCTCTCTCCTCCCTCGGTCCCCCTGTTCTCTCTCCTCCCTCGGTCCCCCTGTTCTCGCTCCTCCCTAGGTCCCCCTGTTCTCGCTCCTCCCTAGGTCCCCCTGTTCTCTCTCCTCCCTAGGTCCCCCTGTTCTCTCTCCTCCCTAGGTCCCCCTGTTCTCTCTCCTCCCTAGGTCCCCCTGTTCTCTCTCCTCCCTAGGCACCCCTGTTCTCTCTCCTCCCTAGGTCCCCCTGTTCTCTCTCCTCCCTAGGTCCCCCTGTTCTCTCTCTCCTCCCTAGGTCCCCCTGTTCTCGATCCTCCCTAGGTGCCCCTGTTCTCTCTCCTCCCTAGGTCCCCCTGTTCTCTCTCCTCCCTAGGTCCCCCTGTTATCGCTCCTGCTCGCCCTGTTCTCTCTCCTCCCCTAGGTCCCCCCTGTTCTCTCTCCTCCCTAGGTCCCCCTGTTCTCTCTCCTCCCTAGGTCCCCCTGTTCTCTCTCCTCCCTAGGTCCCCCTGTTCTCTCTCCTCCCTAGGTCCCCCTGTTCTCTCTCCTCCCTAGGTCCCCCTGTTCTCTCTCCTCCCTAGGTCACCCTGTTCTCTCTCCTCCCTAGGTCACCCTGTTCTCTCTCCTCCCTAGGCACCCCTGTTCTCTCTCTCCCTAGGTCCCCCTGTTCTCTCTCCTCCCTAGGTCCCCCTGTTCTCTCTCCTCCCTAGGCCCCCTGTTCTCTCTCCTCCCTAGGTCCCCCTGTTCTCTCTCCTCCCTAGGTCCCCCTGTTCTCTCTCCTCCCTAGGTCCCCCTGTTCTCTCTCCTCCCTAGGTCCCCCTGTTCTCTCTCCTCCCTAGGTCCCCCTGTTCTCTCTCCTCCCTAGGTCCCCCTGTTCTCTCTCCTCCTTAGGTCCCCCTGTTCTCGCTCCTGCTCGCCCTGTTCTCTATTCCCTAGATCCCCCTGTTCTCTCTCCCCTCTAGGTCCCACTGTTCTCTCTCCTCCCTAGGTCCCCCTGTTCTCGCTCCTCCCTAGGTGCCCCTGTTCTCGCTCCTCCCTAGGTCCCCCTGTTCTCGCTCCTCCCTAGGTGCCCCTGTTCTCGCTCCTCCCTCGGTCCCCCTGTTCTCGCTCCTCCCTCGGTCCCCCTGTTCTCTCTCCTCCCTCGGTCCCCCTGTTCTCTCTCCTCCCTCGGTCCCCCTGTTCTCTCTCCTCCCTCGGTCCCCCTGTTCTCGCTCCTCCCTAGGTCCCCCTGTTCTCGCTCCTCCCTAGGTCCCCCTGTTCTCTCTCCTCCCTAGGTCCCCCTGTTCTCTCTCCTCCCTAGGTCCCCCTGTTCTCTCTCCTCCCTAGGTCCCCCTGTTCTCCTCTCCTCCCTAGGCACCCCTGTTCTCTCTCCTCCCTAGGTCCCCCTGTTCTCTCTCCTCCCTAGGTCCCCCTGTTCTCTCTCTCCTCCCTAGGTCCCCCTGTTCTCGATCCTCCCTAGGTGCCCCTGTTCTCTCTCCTCCCTAGGTCCCCCTGTTCTCTCTCCTCCCTAGGTCCCCCTGTTCTCGCTCCTGCTCGCCCTGTTCTCTATTCCCTAGATCCCCCTGTTCTCTCTCCCCTCTAGGTCCCACTGTTCTCTCTCCTCCCTAGGTCCCCCTGTTCTCTCTCCTCCCTAGGTCCCCCTGTCATCGCTCCTGCTCATCCTGTTCTCTCTCCTCCCTAGATCCCCCTGTTCTCTCTGCCCCCTAGGTCCCCCTGTTCTCTCTCCCCCTACGCCCCCCTGTTCTCTAACCGCCCTAGGTCCCCTGTTCTCTCTCCTCCCTAGGGTCCCCTGTTCTCTCTCCTCCCTAGGCACCCCTGTTTTCTCTCCTCCCTAGGTCCCTCTGTTCTCTCTCCTCCCTAGGTCCCCCTGTTCTCTCTCCTCCCTAGGTCCCCCTGTTCTCACTCCTCCCTAGATCCCTCTGTTCTCTCTCCCCCCTAGGTCCCCCTTTTCTCTCTCTCCCCTAGGCCCCCCTGTTCTCTCTCCTCCCGGGGCCCCCCTGTTCTCTCTCCCCCCGGGCCCCCCTGTTCTCTCTCCTCCCGGGGCCCCCCTGTTCTCTCTCCTCCCTAGGTGTCCCTGTTCTCTCTCCCCCTCGGTCCCCCTGTTCTCTCTCCCCCTCGGTCCCCCTGTTCTCTCTCCCCCTCGGTCCCCCTGTTCTCTCTCCCCCTCGGTCCCCCTGTTCTCTCTCCCCCCTCGGTCCCCCTGTTCTCTCTCCCCCTCGGTCCCCCTGTTCTCTCTCCCCCTCGGTCCCCCTGTTCTCTCTCCCCCTCGGTCACCCTGTTCTCTCTCCCCCTCGGTCCCCCTGTTCTCTCTCTCCCCCCTCGGTCCCCCTGTTCTCTCTCTCCCCCTCGGTCCCCCTGTTCTCTCTCTCCCCCTCGGTCCCCCTGTTCTCTCTCCCCCTCGGTCCCCCTGTTCTCTCTCCTCCCTAGGTCCCCCTGTTCTCTCCTCCCTAGGTCCCCTGTTCTCTCCCCCCACCCCCAGACGCCCTGTTCTCTCTCCTCCCTAGGTCTCCCTGTCCTTGTCCTCCCTAGGTCTCCCTGTCCTCCCTAGGTCCTCCTGTTCTCACCCCTCGGTCCCCCTGTTCTCTCCCCCTCTGTCCCCCTGTTCTCTATCCCCCCTAGGTCCCTCTGTTCTCTCTCCCCCCTAGATCCCTCTGTTCTCTCTCCCCCCTAGGTCCCTCTGTTCTCTCTCCCCCCTAGGTCCCTCTGTTCTCTCTCCCCCCTAGGTCCCCCTGTTCTCTCTCCCCCCTAGGTCCCCCTGTTCTCTCTCCCCCCTAGGTCCCCCTGTTCTCTCTCCCCCCTAAGTCCCCCTGTTCTCGCTCCCCCCTAGATCCCCTTGTTCTCGCTCCCCCCTAGGTCCCCCTCTTCTCTCTTCTCTCTCCTCCCTAGGTCCCCCTGTTCTCTCTCCTCCCTAGGTCCCCCTGTTCTCTCTCCTCCCTAGGTCCCCCTGTTCTCTCTCCTCCCTAGGTCCCCCTGTTCTCTATCCTCCCTAGGTCCCCCTGTTCTCTCTCCTCCCTAGGTCCCCCTGATCTCTCTCTCCCCTAGACGCCCCTGTTCTCTCTCCTCCCTAGGTCCCCCTGTTCTCTCTCCTCCCTAGGTCCCCCTGTTCTCTCTCCTCCCTAGGTCCCCCTGTTCTCTCTCCTCCCTAGGTCCCCCTGTTCTCTCTCCTCCCCTAGGTCCCCCTGTTCTCTCTCCCCTCTCTAGGTCCCCCTGTTCTCTCTCCCCCTAGGTGCCCATGTTCTCTCCCCCTAGGTTTCCCTGTTCTCTAGGTCCCCCTGTTCTCTCTCCTCCCTAGGTCCCCCTGTTCTCTCTCCTCCCTGGGTCCCCCTGTTCTCTCTCCTCCCTAGGTGCCCCTGTTCGCTCTCCTCCTTAGGTGCCCCTGTTCTCTCTCCTCCCTAGGTGCCCCTGTTCTCTCTCTCCCCTAGGTCCCCCTGTTCTCTCTCCCCCCTAGGTCCCCCTGTTCTCTCTCCCCCCTAGGTCCCCCTGTTCTCGATCCTCCCTAGGTGCCCCTGTTCTCTCTCCTCCCTAGGTGCCCCTGTTTTCTCTCCTCCCTAGGTCTCCCTGTTCTCTCTCCTCCCTAGGTGCCCCTGTTCTCTCTCCTCCCTAGGTCCCCCAGTTCTCGCTCCTGCTCGCCCTGTTCTCTCTCCTCCCTAGGTCCCCCTGTTCTCTCTCCTCCCTAGGTCCCCATGTTCTCTCTCCTCCCTAGGGCCCCCTTTTCTCTCTCCTCCCTAGGTCCCCCTTTTCTCTCTCCTCTCTAGATCCCCCTTTTCTCTCTCCTCTCTAGATCCCCCTTTTCGCTCTGTTCTCTAGGTCCCCCTTTTCGCTCTGCTCTCTAGGTCCCCCTTTTCGCTCTGCTCTCTAGGTCCCCCTGTTCTCGCTCCTCCCTAGGTCCCCCTGTTCTCGCTCCTCCCTAGGTCCCCTTGTTCTCCCTCCCCCCCTCGGCGCCCCAGTTCTCTCTCCCCCTAGGTCCCCCTGTTCTCTCTCCCCCTAGGTCCCCCTGTTCTCTCTCCCCCTAGATCCCCCTGTTCTCTCTCCCCATAGGTCCCCCTGTTCTCTTTCCTCATAGGTCCCCCTGTTCTCTTTCCTCCCCAGGTCCCCCTGTTCTCTTTCCTCCCCAGGTCCCCCTGTTCTCTCTCCTCCCTAGGTCCCCCTGTTCTCTCTCCTCCCTAGGTCCCCCGTTCTCTCTCCTCCCTAGGTCCCCCGTTCTCTCTCCTCCCTAGGTCCCCCGTTCTCTCTCCTCCCTAGGTCCCCCGTTCTCTCTCCTCCCTAGGTCCCCCGTTCTCTCTCCTCCCTAGGTCCCCCCGTTCTCTCTCCTCCCTAGGTCCCCCGTTCTCTCTCCTCCCTAGGTCCCCCGTTCTCTCTCTCCCTAGGTCCCCCCGTTCTCTCTCCTCCCTAGGTCCCGTTCTCTCTCCTCCCTAGGTCCCCCGTTCTCTCTCCTCCCTAGGTCCCCCGTTCTCTCTCCTCCCTAGGTCCCCCGTTCTCTCTCCTCCCTAGGTCCCCCTGTTCTCGCTCCTCCCTAGGTCCTCCTGTTCTCTCTCCATAGGTCCTCCTGTTCTCTCTCCCTAGGTCCTCCTGTTCTCTCTCCCTAGGTCTCCCTGCTCTCGCTCCTTCCTAGACGCCCTTTTTCTCTCTCTCCCCCCCTCCCCCCGGACGCCCCTGTTCTCTCTTCTCCCTAGGTGCCCCTGTTCTCTCTCCTCTCTAGGTCCCACTGTTCTCGCTCCTCCCTAGGTCCCCCTGTTCTCTCTCGCCCTAGACGCCCCTGTTCTCTCAACTCCCTAGGTCCCCCTGTACTCTCTCCTCCCTAGGTCCTCCTGTTCTCTCTCCCTAGGTCCTCCTGTTCTCTCTCCCTAGGTCCTCCTGTTCTCTCTCCCTAGGTCCCCCTCTTCTCTCTCTCCTCCCTAGGTCCCCCTCTTCTCTCTCCTCCCTAGGTCCCCCTGTTCTCTCTCCTCCCTAGGTCCCCCTCTTCTCTCTCCCCCTAGGTCCCCCTCTTCTCTCTCCCCCTAGGTCCCCCTCTTCTCTCTCCCCCCTAGGTCCCCCTGTTCGCTCTCCTCCCTCTGTCCACCTGTTATCTCTCCCCCCTAGGTCCCCCTTTTCTCTCTCCCCCCTAGGTCCCCCTTTTCTCTCTCCCCCCTAGGCCCCCCTGTTCTCTCTCCTCCCGGGGCCCCCCTGTTCTCTCTCCCCCCGGCCCCCCTTTTCTCTCTCCTCCCGGGGCCCCCCTGTTCTCTCTCCTCCCGGGGCCCCCCTGTTCTCTCTCCTCCCTAGGTCGCCCTGTTCTCTTTCCTCCCTAGGTCGCCCTGTTCTCTTTCCTCCCTAGGTCGCCCTGTTCTCTTTCCTCCCTAGGTCGCCCTGTTCTCTTTCCTCCCTAGGTCGCCCTGTTCTCTTTCCTCCCTAGGTCCCCCTGTTCTCTTTCCTCCCTAGGTCCCCCTGTTCTCTTTCCTCCCTAGGTCCCCCTGTTCTCTCTCCTCCCTAGGTCCCCCTGCTCTCGCTCCTTCCTAGACGCCCTTTTTCTCCCTCCCCCCCGACGCCCCTGTTCTCTCTTCTCCCTAGGTGCCCCTGTTCTCTCTCCTCTCTAGGTCCCCCTGTTCTCTCTCCTCTCTAGGTCCCCCTGTTCTCTCTCCTCCCTAGGTCCCACTGTTCTCGCTCCTCCCTAGGTCCCCCTGTTCTCTCCCCCCCCCAGACGCCCCTGTTCTCTCTCCTCCCTAGGTCCCCCTGTTCTCTCAACTCCCTAGGTCCCCCTGTACTCTGTCCTCCCTGGGTCCTCCTGTTCTCTCTCCCTAGGTCCTCCTGTTCTCTCTCCCTAGGTCCTCCTGTTCTCTCTCCCTAGGTCCCCCTCTTCTCTCTCCTCCCTAGGTCCCCCTCTTCTCTCTCCTCCCTAGGTCCCCCTCTTCTCTCTCCTCCCTAGGTCCCCCTCTTCTCTCTCCCCCCTAGGTCCCCCTGTTCGCTCTCCTCCCTCTGTCCACCTGTTATCTCTCCTCCCTAGGCGCCCCTGTTCTCTCTCCTCCCTAGGTCCACCTGTTCTCTCTCCTCCCTAGGTCCCCCAGTTCTCGCTCCTGCTCGCCCTGTTCTCTCTCCTCCCTAGGTCCCCCTGTTCTCTCTCCTCCCTAGGTCCCCATGTTCTCTCTCCTCCCTAGGGCCCCCTTTTCTCTCTCCTCCCTAGGTCCCCCTTTTCTCTCTCCTCTCTAGATCCCCCTTTTCTCTCTCCTCTCTAGATCCCCCTTTTCGCTCTGTTCTCTAGGTCCCCCTTTCGCTCTGCTCTCTAGGTCCCCCTGTTCTCGCTCCTCCCTAGGTCCCCCTGTTCTCGCTCCTCCCTAGGTCCCCTTGTTCTCCCTCCCCCCCTCGGCGCCCCAGTTCTCTCTCCCCCTAGGTCCCCCTGTTCTCTCTCCCCCTAGGTCCCCCTGTTCTCTCTCCCCCCTAGGTCCCCCTGTTCTCTCTCCCCCCTAGGACCCCCTGTTCTCTCTCCTCCCTAGGTCTCCCTGTTCTCGATCCTCCCTAGGTGCCCCTGTTCTCTCTCCTCCCTAGGTGCCCCTGTTCTCTCTCCTCCCTAGGTCCCCCTTTTCTCTCTCCCCTGTAGGTCCCCCTGTTCTGGCACGTCCCTAGGTCCCCCTGTTCTCTCTCCTCCCTAGGTCTCCCTGTTCTCGCTCCTCCGTAGGTCCCCCTTTTCTCTCTCCTCTCTAGGTCCCCCCCGGTTCTCTCTCCCCCCTAGGTCCCCCGGTTCTCTCGCCCCACTAGGTCCCCCTGTTCTCGCTCCTCCCTAGGTGCCCCTGTTATCTCTCCTCCCTAGGTGTCCCTGTTCTCTCTCCTCCCTAGGTCTCCCTGTTCTTGCTCCTGCTCGCCCTGTTCTCTTTCCTCCCTAGATCCCCCTGTTCTCGCTCCTCCCTAGGTCCCCCTGTTCTCTCTCCTCCCTAGGTCCCCCTGTTCTCTCTCCTCCCTAGGTCCCCCTGTTCTCGCTCCTCCCTAGGTCCCCCTGTTCTCGCTCCTCCCTAGGTCCCCCTGTTCTCTCTCCTCCCTAGGTCCCCCTGTTCTCTCTCCTCCCTAGGTCCCCCTGTTCTCTCTCCTCCCTAGGTCCCCCTGTTCTCTCTCCTCCCTAGGTCCCCCTGTTCTCTCTCCTCCCTAGGTCCCCCTGTTCTCGCTCCTCCCTCGGTCTCCCTGTTCTCGCTCCTCCTTAGGCGCCCCTGTTCTCGCTACTCCCTAGGTCCCCCTGTTCTCTCTCCTCCCTAGGTCCCCCTGTTCTCCCTCCCCCCTAGGTGCCCCGGTTCTCTCTCCTCCCTAGGTCCCCCTGTTCTCCCTCCCCCCTAGGTGCCCCGGTTCTCTCTCCTCCCTAGGTCCCCGGTTCTCTCTCCCTCCCTAGGTCCCCCGGTTCTCTCTCCTCCCTAGGTCCCCGGTTCTCTCTCCTCCCTAGATCCCCGGTTCTCTCTCCTCCCTAGATCCCCCGGTTCTCTCTCCTCCCTAGGTCCCCCGGTTCTCTCTCCTCCCTAGGTCCCCCGGTTCTCTCTCCTCCCTAGGTCCCCCTGTTCTCTCTCCTCCCTAGGTCCCCCTGTTCTCTCTCCTCCCTAGGTCCCCCTGTTCTCTCTCCTCCCTAGGTCCCCCGGTTCTCTCTCCTCCCTAGGTCCCCCGGTTCTCTCTCCTCCCTAGGTCCCCCGGTTCTCTCTCCTCCCTAGGTCCCCTGGTTCTCTCTCCTCCCTAGGTCCCCCTGTTCTCTCTCCTCCCTAGGTCCCCCTGTTCTCTCTCCTCCCTAGGTCCCCCTGTTCTCTCTCCTCCCTAGGTCGCCCTGTTCTCGCTCCTCCCTAGGTCCCCCTGTTCTCTCTCTCCTCCCTAGGTCCCCCTGTTCTCCCTACCCCCTAGGCGCCCCTGTTCTCTCTCCCCCTAGGTCCCCCTGTTCTCTCTCCTCCCTAGATCCCCCTGTTCTCGCTCCTCCCTAGGTCCCCCTGTTCTCTCTCCTCCCTAGGTCCCCCTGTTCTCTCTCCTCCCTAGATCCCCCTGTTCTCGCTCCTCACTAGGTCCCCCTGTTCTCTCTCCTCCCTAGGTCCCCCTGTTCTCTCTCCTTCCTAGGTCCTCCTGTTCTCTCTCCCTAGGTCCCCATGTTCTCTCTCCTCCCTAGGTCCCCCTCGTCTCTCTCCCCCCCTAGGTCCCCCTCTTCTCTCTCCTCCCTAGGTCCCCCTCTTCTCTCTCCTCCCTAGGTCCCCCTCTTCTCTCTCCTCCCTAGGTCCCCCTCTTCTCTCTCCTCCCTAGGTCCCCCTCTTCTCTCTCCTCCCTCGGTCCCCCTGTTCTCAGTCCTCCCTCGGTCCCCCTGTTCTCAGTCCTCCCTCGGTCCCCCTGTTCTAAGTCCTCCCTCGGTCCCCCTGTTCTCAGTCCTCCCTCGGTCCCCCTGTTCTCGCTCCTCCCTAGGCCCCCCTGTTCTCTCTCCTGTTGGTCCCCCTGTTCTCGCTACTCCCTAGGTCCCCCTGTTCTCTCTCCTCCTTAGGCCCCCCTTTTCTCTCTCCTCCTTAGGCCCCCCTTTTCTCTCTCCTTCTTAGGCCCCCCTTTTCTCTCTCCTCCCTAGATCCCCGTTCTCTCTCCACCCTAGATCCCCCTGTTCTCTCTCCTCCCTAGGTCCCCCTGTTCTCTCTCCTCCCTAGCTCCCCCTGTTCTCCCTCCCCCCCCCTAGGTGCCCCGGTTCTCCTCCCTAGGTCCCCCGGTTCTCTCTCCTCCCTAGGTCCCCCGGTTCTCTCTCCTCCCTAGGTCCCCCGGTTCTCTCTCCTCCCTAGGTCCCCCGGTTCTCTCTCCTCATAGGTCCCCCGGTTCGCTCTCCTCCCTGGGTCCCCCTGTTCTCTCTCCTCCCTAGGTCCCCCTGTTCTCTCTCCTCCCTAGATCCCCCTGTTCTCTCTCCTCCCTAGGTCCCCCTGTTCTCCCTCCCCCCTAGGCGCCCCGGTTCTCTCTCCTCCCTAGGTCCCCCTGTTCTCGCTCCTCCCTAGGTCCCCCTGTTCTCGCTCCTCCCTAGGTCCTCCTGTTCTCGCTCCTCCCTAGGTCCCCCTGTTTTCTCTCCTCCCTAGGTGTCCCTGTTCTCTCATCTCCCTAGGTGTCCCTGTTCTCTCTCCTCCCTAGGTGCCCCGGTTCTCTCTCCTCCCTCGGTCCTCCTGTTCTCTCTCCTCCCTCGGTCCTCCTGTTCTCTCTCCTCCCTAGGTCTCCCTGTTCTCTCTCCTCCCTAGGTCTCCCTGTTCTCTCTCCTCCCTAGGTCTCCCTGTTCTCTCTCCTCCCTAGGTCTCCCTGTTCTCTCTCCTCCCTAGGTCTCCCTGTTCTCTCTCCTCCCTAGGTGCCCCGGTTCTCTCTCCTCCCTAGGTGCCCCTGTTCTCTCTCCTCCCTGGGTGCCCCGGTTCTCTCTCCTCCCTGGGTGCCCCGGTTCTCTCTCCTCCCTGGGTGCCCCGGTTCTCTCTCCTCCCTGGGTGCCCCGGTTCTCTCTCCTCCCTAGGTGCCCCGGTTCTCTCTCCTCCCTAGGTGCCCCGGTTCTCTCTCCTCCCTAGGTGCCCCGGTTCTCTCTCCTCCCTAGGTGCCCCGGTTCTCTCTCCTCCCTAGGTGCCCCGGTTCTCTCTCCTCCCTAGGTGCCCCGGTTCTCTCTCCTCCCTAGGTGCCCCGGTTCTCTCCCCTCCCTAGGTCCCCCTGTTCTCGCTTCTCCCTAGGTGCCCCTGTTCTCTCTCCTCCCTAGGTCCCCCTGTTCTCTCTCCTCCCTAGGTCCCCCTGTTCTCTCTCCTCCCTAGGTCCCCCTGTTCTCTCTCCTCCCTAGGTCCCCCTGTTCTCTCTCCTCCCTAAGTCCCCCTGTTCTCTCTCCTCCCTAAGTCTCCCTGTTCTCTCTCCTCCCTAGATCCCCCTGTTCTCTCTCCTCCCTAGATCCCCCTGTTCTCTCTCCTCCCTAGTTCCCCCTGTTCTCTTTTTTTTATTTATTTTTTTATTTTATTTTAAAAGTTTTATATAGCGCTAGCTAGACCCGTGGGTATCAGAGCGCTTTACATACACACACACACTGTACAAAACCAAAGGAAATTGCATTACTTAGTAGGAAGGCAGTATGGAAGCAAAAACAGAGATAAAAAAATACAACATGAAAAATAGATAAATAGTGCAGCGGAGGGAGAGAAAACAAACGAAGGTGGTTAACACAGACCGGTCACCACTATCCTTGAATGTCAAGAGAGAGAGGAGTTAACTCGGATATTGAAGTCTAGGTTAGTTGATGTTGGTCAGGAAAGTATTTGTTAAGGAGATGGAGTTTCAGGTCCCTTTTGAAACAGGAGAAGGAGGGGTTGCATCTGAGGACTCTAGGGATAGCGTTCCATATCCTGGGAGCGTTGCCAGAAAACGATCGGTATTGGGTGGTTTTTTTTTTCAGTTTCGGAGGGATAAGAAGGAGTGAGTTAGAACTTCAGTGTTCTGGATTGACCTGCTCTTACCAGTTTGTTGTTCAGGTAGTTGGGGGACGGAGAGTGAAGGGTTTTGTGTGTGATGCAGGCCAGCTTGTAAATACACCTCCCTTCCATAGGAAGCCAGTTGAGGGAGTTGAGAGCTGGAGTGATGTGTTCAAATCTTTTCACTCCAGATATGAGTCGAGCGGCCATGTTCAACACTGCCCTTAGTGGGGCTAGGTGAGCTTTTGGAGTCCCTGTTAGGATGGCGTTCCCGTAGTCGATTTTAGAGAGAACTAGGGATTGAACTACTGTCTTGAGGTCATCCTGGGGAAGAAAAGGTTTCAATTTCTTGAGGTGTTTTAGTGAGAAAAGAGCACCTTTTGCAGAGTTTTTGATGTGGGCCTCCATTGATAAGTTCTTGTCAAGGGTGATGCCTAGCGACTTCACTGAGTCGGATAGGACGAGGGGGCAGTTTAGGGCAACCATATTCTTGAGCCACTCTTGGATTGGTCGATGGTTGCTTTTTGGAGAGAATAGGATTAGTTCCGTTTTATCTCGGTTGAGCTTTAAGTGGTTAGTGTTGAACCAAGTTTGGATCTCGGTTAGAGTGACATTGAGGTGTCGGATGTCGTTGGGAGACTTGATTTTGAAATAGATTTGGGTGTTGTCAACGTAGAGGTGGTAGTTCACTCCCGCTTTTTTCAAGATGATTGTGAGGGGCTCCATGAAGAGATTGAAGAGGGACGGGGAGAGGATCGAGCCTTGCGGGACCCCAAGTGTGACTTTTGTTGGCTTCGAGAGAGAGGTTGATTTTAATTTGTTGCGAGCGGTGTTGAAGGAAGGAGGTGAACCATTTTAGTACTGTGCCATTAATGCCTCTCTTCTCCCTAGTTCCCCCTGTTCTCTCTTCTCCCTGTGTCCCCCTGTTCTCTCTCCTCCCTCGGTCCCCAGTTCTCTCCCCTTCCTCGGTCCCCCTGTTCTCTCTCCTTCCTCCGCCAGGAGGCTCGGGGGCTCAGACCTCAGTCTCGCCCCCAACCCGTCACACCGTCCTCTCTCTTCCATCCATCATCAGCTCCGCCTCTTCTCTTCGAGGTGCCCGTCCTCGCCCCTTCTGCCTCTGTTCTCTCTCCTCTTTACTCGTCCTGGTGCATGCCCCCAGGTGTCCCCCAACGGTCTCTCTGCCTCTTCCCCTCCCCCGGTGGCTCTCCCAGCCCCTCCATCGGTCTCTCTGCCTCCTCCCCTCCCCCGGTGGCTCTCCCAACCCTCCATCGGTCTCTCTGCCGCCCCTCCCCAGGTGGCTCTCCCAGCCCCTCCTTCGGTACCTCTGCCTCCTCCCCTCCCCGGGTGTCTCCCCTCCCCCTCCATCCGCCTCTCTGCCTCCTCCCCTCTCCAGGTGGCTCTCCCAGCCCCTCCATCCGCCTCTCTGCCTCTTCCCTTCTCCAGGTGGCTCTCCCAGACCCTCCTTCGGTACCTCTGCCTCCTCCCCTCCCCAGGTGGCTCTCCCAGCCCCTCCATCGGTTTCTCTGCCTCCTCCCTTCTCCAGGTGGCTCTCCCAGCCCCTCCATCGGTACCTCTGGCAGCCCCTCCTTCGGTACCTCTGCCTCCTCCCCGGGTGTCTCCCCTCCCCCTCCATCAGCCTCTCTGCCTCCTCCCCTCTCCAGGGGCTCTCCCAGCCCCTCCATCCGCCTCTCTGCCTCCTCCCCTCTCCAGGGGCTCTCCTAGCCCCTCCATCGATCTCTCTGCCTCCCCTCTCCAGGTGGCTCTCCCAGCCCCTCCATCGGTCTCTCTGCCTCCTCCCCTCTCCAGGTGGCTCTCCCAGCCCCTCCATCCGCCTCTCTGCCTCCTCCCCTCTCCAGGTGGCTCACCCAGCCCCTCCATCGGTACTTCTGCCAGCCCCTCCATCGGTACCTCTGCCTCCTCCCCTCTCCAGGTGGCTCTCCCAGCCCCTCAATCGGTCTCTCTGCCTCCTCCCCTCTCCAGGCGGCTCTCCCAGCCCCTCCATCCGCTCTCTGCCTCCTCCCCTCTCCAGGTGGCTCTCCCAGCCCTCCACCGGTACCTCTGCCTCCTCCCCTCTCCAGGCGGCTCTCCCAGCCCCTCCATCCGCCTCTCTGCCTCCTCCCCTCTCCAGGTGGCTCTCCCAGCCCTCCATCGGTACCTCTGCCTCCTCCCCTCTCCAGGTGGCTCTCCCAGCCCCTCCATCGGTACCTCTGCCTCCTCCCCTCTCCAGGTGGCTCTGCCAGCCCCTCCATCGGTACCTCTGCCTCCTCCCCTCTCCAGGTGGCTCTCCCAGCCCCTCCATCGGTACTTCTGCCAGCCCCTCCATCGATACCTCTGCCTCCTCCCCTCTCCAGGTGGCTCTCCTAGCCCCTCCATCGGTCTCTCTGCCTCCCCTCTCCAGGTGGCTCTCCCAGCCCCTCAATCGGTCTCTCTACCTCCTCCCCTCTCCAGGCGGCTCTCCCAGCCCCTCCATCGGTCTCTCTGCCTCCCCTCTCCAGGTGGCTCTCCCAGCCCCCCAATCGGTCGCTCTACCTCCTCCCCAGGCGGCTCTCCCAGCCCCTCCATCCGCCTCTCTGCCTCCTCCCCTCTCCAGGTGGCTCTCCCAGCCCTCCACCGGTACCTCTGCCTCCTCCCCTCTCCAGGTGGCTCTCCCAGCCCCTCAATCGGTCTCTCTACCTCCTCCCCTCCCCAGGTGGCTCTCCCAGCCCCTCCATCGGTCTCTCTGCCTCCTCCTCTCCCCAGGTGGCTCTCCCAGCCCCTCCATCGGTACCTCTGGCAGCCCCTCCTTCGGTACCTCTGCCTCCTCCCCTCCCCGGGTGTCTCTCCTCCCCTCTCCAGGGGGCTCTCCCAGCCCCTCCATCCGCCTCTCTGCCTCCTCCCCTCTCCAGGGGCTCTCCTAGCCCCTCCTTCGGTACCTCTGCCTCCCCTCTCCAGGTGGCTCTCCCAGCCCCTCCATCCGCCTCTCTGCCTCCTCCCCTCTCCAGGTGGCTCTCCCAGCCCCTCCTTCGGTACCTCTGCCTCCTCCCCTCCCCAGGTGGCTCTCCCAGCCCCTCCATCGGTCTCTCTGCCTCCTCCTCTCCCCAGGTGGCTCTCCCAGCACCTCCATCGGTACCTCTGGCAGCCCCTCCTTCGGTACCTCTGCCTCCTCCCCTCCCCGGGTGTCTCTCCTCCCCTCCCCGGGTGTCTCTCCTCCCCTCTCCAGGGGGCTCTCCCAGCCCCTCCATCCGCCTCTCTGCCTCCTCCCCTCTCCAGGGGCTCTCCTAGCCCCTCCTTCGGTACCTCTGCCTCCTCCCCTCCCCAGGTGGGTCTCCCAGCCCCTCCATCGGTCTCTCTGCCTCCTCCCTTCTCCAGGTGGCTCTCCCACCCACCCGCAGGTGGCTCTCCCCGCCCCTCCATCGGTCTCTCTGCCTCCTCTCCCCCCCAGTTACCCACCCCCTCCTTTCCTATACCTGCCTCCTCTCCTCCTTCCATCTGTAGCTTTGCCTCCCCAGATGTTCCTCCCCGCCCCCGGGTGTCTCTCCCACCCCCTCCATCGGTATCCTTTGCCCCCCCCCCCCCAGGTGCCGTCACCCTTCTTGGCAACCAGAAGACGTTCTTGGGTAAGAAAGGGCGAGAACAGGCCTGAAATGGGCACAAGACGTCCCCGGCTGCTCCCGGGAAACGGACCATTTAAAGCCATGTCTGGTGCGCGGCCTCCGCTCCAGCCCCCCTGACTCAGCGGCCAGGCAGCCTCCCCCGGGGGCTTACATTCCTGCAGGAGCTGCTGGGGCGCCCTGTGCGAGGGCCCTGGAGGACGGGGCTCGCACTATGTGCAACACACATTCACTCCCCCCCTCCCCCGGGAGCTGTTTACATTCCAGCACTACAGCGCCGCTGTGCAGGGGCTTCCTGCAGCCAGTGTGTGCACGGGCTGTGCCGCCCTGTGCGAGGGCCCTGGAGGACGGGGCTCTCACTATGTGCAACACACATTCACTCCCCCCCCCCCTCCCCCGGGAGCTGTTTACATTCCTTCACTACAGTGGTAAAGTGAGCAAGGGACCCACGTCTGGCACACCCTGTCAACTTAGGGCGAAAATTGCAACACAAAAAGATGCTGGACATCATCTCACCTCGAAACTGGTCCCAGGATGCTCGTTTTCTGGTCCATGGTGAGCAAAAAACGATGCATTTATCCCAGATCTGTGGCTGGGGGTGAATGGTTGTCAATGTTCAGCGCTCCCTCCATCATCTTGTTGTGTTGCTGTAGATGTTTTCTGAGCAGAGGCTTGATTAACATTAACTGCTATGAAAGGTTGCTGATCCCCTCGAGATGCCCTGGACGCTGTGCAACCCATGACACGAAGCAGAACAGCAGGCAGGTCCACGGAACCACTGGATTCCTCTAAGCACCCATCTGGATTCTTTCCACTAGTGCGGCCGGGTGCAGAGTACTGAGGCCAATGTTATCCAAAGGGGGATAGGGGGCCTCCGGTTGGTGGCTGCTCACTGGTACGCCAGGGCAGGTCCTTGGGCTCTAGGGGGCTGCTGGCTGCAGGACGCACTGGGATTCCGCTGGAGCGGGCCGAGGTCGGGGTTGGCCAGTAGGGCTGAGGCCAAGTCAGTTGGTGTCCTCTTCCTTCAGCATGGCTCTTCGGTCCTTCTTCTTTCTTCTTGTCTGAGAAGGCAAGGTTCGGGGTTGCCCTTAAATACTAAATTTAGGGGCGTATCGGGTACAGTTTGAGACCAATGGGTACCTTCCTTGGGGTGGGTACACCCCTTATTATGCCACACTCCAGTGGGAGGGGGGCATAAGCCTCACTCTGGTTAGCTGGGTCCCCCATCTTCAAAATGGCGGGGACTACGAGTTGTGCTTTGTCTTGCCTCCCCCACCGGAGGCGTGGGGTTGGCAAAGAGGTGGGCACACCTCTCCTCCTATCTTGGTTTTCCCACCGATTCTCCTCCTCAAAGTGGGGGCCAGAACCGTTGGGGCCAGTTGCTGGGAGCAGCAAATAGCTGGGTCAGCTCACAAAGGCGGCAAGCCTTTGATGCTTCCTCTTCGTGGACCCTGCCCATCCTGGGGGAGGAGGCTTGGCACCTCTGCCCAGGATGTGCATTGTTTCAGGACCCCAAGAGCAGGAGGCTCTCAACCCAGGGGTCCAGAAACATGTCTGGGAGTGGCAGCTGAAAGCAGCCAGTCAGCCAGGACACCAGTGGTGGGTCGTTTTTCAGGGGGCATCTCTAAGATGCCCTCTGAGTGCATTTTGCATTAAATCCCACACTGGCATCAGTGTGGGTTTAATGTGCTGAGTAGTTTGATGTCTAACTATCAAATTTCAGTAAAACCATTATGGTGCTGTGGAGTTCGTAATGACAAACACCCAGACCATATACTCTTTATGGCTTTACTGCACTTACAATGTCTTAGAATGGACTTAGGCACTGTAGGGGTACAGGGCTCGTGCACCTGTACCCTCACTTATTTATTTATTTGAAAAGGTTTATAAAGCGCGAACAAGACCCTTACGGGTATCAGAGCGCTGTACAAATTTGTCGAAAACATGGGTAACCAAAACACAATGGGACAGCGGGTGAAGTTAAAAACAAAGGGGGGAAACCGATCCTGTCGTGGGTTAGGGGGTTGGCTCGACCAGAACAGTATCAGAAGTGCCCTAGAGCACGATAACAATTTAACAGACAAGCAGACAATAAATCGCACCAACGTAGTACATCTGAAAGAGACACGTTAGTGACAGATTCCTTACCTTAGAATATCCCCAGGCGTCAGGCTGGATCCGGAAAGTTTTTTGCGTAGCAGTACCCTTGCGCGTCGGTAGGCGGTGTCGTGCGGCTCCGCGTCTGTCGTCGGCGTCGTGATCGCCGGGATGACGTCGCGGGCAGTACTTAGGCGCCGCCCCTGCGCGCTGACGTCAGTTCTTCTTCTTTTTCCGCGCCAGCAAGCGCAGATCCGGGAAGAGCAGTGCCCTGGTCATTTTTTGACCAATCTTTTTTGGTGAATTTTTCACTGTTTTTCTTTCATCGACTTCAAGGTGTCGTAGGGATGCCCGGGTTTAAACGTTGCGGCGCCTGTGCTCGGATGATGTCCATCACAGACCCGCATCGGGAGTGTCTCTTCTGCCTCGGCCGAGGCCACGACACGGAGTCTTGTTCCGACTGCCGGGCCCTCAACCCGAAAGCTTTGCGAGAGCGGTCTCGAAAGCTCCTGGAGGCCCGGCATTCGGCTCCGCGCAAGCCCCGGTCGCGTGAGAGGTCCAGGGGTCGATCGCGGAGTCCACACCGGTCGTCGGCATCAAAGTCTTCTTCGTCCGGTAAGTCAAAACACAAAAAGTCCAAAAAGCATCGTCGCTCTAGGACTTCGCCTCGCCGGTCTCGCGACTCGGCTGAGGCCCCTCCCGGCACCGTCCGCGGCCCCGGACATGCCTGTGGAGTCGCCCCCGCAATACCCGTCCTTCCCGGGTTCGGGGGCGGATCCGTCCCAAGTACAGGAATTCCTGTCGGACATGGCCCGCCTCTTCGGGCCTCCAGGCCCCTCCGGTGCGCCTTCGGGCCCCGCGGGCCCTGATAGGGTTGCTCCGGCGCCGGCTCCGGCCCCGGCGTCGGCCGTGCCTCCAGCCTCGATCCCGGCTCCGCAACCCCCATCGACGCCGGTCGACCTAACGACACCTCCGCCGGCGCCGATGTCTCCGGTGCCGTGCATCGACGCCGCCTGGGGCTCCGGGCGGCGTCGTCCCCAGTTCCTTCCGGCTCCGGACATGGACCCGGACCGACGTGCCGCTCGACGCCGGTTCCGGCGCCGATGAGACCTTGGGTCCCAAATGTCCCTCCTCCCCCTTATTTTGAACCAGAGGAGGACCAGGAGGACTGGGAGGGGTCTGATGACCCTCTGGCACTACAGTGTCAGTACGATGAGGACTGGACAGAGGGTCTAGGGGATGCCAGTGGTCTAGATACTTCCCCTGACACTGGCATGCTGTCTCCTCCCGTGGCTACGGAGGAGGGAGCCAATTTTGCAACGGTGTTGCGTAGGGCGGCTGGAGCCTTACATCTCCAACTCCCTACTGTGGCGGTCAAGACTAATCTCTTGACAGAGGTGCTTCAGCCGGCAGCCTCCTCTACGGAGACTGTGCTGCCGTTTAACGACGCCCTCACTGACGTTCTTTTGGGCGCCTGGTCCAAGCCCAACACAGGGGCTCCTGTGGATAGGAACGTGTCCCGACGCCATCGCCCAGCTCCGGGCGACCCCCTGTTTCTCTCTGTCCACCCCACTCCTGAGAGCTTGGTTGTCCAAGCCTCCGCTTCCCAAACCGCCTTCCCTACCGCCCCTCCGGATAGGGAATCCAAACGCCTGGATCAATTTGGGAAGAAAGGTTTTTCTTCCTCCAGTGCTGGCTTGCGGTCCATCAACACCGCTTGTCTTTTGGGCCGATATACCCACTCCTTGTGGGATTCGGTGGCGAATGTTTTGCCCCAGTGTTCTGAGGAGGTCCAGACACTGCTTTCCCGCGCCATTGCGGAAGGAAGGGATGCGGCCAAATACACGATACGATGTGGCCTTGATACCGCCGACTCGCTGGGCAGGTCTATTGCAACGACGGTGGCGCTGCAACGCCACGCCTGGCTGAGAACCACTGGTTTTTCAGGGGATGTCCAGAATACTCTCATGGACATGCCCTTTGATGGAGTCGGTCTTTTTGGGTCCAAAGCAGACCATGCGTTGGAGCGCTTTAAGGACTCGCGGGCTACTGCCAAGTCCATGGGCCTTTCTGCTACACGCCCTCCGCTGACTTCTGCTTTTCGCCCCTATCGTGGCCACGGTAGGGGCGCCCCTTCACGTCAGCAGCCCAGCCACCGGCCCGCGCAGCAGGCCTCTTCGCGTGGCCGAGGACGTGGATTCCGCCGTGGCGGATCGGGCAACCAGCGTGCGGGTCAGGCCACCACCTCCAACCCATCCCCGGCCTCCAAACCCTCCTAGTCCCTCCTTTCAGGTGCACAGCACGCCAGTAGGGGGCAGGGTCCGCCATCACCTTCCCCACTGGCGTACCATCACCTCGGACAGGTGGGTCTTGGACATTGTCCGAAGGGGCTACTCCCTCCCCTTCGAGTCCACCCCCCAGCCATGCCACCTCAATTCCACCGCATGTCAGGGGATCACTTGGTACTTCTGCAGAAGGAAGTCACGGCCCTCTTGGCCAAGAGGGCCATCGAGCATGTTCCGACCCCAGAAGTAGGGCGTGGTTGCTACTCCCACTACTTCCTGGTGCCCAAAAGGGACAAGGAGGACATGCGTCCTATCTTGGACCTCCGGAACGTCAATCGCTTCCTCCAGAAGGAGAAGTTCAAGATGCTCACCCTAGCTCAGGTCTTGACTGCCCTCGACCCTGGAGACTGGTTGGTAGCGTTGGACTTGCAGGACGCATATTTCCACATCCCTCGTCCTGCCGGCCCACCGGCGTTACCTTCGGTTCACGGTAGGCCCCGAGCATTTTCAGTTCACCGTGCTCCCTTTGGCCTTACCAGTGCCCCTCGGGTGTTCACGAAAGTGATGGCGGTGGTCGCAGCTCATCTGCGCCGGGCAGGGGTTTCAGTCTTCCCCTACCTCGACGACTGGCTGCTGAAGGCGGGCTCGTCCCAGGCAGTCGCTCTCCCACCTCCAGACTACGGCCGAACTCCTGCACTCGCTGGGGTTCTCCATCAATGTGCCGAAGTCGCATCTGATTCCTTTCTCCACAGCTCCTTTTCATCGGAGCAGTTCTGGACATGACGCAGTTTCGGGCCTATCCTCCCGAACGGCGAGTCCGGGATATTCAGGCTATGATTCCGATCTTTTAGCCTTTATCCTGGGTATCTGAAAGAGACACGTTAGTGATAGATTCCTTACCTTAGAATATCCCCAGGCGTCAGGCTGGATCCGGAAAAGTTTTGCGTAGCAGTACCCTTGCGCGTCGGTAGGCGGCGTCGTGCGGCTCCGCGTCCGTCGCCGGCGTCGTGATCGCCGGGATGACGTCGCGGGCAGTACTTAGGCGCCGCCCCTGCGCGCTGACGTCAGTTCTTCTTTTTCCGCGCCAGTAAGCGCAGATCCGGGAAGAGCAGTGCCCTGGTCAATTTTTGACCATACTTTTTGGTGATTTTTTCACTGTCTTTTTCCACCATTCAGGTGTCGTAGGGATGCCCGGCTTCAAGCGATGCGGCGCCTGTGCGCGGATGATGTCCGTCACCGACCCGCATTGGGAGTGTCTCTTCTGCCTCGGCCGAGGCCACGACACCGAGTCTTGTCCCGAATGCCAGGCCCTCAACCCGAAGGCTTTGCGAGAGCGGTCTCGAAAGCTCCTCGAGGCCCGGCATTCGGCTCCGCGGAAGCCCCGGTCGCGTGAGAGGTCCAGGGGTCGCCGCGGAGTGCACACCGGTCGTCGGCGTCGAAGTCTTCTTCGTCCGGTAAGTCTCGACACAAGAAGTCCAAGAAGCATCGCCGCTCTCGGACTTCGCCTCGCCGGTCTCGCGACTCGGCTGAGGCCCCTCCCGGCACCGTCCCCGCCCCGCGGCCCCGGACTTGCCTGTGGAGTCGCCCCGTCATACCCGCCTCTTCCCGGGTTCGGGGGCGGATCCGGCCAAGGTACAGGAGTTCCTGTCGGCCATGGCCCGCCTCTTCGGGCCTTCAGGCCCCTCCGGTGCGCCTTCGGGCCCCGCGGGCCCTGATGGGGTTGATCCGGCGTCACCGGCGGCTCCGGCCCCGGCGTCGCCCGAGCCTCCAGCCTCGATCCCGGCTCCGGCTCCGGCCCCGGCCTCGATCCCGGCTCCACAACTCCCATCGACGCCGGTCGACCTCACGACACCTCCGCCGGCGCCCGATGTCTCCGGTGCCGTTCTCGACGCCGCCCTGGGCTCCGGGCGGCGTCGTCCCCAGTTCCTTCCGGCTCCGGACATGGTCCCGGAGCGACGTCGCTCGACGCCGGCTCCGGCGCCGATGGGACCTTGGGTCCCAAATGTCCCTCCTCCTCCTTATTTTGAACCAGAGGAGGACCAGGAGGACTGGGAGGGGTCTGATGACCCTCTAACACGCAACTGTCAGTATGATGAGGACTGGACAGAGAGTCTAGGGGAGGCCAGTGGTCTGGATACTTCTCCTGACACTGGCATGCTGTCTCCTCCCGTGGCTACGGAGGAGGGGGCCAATTTGGTACGGTGTTGCGTAGGGCTGCTGGGGCCTTACGTCTCCAGCTCCCTACTTTGACGGTCAAGACTAACATCTTGACAGAGGTGCTTCAGCCGGCAGCCTCCTCTGCGGAGACTGTGCTGCCGTTTAACGACGCCCTCACGGACGTTCTTTTGGGCGCCTGGGCCTGAGAGCTTGGTTGTCCAAGCCTCCGCTTCCCAAACCGCCTTCCCTACCGCTCCTCCGGATAGGGAATCCAAACGCCTGGATCAGTTTGGGAAGAAAGGTTTTTCTTCCTCCAGTGCTGGCTTGCGGTCCGTTAACACCGCTTGTCTTTTGGGCCGATATACCCACTCCCTGTGGGATTCGGTGGCGGATGTTTTGCCCCAGTGCCCTGAGGAGGTCCAGGCACTGCTTTCCCGCGCCATTGCGGAAGGAAGGGATGCGGCCAAATACACTATCCGTTGTGGCCTTGACACCGCCGACTCGCTGGGCAGGTCCATTGCAACGACGGTGGCGCTCCGGCGCCACGCCTGGCTGAGAACCACTGGTTTTTCAGGGGATGTCCAGAATACTCTCATGGACATGCCCTTTGATGGAGTCGGTCTTTTTGGGTCCAAAGCAGACCATGCGTTGGAGCGCTTTAAGGACTCACGGGCTACTGCAAAGTCCCTGGGCCTTTCTGCTACACGCCCTCCGCTGCCTTCTGCTTTTCGCCCCTATCGTGGTCACGGTAGGGGCGCCCCTTCACGTCAGCAGCCCAGCCACCGGCCCGCGCAGCAGGCGTCTTCGCGTGGCCGAGGACGTGGATTCCGCCGTGGCGGATCGGGCAACCAGCGTGCGGGTCAGGCCACCACCTCCAACCCGTCCGCGGCCTCCAAGCCCTCCTAGTCCCTCCTTTCAGGTGCACGGCACGCCAGTAGGGGCAGGGTCCGCCATCACCTTCCCCACTGGCGCACCATCACCTCGGACAGGTGGGTCTTGGACATTGTCCGAAGGGGCTACTCCTCCCCTTCGAGACCACCCCCAGCCATGCCACCTCAATTCCACCGCATGTCAGGGGATCACTTGGTGCTTCTACGGAAGGAAGTCACGGCCCTCTTGGCCAAGAGGGCCATCGAGCATGTTCCGACCCCAGAAGTAGGGCGTGGTTGCTACTCCCACTACTTTCTGGTGCCCAAAAAGGACAAGGAGGACATGCGTCCTATCTTGGACCTCCGGAACGTCCAATCGCTTCCTCCGGAAGGAGAAGTTCAAGATGCTCACCCTAGCTCAGGTCTTGACTGCCCTCGACCCTGGAGACTGGTTGGTGGCGTTGGACTTGCAGGACGCGTATTTCCACATCCCCGTCCTGCCGGCCCACCGGCGTTACCTTCGGTTCACGGTAGGCCCCGAGCATTTTCAGTTCACCGTGCTCCCCTTTGGCCTTACAAGTGCCCCTCGGGTGTTCACGAAAGTGATGGCGGTGGTCGCAGCTCATCTGCGCCGGGCAGGGGTTTCAGTCTTCCCCTACCTCGACGACTGGCTGCTGAAGGCGGGCTCGTCCCAGGCAGTCGTCTCCCACCTCCAGACTACGGCCGAACTCCTGCACTCGCTGGGGTTCTCCATCAATGTGCCGAAGTCGCATCTAATTCCTTCTCCACAGCTCCTTTTCATCGGAGCAGTTCTGGACACGACGCAGTTTCGGGCCTATCCTCCCGAACGGCGAGTCCGGGATATTCAGGCTATGATTCCGATCTTTCGGCCTTTATCCTGGGTTTCGGTACGGATGACCCTGAGGCTGCTGGGCCTCATGGCCTCCTGCATCCTGCTGGTCAATCATGCCAGATGGCATATGCGGGCTCTGCAGTGGGACCTGAAGTTCCAGTGGGCGCAGCACCAGGGCAACCTGTCCGATCACGTCCAGATCTCGGAGGGGACTGCAAAACAGTTGCAGTGGTGGCTCTCGAACCGGCAATGGGTCATGGGCAGATCCCTCTCCCTTCCCCAGCCAGAGCATACAGTTGTGACGGACGCGTCCCTTCTGGGATGGGGCGGTCACATGGGAGAGGCGGAGATCAGAGGCCTCTGGTCTCCGGCGGAGTCCCGGCTCCATATCAACATTCTGGAGCTCCGGGCGATCCGACTTGCACTCAAGGCATTCCTTCCCTCTGTCAAAGGGAAGGTAGTGCAGGTGTTCACAGACAACACCACCGCCATGTGGTACTGCAACAAACAAGGCGGGGTGGGGTCGTGGACCCTTTGTCAGGAGGCTCTGCGCCTCTGGACATGGCTGGAACATCAGGGCATGTTCCTGGTGGTTCAACACCTGGCAGGTTCCCTGAACGCCAGGGCGGACGAACTCAGCCGCAGGTGCATGATGGATCACGAATGGCGTCTTCACTCGGAAGTGGCGCAAGGACTCTTTCTACAGTGGGGAGAGCCTTGGTTAGATCTATTCGCCACCGAAGAGAACGCGCAATGTCATCAGTTCTGCGCGTTGGAATTTCCAAGGCGGCACTCGCTCGGCGACGCTTTCGTCACGAGTGGAGTTGCGGTCTATTGTACGCCTTTCCGCCTATACCACTTCTACCCAGAGTGTTGAAGAAGATTCGGCACGACCGGGCCCAAGTCATTCTTGTGGCTCCGGACTGGGCTCGAAGAGTTTGGTATCCCGAGCTACTCAATATGAGCATAGATCCCCCGATCCGTCTGCCTCTTCGGGAGGATCTTCTGTCGCAGCAGCAGGGGACAGTCCTCCACCCGAACCTGTCCAGTCTACACCTGCTTGCGTGGAGATTGAGCGGCGGCAGTTGATTCCTTTCGACTTGCCTCCCGAAGTTTGTGATGTGATTCTGGCAGCCAGGCGTCCCTCCACTAAGGTGGTATACGCCTGCAGGTGGAACAAATTTGTGGCATGGTGCACAGCAAAGGCTGTGAATCCCCTTTCTGCCCCTCTTTCTGAGGTCCTTCTGTTCCTTCTCTCTTTGGCCCAACAGGGTTCTGCCCTGGGTACCATCAAGGGTTATCTTTGTGCTATCTCGGCCTTCCTCAGGCTCCCTGATCAGCCCTCCCTTTTCAAGTCCCCTGTTGTTAACAGGTTCTTAAAAGGCATTACTCACCTCTTCCCTCCTGTTCCGTTTGTGATGCCTCAGTGGGACTTGAACTTGGTTCTTACCTTTTAATGTGCGCTCCCTTTGAGCCTCTACATAACTGTCCTCTTCGTCTTCTGACTCTGAAGACAGCCTTTCTGGTGGCCATCACCTCCGCTCGGCGGGTGAGTGAGCTCCAGGCTCTATCTTGCAAACCTCCCTTTCTGTCTGTTCATCCAGACAAGGTTGTTCTTCGGACGCGTCCGTCCTTCTTGCCAAAGGTGGTTACTGCTTTCCACATTGGGCAGACCATCACTTTGCCCACCTTCTTTCCGCCTCCGCATCCTTCCAGAGAGGAAGAGAGGCTCCACCGTCTGGACCCAAAACGTGCGCTCTCTTTTTATATTGACCGCACAAAACACTTCCGGGTGGATGACCAGCTCTTTGTTGGCTACGTGGGCGCCAAAAAGGTCGGGCGGTGCACAAGAGGACCATCTCCCGCTGGGTTACCTTGTGCATCAAGGCCTGCTATTCTTTGGCTAAAAAGGAACCTCCTGTTGGGCTGCGTGCCCATTCCACCAGGGCAACGGCTGCTACCACGGCCTTGGGCCGCGGTGTTCCGCTGCCGGTTATCTGTCAGGCGGCTACGTGGGCCTCGCTGCACACGTTTACTAAGCATTACTGCCTTGACAGTCAGGTCCGGAGGGACGGCTTCTTGGCCGTTCTGTCCTCCAGGACTTCCTTGTCTGATCTTTGTTCGCAGACCCACCACCGGGGTTGGTATTGCTGGGGTATCTATTCTAAGGTAAGGAATCTATCACTAACGTGTCTCTTTCAGATGCACAAGTTACTAACTTGTGTAACGATATATCTGTAAGAGACAGTAGTTAGTGATAGATTCCTACCGCCCACCCATCCTCCCCGTTCTGCGAACTGATTTCTAGGGTTAAGGACATCCCCTTCAGGGCCCTAGTATTTTTCAGACACCTGTGTCAGCTTCTTGCATGGCTCTGCGTTCCTGGCGCGGAAAGTCGTGTACAGAACTGACGTCAGCGCGCAGGGGCGGCGCCTAAGTACTGCCCGCGACGTCATCCCGGCGATCACGACGCCGACGACGGACGCGGAGCCGCACGACGCCGCCTACCGACGCGCAGAAGGGTACTGCTACGCAAAACTTTTCCGGATCCAGCCTGACGCCTGGGGATATTCTAAGGTAAGGAATCTATCACTAACTACTGTCTCTTACAGATATATCGTTACACAAGTTAGTAACTTGTGCTTCGGTACGGATGACCCTGAGGCTGCTGGGCCTCATGGCCTCCTGCATCCTGCTGGTCACTCATGCCAGATGGCATATGCGGGCTCTGCAGTGGGACCTGAAGTTCCAGTGGGCGCAGCACCAGGGCAACCTGTCCGATCACGTCCAGATCTCGGAGGGGACTGCAAAACAGTTGCAGTGGTGGCTCTGGAACCGGCAATGGGTCATGGGCAGATCCCTCTCCCTTCCCCAGCCAGAGCACACAGTTGTGACGGACGCGTCCCTTCTGGGATGGGGCGGTCACATGGGAGAGGCGGAGATCAGAGGCCTCTGGTCTCCGGCGGAGTCCCGGCTCCATATCAACCTTCTGGAGCTCCGAGGCGATCCGACTTGCACTCAAGGCATTCCTTCCCTCTGTCAAGGGAAGGTAGTGGAGGTGTTCACAGACAACACCACCGCCATGTGGTACTGCAACAAACAAGGCGGGGTGGGGTCGTGGACCCTTTGTCAGGAGGCTCTGCGCCTCTGGACATGGCTGGAACATCAGGGTATGTTCCTGATGGTTCAACACCTGGCAGGTTCTCTGAACGCCAGGGCGGACGAACCTGCAGCCGCAGGTGCATGATGGATCACGAATGGCGTCTTCACTCGGAAGTGGCGCAAGGACTCTTTCTACAGTGGGGAGAACCTTGGTTAGATCTATTCGCCACCGAAGAGAACGCGCAATGTCATCAGTTCTGCGCGTTGGAATTTCCAAGGCGGCACTCGCTCGGCGACGCTTTCGTCACGAGTGGAGTTGCGGTCTATTGTACGCCTTTCCGCCTATACCACTTCTACCCAGAGTGTTGAAGAAGATTCGGCACGACCGGGCCCAAGTCATTCTTGTGGCTCCGGACTGGGCTCGAAGAGTTTGGTATCCCGAGCTACTCAATATGAGCGTAGATCCCCCGATCCGTCTGCCTCTTCGGGAGGATCTTCTGTCGCAGCAGCAGGGGACGGTCCTCCACCCGAACCTGTCCAGTCTACACCTGCTTGCGTGGAGATTGAGCGGTGGCAGTTGATTCCTTTCGACTTGCCTCCCGAAGTTTGTGATGTGATTCTGGCAGCCAGGCGTCCCTCCACTAAGGTGGTATACGCCTGCAGGTGGAACAAATTTGTGGCATGGTGCACAGCAAAGGCTGTGAATCCCCTTTCTACCCCTCTTTCTGAGGTCCTTCTGTTCCTTCTCTCTCTGGCCCAACAGGGTTCTGCCCTGGGTACCATCAAGGGTTATCTTTGTGCTATCTCGGCCTTCCTCAGGCTCCCTGATCAGCCCTCCCATTTCAAGTCCCCTGTTGTTAACAGGTTCTTAAAAGGCATTACTCACCTCTTCCCTCCTGTTCCGTTTGTGATGCCTCAGTGGGACTTGAACTTGGTTCTTACCTTTTAATGTGCGCTCCCTTTGAGCCTCTACATAACTGTCCTCTTCGTCTTCTGACTCTGAAGACAGCCTTTCTGGTGGCCATCACCTCCGCTCGGCGGGTGAGTGAGCTCCAGGCTCTATCTTGCAAACCTCCCTTTCTGTCTGTTCATCCAGACAAGGTTGTTCTTCGGACGCGTCCGTCCTTCTTGCCAAAGGTGGTTACTGCTTTCCACATTGGGCAGACCATCACTTTGCCCACCTTCTTTCCGCCTCCGCATCCTTCCAGAGAGGAAGAGAGGCTCCACCGTCTGGACCCAAAACGTGCGCTCTCCTTCTATATTGACCGCACAAAACACTTCCGGGTGGATGACCAGCTCTTTGTTGGCTATGTGGGCGCCAAAAGGTCGGGCGGTGCACAAGAGGACCATCTCCCGCTGGGTTACCTTGTGCATCAAGACCTGCTATTCTTTGGCTAAGAAGGAGCCTCCTGTTGGGCTGCGCTCCCATTCCACCAGGGCAACGGCTGCTACCACGGCCTTGGGCCGCGGTGTTCCGCTGCCGGTTATCTGTCAGGCAGCTACGTGGGCCTCGCTGCACACGTTTACAAAGCATTACTGCCTTGACAGTCAGGTCCGGAGGGACGGCTTCTTTGGCCGTTCTGTCCTCCAGGACTTCCTTGTCTGATCTTTGTTCGCAGACCCACCACCGGGGTTGGTATTGCTGGGGTATCTATTCTAAGGTAAGGAATCTGTCCCTAACGTGTCTCTTTCAGATGCACAAGTTACTAACTTGTGTAACGATATATCTGTAAGAGACAGTAGTTAGTGACAGATTCCTTACCGCCCACCCATCCTCCCCGTTCTGCGAACTGATTTCTAGGGTTAAGGACATCCCTTTCAGGGCCCTAGTATTTTTCAGACACCTATGTCAGCTTCTTGCATGGCTCTGCGTTCCTGGCGTGGAAAGTCGTGTACAGAACTGACGTCAGCGCGCAGGGGCGGCGCCTAGGTACTGCCCGCGACGTCATCCCGGCGATCACGACGACGGACGCGGAGCCGCACGACGCCGCCTACCGACGCGCAAGGGTACTGCTACGCAAAAAACTTTCCGGATCCAGCCTGACGCCTGGGGATATTCTAAGGTAAGGAATCTGTCACCAACTACTGTCTCTTACAGATATATCGTTACACAAGTTAGTAACTTGTGCAATAAGAATCAACATTTTTACAAAGCATGAGAACAAGACGATGCTGTTAAAGTTTGTTCAAGAATAGCCGTTTGACAAGTTTCTTGAAAGATGCAGTGGAAGGATTGGATCTGATCTCGGGAGGCTGGGCATTCCAGGTTCTTGGAGCAAGACCGGTGAAAGCACGATTGTAAGATCTTTTCTTTTTGAATCTTGGCAGTTTCAAGAGTAGGGTGGATGTACTTCTTAGGTTCCGGCCAGAGCCCGAAAGTTCAAGCTTATTTGCCAGGTAGACCGGGGTGTTGTAATGTAAGGCTTTATGGGTCAAGCAGGCTATCTTGAAGCGGATCCCGGCTTCGATAGATAGCCAATTTAGTTGCAGAAGGTCGGGGGGAGATGTGGTCATGCTTTCTAGAGCCCGTGATGAGTCTGGCCGATGCGTTCAGGGTGGCTCTGAACGGGGCCAAGCTAGCTTTGGGAAGTCCAGCAATGGTCACCAGACCATATTCCAGTCTAGAGATCACCAGGGATTGAACCGCCGGGCTGATGTCTTCTGAGGGAGGAAAGGCTTGATTTTCTTAAGGGTGTTAAGTTGAAAGTTGGCTCCCTAATAGCTGCACTGATGTGCGCTTGCATGTTTAAGTGTTTGTCCAAGGTGATGCCTAAAGATTTAGCGGAGTCTACCACATGAGGGGTGCAGTTAAGAGCAGTGAGTTGTTTAAGCCAGTCCAGGGTAGGTGCCGAGTGATTGGGGGGGGGGAGGGGGGGGTGGCAATCAGAAGAAATTCCGTTTTGAGAGTATTTAACAGAAGATGTTTCTGGGCTAACCATTGTTGAGTTTGTGAGAGAGCATCATTTAGCATTTTTATGTCTTCTCGAGAGGAGATCTTCAGGTACAGTTGCGTGTCATCCGCATACATGTGGTACTGAATGTTAGAGTGGTTCAGAATGACGGTAAGTGGTTCCATAAGAAGGTTGAAAAGAGTGGGCGAGAGCGCAGATCCTTGAGGCACTCAGATCATGACGGGGGGGGTACTGTATGCAAGGGAATGGTTAACTTTGATCCTTTGTGTACGGTTATGTAGGAAAGAGGCAAACCAATTTAGGACCGGACCCGAGAGACCCATCCTGTGCTGAAGCAGAGCAATCAGGTTTTCATGTTTGATGGTTTCAAAGGCTGAGGACAGGTCAAGAAGGATCAGGAGACGAGGGACATTTTGGTCAAGGGATCTCAAGGCGTCATCTACAATGTGCGTTAGTGCCGTTTCAGTACTGTGCCCTGTTCTGAAACCTGACTGATGGGGGTCAAGGAGTTGATATTTCTCTATGTGGTTGCATAGCTGCGAGTGGACGCATTTTTCAAGCAATTTAGCTAGTGTAATGATGCTGGTGATGGGTCGGAAGTTGTTAGGATCCGAAAGATCCGCGTTGGGCTTCTTAGGAATGGGAGTAACTTGCCCAACCTTTAGGCAGTCCGGAATCTTTCCCTGTAAGAGGGATTCATGAATGATCCTGGATCACAGAGGGAGAATGGCTGAATTGAGCTCTTTAAAAAACTTAGCAGGTAAAGGATCACTGAAATGGTTGGAGGGTTTAAGGGACGCCATGTTTTGTAGAAGCTCCGTGACATTTGGGAGGAGAAAGGAATTCCAAGAGGCGTTATTTTTCAGAGAACAGCCAAAGGGCGAGGATATTGCAGAGGGTTCCGTCAGCTCAGCTGATAATGCGGAGAGGTTTGGAGGCCTCTGAGTTGGGGTGCTCCAACTCGATTTTTCTTGTTTTTTCAGAGAAGTGAGCTGTGAAATCGTCCCCACTAGGGAGCAAGGACACGGGAGTAGAGATCGGTTTGGAAGAATTGTGAGCTTGTTGCTTGATGATTTCAAAGAGCTTCCTGGGGCTTTTTTTGGCTCCATCCAGCTGAGCTCTGAAGTGGTCAATTTTAGCCATGCGGATGAGTTTGTTGTAAGCACTTCTCACTTTCCTTAGTTGAGTGAGACTTGTGGTGGAGGGCATGTTTCTTCAGAGCCTCTCTGAGAGTCTAAGATTGTGCAGCTCATCATTTAGGGTACCATTAAACTAAGGTTTGGATTGTTTGACTGGAATCCTTTTGAGTTGCTTCGGTGCAATAGTATCAAGAATGTTAGACACTGTGTTAATGTAGTGATCAGAGAGATCGTCAAGGTTGGTCATGTTGGGAGGAGGCTGAAGTCTATTTTTGGTTATTGAAGTTAGCAAATTGATGTTGAGTTCTCTCATATTGCGCGTCAGTTGTTTAGCTTTAAGGGGTTGGCCAAGTCTACACAAGACCTTTTCCAGGATGTGGAAAGGAATTAGATGATGATCCGACCAGTCACAGGGTAGGATGTCGCCTAGTTGTATGCTATTGTCTTTGGCAATGATAAGGTCGAGAGTGGCGCCCTTATTGTGGGTTGGACCCTTACAGAGCTGTGAGAAGTTAAGGTCCGAGAGGAAAGCCTTAAAGGAACAGACTAAAGGATCATCAGAGTCATTCCAATGTAAGTTAAAGTCTCCAAGGAAGATGTGGCAGAGTTGGTCCGGGCACGAGCTAATGACCTCCATGATTTGCTCTATGAAGACCAGATTGTCACCCGTTGGATGATAAATCGAGTGCAGCACACAAACCTTCTTGCCCTTATTCCAGATTTTGGTGACCAGCTGTTCACAGGAGGATAGCACAGAACATAGCGATTGCTTTACGGTGAGGTTGGAGTGATGAATGCATGCAATGCCCCCCCCCCCCCCTGGTTTTAACAGGTCAATCGCGTCTGATATTGGCGTAGTCAGGGGGGATTAAGATGTCGAGAACAGGGGAGGAGGTATCATTGAGCCAGGTTTCAGTGAAAATCAGTAAGTCCAAGTCTTGCGAAATGATGAGTTCTGAAATATCCGCTGCATGTTTCACAGCTGACCTACAGTTGAGTAGCATCGATTTGATGTGATGGTTGGAGGTGATTACTTCATGATGAGAGGTGGTTATTTGAAGTAGGTTTCCTTTGTTTAACCGATCTGTGATTGACACTCGGTTCCCTGTCAGGGTCCGAGGTGATGGAGGGGATGTTGAGAGTAGAGTAGGAGGAGGAGAAAGTCCTCGAGTCAGTGTACGAGAGTAGAAGGGCGAGAATGTCCTCCTCAGATAGCTGAGGCAGGTGTCTATGGGGCCTAGAATGATGGTTAGGTAGAGGCCTAGACCTCCAGCTGGAACTAAGAGGGGAGTGGAAAGAGGAATGATCGTTAGCCGCGTAGAACATATTCTGTGTATTGTATTTATCAGTCCTCTGTGAGGGGGAGTAATCCAGAGCTTCTCCCATCTTCAAGGAGAACTGTAGTATGCTCTGCATGATCTCTTTGACAGCAAGGAGATCCTGCTTGAGGTCAGCAATCTTCTCCTCCAGGCAGGGCCTGTTAATGCCCTCTTCCGCTGAACCAGAATGAGATGCTGGGACTGACCCAGCAGCGAGAGGGGTATTAGAGGGTTGAGTAAGATCCTTACCACAGTTGCAGGGGAGATAGTCTTGCTTGAGACTGGTCTCGCTGTCCCCCAAGGCAGGAAGGTTAGCATGACATAGCTTAGGATTAGGTGCAAGATTGAGCTGAGCAGAACCTGGAGTGGGATTAGAAGCGAGCAAAGTGGATTTAGCAGAGGCAATAGGTGTAGCATAGAAGGCGGGAGAGGGTGTGTGAAGGTTACGGGTCAACGGACTGGAGACAGCAGCTAGATCCAGAGCCCTCGATTTGGAAGATCCTGAGTCTAAGGGTAGAATAACAGTGATATCCTGGATATCTGAAAGAGACACGTTAGTGACAGATTCCTTACCTTAGAATATCCCCAGGCGTCAGGCTGGATCCGGAAAGTTTTTGCGTAGCAGTACCCTTGCGCGTCGGTAGGCGGCGTCGTGCGGCTCCGCGTCCGTCGCCGGCGTCGTGATCGCCGGGATGACGTCGCGGGCAGTACTTAGGCGCCGCCCCTGCGCGCTGACGTCAGTTCTTCTTTTTCCGCGCCAGTAAGCGCAGATCCGGGAAGAGCAGTGCCCTAGTCACTTTTTGACTATCTTTTGTGAAATTTTTCACTGTTCTCTTCAACGAGTCTTCACGACTCCTAAGGTGTCGTAGGGATGCCCGGCTTTAAGCCCTGCGAGGTATGTGGTCGTATGATGTCCATCACGGACCCCCACCTCGAGTGTCTCTTCTGCCTCGGCCGAGGCCACGACACGAAGTCGTGCCCTGACTGCCGGAAACTTCATCCGAAGGCTTTGCGAGAGCGGTCTCGAAAGCTCCTTGAAGTCCGGCAGTCGGCTCCGCGCCGCAGCAAGCCCCGGTCCCGGGAGAGGTCGAGGGGCCGGACGCGGAGTCCCCGCCGTTCGTCGGAATCCAAGTCTTCGCGCTCCTCCGGTAAGTCGAAGCACAAGAAGTCTAAGCGGCGTCATCGCTCTAAGACTTCGCCTCGCCGGTCGCGCGACTCGGCTGAGGTCCCTGTCGGCACCGTCCCCGCCCCCGCGGCCCCGGACGTGCCTGTCGAGTTGCCCCCGCATTACCCGTCCTTCCCGGGTTCGGGGGCGACTCCGGCCGAAGTACAGAAATTCCTGTCGGCCATGGCCCGCCTCTTCGGGCCTCAAGGTCCCTCCGGTGCGCCTTCGGGCCCCGCGGGCCCAGATGGGGCTGCTCCGGCGCCGCCGTCGACTCCGGTCCCGGCGTCGCCTGTCCCACCAGCCTTCGTCCCGGCCTCGGCTCCGGCCCCGGCCTCGACCCCGGTTCCGGTGGTGCCGCAACCTCCATCGACGCCGGTTGACCTAACCACGCCTCCGCCGACGCCGATGTCCCCGGTGCCGTTTCCGACGCCGTCCGGGGCTCCGGGCGGCGTCGTTCCCCGGTTCTCCCCGGGTCCGGACATGGAGCCGGACCGGCGCCGCCCGACGCCGGTTCCGGCGCCGATGAGGCCTTGGGTCCCTTATGTCCCTCCTCCTCCATCTTTTCAACCTGAGGAGGACCAGGAGAGCTGGGAGGGGTCTGACGACCCTCTCACACAACAGTGCGAGTTTGACCCGGACTGGGTTGAGGAACTTGGGGATGCCAGTGGGCTGGATACCTCCCCGACTCTGGCATGCTGTCTCCTCCCGTGGCAACGGAGGAGGGGGCTAATTTTGCAACGGTGTTGCGTAGAGCTGCTGGAGCCTTAAATCTCCAGTTGCCTACAGTGGCCGTCAGGACTAACCTCCTGACTGAAGTGCTTCAGCCGGCGGCCTCCTCTTCGGAGCCTGTGCTGCCGTTCAACGATGCACTCACTGACGTTCTTTTGGGTGCCTGGTCCAAACCCACCACAGGGGCTCCTGTGGATAGGAACGTGGCCCGACGCCATCGCCCGGCTCCGGGCGACCCCCTGTTTCTCTCCCAACACCCCACCCCTGAGAGCTTGGTTGTCCAAGCCTCTGCCTCCCAAACAGCCTTCCCTACCGCCCTCCGGATAGGGAATCCAAGCGCCTGGATCACTTTGGGAAGAAGGCTTTCTCTTCCTCCAGTGCTGGCTTGCGGTCTGTTAATACCGCTTGCCTCTTGGGCCGATACACCCACTCCCTGTGGGATTCGGTGGCTGATGTTTTGCCGCAGTGTTCTGAGGAGGTCCAGACACTGCTTACCCGCGCTATTGCGGAAGGGCGTGATGCGGCTAAGTATACCATCCGCTGTGGCCTTGATACCGCCGACTCGCTGGGCAGATCGCTTGCAACGACGGTGGCGCTGCGTCGCCACGCCTGGCTGAGAACCACTGGTTTTTCAGGGGATGTCCAGAATACTCTCATGGACATGCCCTTTGATGGAGTCGGTCTCTTTGGTTCAAAGGCGGACCATGCGCTGGAGCGTTTCAAGGATTCACGGGCTACTGCTAAGTCCCTGGGCCTTGCTGTTGTGCGCCCTCCGCAAACGTCTGCTTTTCGCCCCTTTCGTGGCCACGGAAGGGGCGCCCAGTCACGTCCACAGCCCGGCCAACGGCCCGCGCAGCAAGCGCCTTCGCGTGGCCGAGGACGTGGATACCGCCGTGGCGGTTCGGGCAACCAGCGTGCGGGTCAGGCCACCACCTCCAACCCGTCCGCGGCCTCCAAGCCCTCCTAGTCCCTCCTTTCAGGTGCACAGCACGCCAGTCGGGGGCAGGGTCCGCCATCACCTTCACCACTGGCGTCCCATCACCTCGGACAAGTGGGTCTTGGACATTGTCCGAAGGGGCTACTCCCTCCCCTTCGAGACCACCCCCCAGCCATGCCACCTCAATTCCACCGCATGTCAGGGGATCACTTGGTGCTTCTACAGACGGAAGTCACGGCCCTCTTGGCCAAGAGGGCCATCGAGCATGTTCCGACCCCAGAAGTAGGGCGTGGTTGCTACTCCCACTACTTTCTGGTGCCCAAAAAGGACAAGGAGGACATGCGTCCTATCTTGGACCTCCGGAACGTCAATCGCTTCCTCCGGAAGGAGAAGTTCAAGATGCTCACCCTAGCTCAGGTCTTGACTGCCCTCGACCCCGGAGACTGGTTGGTAGCGTTGGACTTGCAGGACGCCTATTTCCACATCCTCGTCCTGCCGGCCCACCGGCGTTACCTTCGGTTCACGGTAGGCCTCGAGCATTTTCAGTTCACCGTGCTCCCCTTTGGCCTTACCAGTGCCCCTCGGGTGTTCACGAAAGTGATGGCGGTGGTCGCAGCTCATCTGCGCCGGGCAGGGGTTTCAGTCTTCCCCTACCTCGACGACTGGCTGCTGAAGGCGGGCTCGTCCCAGGCAGTTGTCTCCCACCTCCAGACTACGGCCGAACTCCTGCACTCGCTGGGGTTCTCCATCAATGTGCCAAAGTCGCATCTGATTCCTTCTCCACAGCTCCTTTTCATCGGAGCAGTTCTGGACACGACGCAGTTTCGGGCCTATCCTCCCGAACGGCGAGTCCGGGATATTCAGGCTATGATTCCGATCTTTCAGCCCTTATCCTGGGTTTCGGTACGGATGACCCTGAGGCTGCTGGGCCTCATGGCCTCCTGCATCCTGCTGGTCACTCATGCCAGATGGCATATGCGGGCTCTGCAGTGGGACCTGAAGTTCCAGTGGGCGCAGCACCAGGGCGACCTGTCCGATCACGTCCAGATCTCGGAGGGGACTGCAAAACAGTTGCAGTGGTGGCTCTCGAACCGGCAATGGGTCATGGGCAGATCCCTCTCCCTTCCCCAGCCAGAGCACACAGTTGTGACGGACGCGTCCCTTCTGGGATGGGGCGGTCACATGGGAGAGGCGGAGATCAGAGGCCTCTGGTCTCCGGGCGGAGTCCCGGCTCCATATCAACCTTCTGGAGCTCCGGGCGATCCGACTTGCACTCAAGGCATTCCTTCCCTCTGTCAAAGGGAAGGTAGTGCAGGTGTTCACAGACAACACCACTGCCATGTGGTACTGCAACAAACAAGGCGGGGTGGGGTCGTGGACCCTTTGTCAGGAGGCTCTGCGCCTCTGGACATGGCTGGAACACCAGGGCATGTTCCTGGTGGTTCAACACCTGGCAGGTTCCCTGAACGCCAGGGCGGACGAACTCAGCCGCAGGTGCATGATGGATCACGAATGGCGTCTTCACTCGGAAGTGGCGCAAGGACTCTTTCTACAGTGGGGAGAGCCTTGGTTAGATCTATTCGCCACCGAAGAGAACGCGCAATGTCATCAGTTCTGCGCGTTGGAATTTCCAAGGCGGCACTCGCCGGCGACGCTTTTCGTCACGAGTGGAGTTGCGGTCTATTGTACGCCTTTCCGCCTATACCACTTCTACCCAGAGTGTTGAAGAAGATTCGGCACGACCGGGCCCAAGTCATTCTTGTGGCTCCGGACTGGGCTCGAAGAGTTTGGTATCCCGAGCTACTCAATATGAGTGTAGATCCCCCGATCCGTCTGCCTCTTCGGGAGGATCTTCTGTCGCAGCAGCAGGGGACGGTCCTCCACCCGAACCTGTCCAGTCTACACCTGCTTGCGTGGAGATTGAGCGGCGGCAGTTGATTCCTTTCGACTTGCCTCCCGAAGTTTGTGATGTGATTCTGGCAGCCAGGCGTCCCTCCACTAAGGTGGTATACGCCTGCAGGTGGAACAAATTTGTGGCATGGTGCACAGCAAAGGCTGTGGATCCCCTTTCTGCCCCTCTTTCTGAGGTCCTTCTGTTCCTTCTCTCTGGCCCAACAGGGTTCTGCCCTGGGTACCATCAAGGGTTATCTTTGTGCTATCTCGGCCTTCCTCAGGCTCCCTGATCAGCCCTCCCTTTTCAAGTCCCCTGTTGTTAACAGGTTCTTAAAAGGCGTTACTCACCTCTTCCCTCCTGTTCCGTTTGTGATGCCTCAGTGGGACTTAAACTTGGTTCTTACCTTTTTAATGTGCGCTCCCTTTGAGCCTCTACATAACTGTCCTCTTCGTCTTCTGACTCTGAAGACAGCCTTTCTGGTGGCCATCACCTCCGCTCGGCGGGTGAGTGAGCTCCAGGCTCTATCTTGCAAACCTCCCTTTCTGTCTGTTCATCCAGACAAGGTTGTTCTTCGGACGCGTCCGTCCTTCTTGCCAAAGGTGGTTACTGCTTTCCACATTGGGCAGACCATCACTTTGCCCACCTTCTTTCCGCCTCCGCATCCTTCCAGAGAGGAAGAGAGGCTCCACCGTCTGGACCCAAAACGTGCGCTCTCCTTCTATATTGACCGCACAAAACACTTCCGGGTGGATGACCAGCTCTTTATTGGCTACGTGGGCGCCAAAAAGGTCGGGCGGTGCACAAGAGGACCATCTCCCGCTGGGTTACCTTGTGCATCAAGACCTGCTATTCTTTGGCTAAAAAGGAGCCTCCTGTTGGGCTGCGTGCCCATTCCACCAGGGCAACGGCTGCTACCACGGCCTTGGGCCGCGGTGTTCCGCTGCCGGTTATCTGTCAGGCAGCTACGTGGGCCTCGCTGCACACGTTTACAAAGCATTACTGCCTTGACAGTCAGGTCCGGAGGGACGGCTTCTTTGGCCGTTCTGTCCTCCAGGACTTCCTTGTCTGATCTTTGTTCGCAGACCCACCACCGGGGTTGGTATTGCTGGGGTATCTATTCTAAGGTAAGGAATCTGTCACTAACGTGTCTCTTTCAGATGCACAAGTTACTAACTTGTGTAACGATATATCTGTAAGAGACAGTAGTTAGTGACAGATTCCTTACCGCCCACCCATCCTCCCCGTTCTGCGAACTGATTTCTAGGGTTAAGGACATCCCTTTCAGGGCCCTAGTATTTTTCAGACACCTATGTCAGCTTCTTGCATGGCTCTGCGTTCCTGGCGCGGAAAGTCGTGTACAGAACTGACGTCAGCGCGCAGGGGCGGCGCCTAAGTACTGCCCGCGACGTCATCCCGGCGATCACGACGCCGACGACGGACGCGGAGCCGCACGACGCCGCCTACCGACGCGCAAGGGTACTGCTACGCAAAAAACTTTCCGGATCCAGCCTGACGCCTGGGGATATTCTAAGGTAAGGAATCTGTCACTAACTACTGTCTCTTACAGATATATCGTTACACAAGTTAGTAACTTGTGCGTTAGTGCTGGTGTGGTGCCCAGCACCCCTGTAGTTGGAGCGTGCAGTGGGTGACGAAGGTGGCGAGAGATTTGAGGGAAGGCGTGTTAAAGGAGGAGCAGAGCTGTGGACAGCTGCTTGGTGGAAGGCACTCAGGTCGGACATACCATAGCCCAAGAGCGGCATAACAGGGTTGTCCGGGTTGATGGTGTGGGTAATGTACACATCCTCCGTGTAGTTGGAGAGATCAGTGCGGTGAGTAGGTACAGATGGGGACGTAGGATTGGGTGGAGGAGGAGTCGTAAGGCCCAGAGGGAGCAGATATTGTGGGTGGACAACTCTGATGGAGGGTGGTTTGGTTAGAGTTAGTCAGTGTGTTCTTAAACCTCAAAAAGACGGAATCAAAGCGCTTGAGGTTCAGGTCCGAGGCTTGAATAAGGATGTTCCCATTATTGTATGAGGAGACGGTCAGCTCTGCCTTAAGGGCCGGGGAAGGTAGTGTGGTTAAACGGAAACTGTGAGGTGTTTTGGTCAGCTGTTTAGAGCGAAGCGCAGAAGTTAGATACTTTCTCCACTGCGCTCTTCTGTTAGTGTAAAAAATGAGGTCTGTCACCACACTGCCCTTGCTGGAGATGTGTGTCCAATATAAGCGTTTCAGGCCAACGCTTGAGGAGATTGTGTTTGAAGGTCTTCTTTGCATTCTTTGACAGGTTGGAGGGGTAGATTTTCTTAAGAGTTCAAACCTGTTTGAGCTAGTAGGTCAGGGGAGTGATAGGTGTGTTGGGCCATGATGAGTGTAGCGATCAGAAGGAGAAGGTGAAAAAGACAGGTTCAGAGGAGAGCGATAAGAGAGAGGGGGAGGAAAGGTAGTCCCGTAGGAGGGGGGCACTAGGAAGTAGAGGGGGGAAAAGTAGTCAGCTCAAGGAGCGCACTTAAAGCGAAACAGAGGGGATGGAACAGTAAGCGGAGGTGAAGTAGACTGGGTTAGAGGAGAACACCAAGAGATAGGGGAGGTAAGGTAGGAAAGGTAGTCACCTTAGAGGGGCACTAGGAAAGAGCGGAGGAAAAGTAGTCAAATAAAAGGCGATCCTTTCAGGTAAGCAGTAGGCAAGGAACCTAGTGCTTCAGTGAGGCATCCAGAGAGTTCCCTAACAACCTAAGCGGTAATCTCAGCAGAACAAGAAAGAGCGGAGCGCGAATTGAAAGAGGGCTTTAGAAATATCTGAAGGCTTCCTGCACTTATTTAGCCATCCAAAAAAGTGAGTGTTGGTGCACAGTCCTTACAAGAGCGGCGAGCCAAGACACTGAACCGAGCAGTGCCCGCAAAGGAGGGAGCTGAGGAGGACGAATCAATGGTTAGAAGGTTGCAAGTAGCGGAAGACCGTGGGCCTGCTTCACTGATTGAAAGTACTTCAGGCTCATGGATTCATCAATTGAGGCCATTTTGAGTAGGGCCCAAACGTACATAGTTAAAGGATCAGGGTAAAACCATAGTGGCCATTTTGGGTAGGGGCCAAAATAAAGCAAACAAGTCACGAAATGGTGGTCATATGGTATGGTATAGTGCACCCAGCTAGAGGGGTGGCTTACCTATGCCATGGCAGTGGCTTGTAGGCATGGCACACATGGATGTGGGCCATGTCAATTCTACACTTTGCTCAGCACCAAAAAAACGTAGCCAGCAATGGCAGTGTGTGTGTGTGTGTGTGTGTGTGTGTGTGTGTTAAGGTACAGGGCCTCTAAGGGTGACTTAATATGTGCTGCAGTCCTTAGAGGCCTTCCCTGGTCACAGTGCCCTTGGTACCTATGGTACTTTTTACAATGAACTTACATATGGCCAGAGAGTTGTCAATTGGGTTTCCAACAGTACAGTTTTAGGGAAAGAACATAGGCCCTGGGTACCTGGTTGGCAGGAACCCAAGGCACACTTAGTCAAAGAGCATCAACATCAGGTAAAAAGTGGGGGGCAACCATGCAAAAAGGGGCACTTTCCTACACTCAGGAGTTGTTACGGTATCATCTGCCAGTTCAGTGCTGGATGAAGTCCAGAAGGTCAGGAGATCCCAAAGATGACCAGATCAAAGCCTTTTTCTAGATTCAGTGATCTTTCCAGATCAGACTCGGAGCCAGCTGTGCCTCAGAAGAGGACAGACTGGTTGACGATCTGCTTCCTCAAATGTGATCCAGTTGCGACTTCTGCATGGATTAACAGAGTGCAAAGCGAGTAGGTGGCGCCCTGAAGTTGGATCTCCAGTCCAAGATGGCACCTTGACTGCTGAGCAGGCTCTCGCGATATACGCATGGAATGGTAAATGTTTAGAAAGCTCCCTGAGTTGAGAGGGTCCGGAGACCCTACAGTCTACACTTGCAGGTTCCCATAATGCATTAAAAAGCCCAAGCCAGCACCCTCTGATCCCCTTAATGTGTAATCACAACCACCACCTGACCGCCTCGCTGTCAGAATATAGACAGAATCTGTGTGGTCAGACCCTTGTTCTTACAGCCATCAGGGAGCTTGGCTTTGTGAATCACCAAAGCTGCTTACCTGGTAGCTCCCCCCCACCCCACTGTGGTGCACAGCAGCTCTAGCACCAGGCTTGCCGGAGTCGGTGAGACTCTCTCACCTCCTTGTAAACCGGGTGGAGTAAAAGCAGCATGGCAGGCTGTGGTCACTGGGCTGGTCCAGAGTCAGTGAGACTCTCCACCTCCTTGTAAACAGGGTGGAGTCAAAGCAGCCAGACAGGCTGTGGTCACAGGAGTGATATTGAGAACGTATCCTTTGAGGACGTTTACAATTTTTCCAGATAACAAGAACAGTTGACTTGTCAGAATCCGGGCTTTGGTCAGGAATGTGGGGGTGTCCAGTGGTATTCATTTGTTACCGTCAGACGATAATGTTGGATCTGCGAGTCTTACCTGTAGTAAGATAGTTCTTCTCTACCTTTCTTGTAGAGGCCCCTTCCTGCCACACCTCCTCTTTCCCCATCAAACATGTTGGCTAAGGAGACCAGTTATCTCCTTGTGAAAGGGGCAGTAGAGATGCTTCTGTTTGTAGAAGGAAACAGGTGCTAATGAAGATAATCCCTGGTTCCAGAAAAGGGGTGGGACTTGCGCACAATATTGGATCGCCATTTCCTCAACATATTCCCAGAAGAGTTCAAGATGGTAACACTGCGGCAAGCTTTGCATGCCTTACAGTCGCGAGATGGGCTACTATCACCACATCTACTGAACTTTACTTGCATGGCCGACTGCCGCACACCACAGGATATGCAGTACAAGACAAACCCTTCCAGTTTGCAGCCCTCCCTTTCTGTCTTGGCTCTGTGCTCTTAGGGGTCATGGCAGTGGCTGTTCTGCATTGCAAGGGAATTTACACTTACCACTGCCTGCCCACTTGACTGCCCTGGACCACATTTCCAGATCTCCTGCAAGAGAACTTGACCTCTGTGATCTCTCTTTTGTGGGATCTTTGATTTTTAATGAACCCTAATGTTTTTGTCTGGTGCCTGGACACAAAATACAATTTGTGATGCTCACTGTATGCCGGCTACTAGCATCCCTGTTCTCCAGAGATGTTTCATCGTGTTCAGCTGATGGTTAAGATCACAAATTCCGTTTTGCTGTTCTTGGGATAGATAGAATCTTCTCTCTTGCCCTTGCAAAAGTGAGTTTTGCAGCGTGAATCCTTTTCTGGATTCACATGCTGTGCATTATTCCGCCATCTAGTGGTTGGGTCCGGAATTGTCTTTGTCTTCTTTTTTTTTTTTTCTTGTTTTGGTCGCTGTCGACCACCATTTGGTGCCAGGTACGTTCCCTGAGTGACGTCAGACGGTATCCTGGAGGTCGACGTGCGTGGTGGCCATCTTCAGATTCTTTTTTCCGCCGTTGGGTCTAGAAGCAACACGGAAAGCTCCGAAGAAAGTTTTCGTTTTTTCCCAGAAAAGACTTAAAAGAAGACAAGCATCGAAGGATCATCGAAGGGAAACCAAACGATCGACGCCGCACCCGAAGACCGGAGCAGGGCGTCCGTTTAAACATCAAAGGACCAATCCGGTCCACAAATGGCGAGGTAGGGGTCATGGAGAATACCCCTTTCAAATTCTGCCCCAAGTGCCACCACAAGTACGCACAGCGCGACCCACACGACGTGTGCAATCTGTGCCTGCCGAAGGACCATCAAGACAAGGATTGCGAGGCCTGCGCAGCGTTCCAGCCGAAAACGCTCAGGACACGTCGAAACCAAAGACAGGCCCACTACGCCACAATGTCGCAGCCGTCGAAAAAACCTTCCATGAGGGACATGGGTTTCTCCAGCGATGAAGAGGAGCATGGGGCTCCAGCAGAATCGACACACGAAGGATCGGACGTCGAAATACTGGAAAAAGACTCCGAAAAAATCCACGCCGAAAGGAGGGCGAAGGAGTCGAAAAAGAAGACGGAGAAGGTAAGACACAAAGATCCGTCGAACCGAAGGGCCATGAACATAAAACGCCCAAGGCAGCCCTGACGCCGAGCAAGAAGGCGATCGAGGGTCAGCCGCGATCAAAGGAATCCCACTGAACCCATCCAAAGGTTACCGAAGAGGAAAGATCGCAAAAGGCACCGAAGCCAAGGGTCGACACTGAACCCACAGAAAAGGGCTCAACATCGCCGAAAAGTAACGTCGATGCCGAAAAGAAAAGAAAGTCCCCAGCCTCCGACGCCGAGAGGGCCCTCGAGGTCGAAAAGAAGAGGAGGAAATGGCTCTGCTCCTACAAAAGAAAAAAGAATTCGACGCATCATTAAAGGATTTTCGAATCCCGACAGCACCTGCCATCGAACCAGAGCCGGAAAACGTAGACGCCGAAGAAGCGGAAGACGCTGAGGGTGAGGAAGAAGGGATCTTCGACTCACCACTAACGCCGGAACCTCGAGGCGAAGACCCCGAGGAATACAGAGATGTCCCGGAGGAAGAGGAAAACTCCGAGAACTTCGAGGACACATGGTACGATCTCGACACCGAGAGCCCAGAAGAAGAGATCTGCAGCTACCCTTCGAAAGCATCACCCCCAGATGACATTGCTTTCTACAATGAGGTAGTAAAAAGGGCAGCAAACCAATTTGGGGTTCCCCTGGAAGAAGAAAAAGGGGACACATGTTTCCTGCTGGAAACACTAGCACCTGCTACTAAGGGGACACAATACCTACCCATGTTACCAAGCATCCTGGATCAGGGCAAAGAAGCTTTTAAAGAGCCAGCCTCAAACAAGGGAGTAACTCCCAGAGTGGAGAAAAAATATAAGCCCTCGTCAAAGGACCCAAAATACATACAAGGAAGTTCTATACCTGACTCCATCATTGTAACCACGGCCAGAAGGAGAGCAAACGCAGTCTCCAACACAGGGCCTCCACCAGAGAAGGAAAGTAAAAGGATGGATATGGTGGGGAGAAGGATGGAAAAAGAGGCTGCAACCCAGTGGCGCATTGACAACTCAAACGCCCTGTTAAACAGATATGGCCACCAACAGTGGGATGAAATTGAAGAGCTCTTAAACAAACTCCCAGAAGAGGACCGAAAGAGAGCAAAATCTATCATCCAGGAAGGAAACAATGTGGCTAACACATGCCTAAAGTCAGCCCTAGATGCAGCAGACACTGCAAGCAGGCAAATGTGCACTGGAACAATCCTCAGATGGCATGCCTGGCTCAGAATTTCTGGTTTTAAACAAGAGGTCCAAACATCAATCATCAACAGACCTTTTAACGGAGAAGCTCTGTTTGGGAAGGAAGTAGACAAATCCCTTCAACAAATCAAAAAGGACAATGAAACAGCAAGGGCAATGGGGGCCCTACAACAAAGAGGTTCTTTTAAAAGAGGAGGCTTCTCTAACAGGAAAACCACAGGTAGAGGGGGCTTTGGTCAAGGACAACAAATGCCACAGCAATCGCAAGGACAAAACCAGTTGGGACAACAGTCTAGGTACCAAGGATGGCAGCAACAGCAGAAGCAGCCCTTTCGAGGGAGAGGGCATGGCAGAGGAAGAGGCCACTCCTCTAGAGGCAGAGGAAATGGCACAAACTGACTTAATCACAGGGAAAGACCCACACAAAACACCAGTGGGGGGGAGAATATCCTTTTTCCACAGAGAATGGGAAACGATTACAACAGACAATTGGATTTTAAATTTAGTAAAATACGGATATTGCATGGAACTCACAAGAACCCCACCGGCAAATCCACCAAAGAAGATAAAATTAACAAAGTCAGAACAAACACTACTAAACGCAGAAATCAAGGATCTATACCTCAAACAGGCAATAGAAAAGGTACCAACACATCAGTGTTACAAAGGGAACTACTCCCCTTACTTTCTAGTTCCAAAACAGGATTTAACCCTAAGGCCAATCTTGGACTTAAGATTCACAAACAAGTTCAGACTAACGCAACACTTCAAAATGTGTACACTTCAAGAAATACTCCCGCAAATCCAAAAGGGGGATTATTTGGCAACAATAGATCTAAAGGATGCCTATTTACATATCCCTATGAACAAAAAGCACAGAAAATACCTGCGGTTCCTGCACAACAAGACACACTACCAATTCAAGGTACTTCCGTTCGGCATAAAGTCAGCCCCACGGGTGTTCACAAAGTGTCTAGCCGCAGTGGCGGCACATCTGAGAAGAAGCAAGATCCACGTCTACCCCTACCTAGACGATTGGCTAATAAGGGGACGCACAAAACAAACATGTCTCAATCATGTTCAAAAGACAATCTAAACTCTACAAAGACTGGGGTTTTCAATAAACCACAAAAAATCGTCAACACCACCAGAAAGAGAGAAGACCTTCCTGGGAGCAAGACTAAACACATTGAACGCCAGGGCTTATCCCACACAAGCCAGGATACAAGCTATCCATCACGAAACAGTCCTCTACCAGAGGGGACAGTCTCTGACAGTGAGGAGGGTAATGAAACTAATGGGCATGATGGCATCATGTATCCCACTTATCCCTCACGCACGCCTACACATGCGCCCGTTTCAGGAATGGCTCAACAACAGCTGGTCACAGGCCACAGGAAGTTGGGAGGATCTAGTGGTTGTTACACAAAGGGTGCAAGCAGAGACAAAATGGTGGGCATCCAACAACATAGCACAGGGGAGACCTTTCAGGGACCCAACTCCATCTGTGACAGTCACTACAGATGCATCCCTCAACGGATGGGGAGCACATCTCAACCAGCTAAAAGTACATGGCCAATGGAGCGAACAGGTCTCCACCAAACACATCAATTTCCTAGAGATGAAAACAGTGTATCTGAAAGAAACACGTAGTGATAGATTCCTTACCTTAGAATATCCCCAGGCGTCAGTCTGGATCCGGAAAGTTTTCGTCAGCAGTATCTCTGCGCGTCGGAAGGTGGCGTCGTGCGGCTCCGCGTCCGTCGTAGGCGTCGTGATCGCCGGGATGACGTCGCGGCAGCTACTTAGACGCCACCTTCGCGCGCTGACGTCAGTGTTTTCTTTTTCCGCGCCAGCAAGCGCAGATCCGGAGAGAGCGGTACCCCCAGTCTTTTTTGACTGAGTTTTTGGAGATTTTTTGTCTCAGCTTTTTGAGTCGATCAACTCCTGGTGCAGTTAGGGATGCCCGGGTTTAAGTCTTGCAAGGACCGTCATCGGACGATGTCGGTGACGGACCTGCACCGCGTGTGTCTCTTCTGCCTGGGGCGCGACCACGACCCCAAGTCGTGCCCCGACTGCCGGTCCATGGCACTGAAGTCTTTGCGGGAGCGGTCCCGAAAGCTGCTTGAAGCCCGGCAGTCGGCTCCGCGCCGTGAAAGGTCCTGGTCCAGAGGGAGGTCGAGGGACCGGTCGCAGAGCCACCACCATCGGAAGTCGTACGAATCGAAGTCTTCACACTCGGGGTCAGGTAAGGCGAAGCGCCAAAAGAAGTCGAAGAAACGTCATCGTTCCCAGACTTCCCCTCGCCAGTCGTGCGACTTGGCTGAGGGTGCGGGTGGTGCCACCCCCGCGGCTCCGGCGGAGCGTACGCACCGACACCGATTCCGACGCCGTTTGGGAATCTGTTTCCCTATCTCCATCGTCCTCCTTTTCTGCCTGTACAACAGCATGAGAAGGAAGGGGAGGACTGGGAGGGGTCTGAGGACCCTCTCGCTGCTCAATGCGAGTATGACCCGGACTGGGCAGAGGAGTTGGGGGATGCCAGTGGTCTGGACACCTCTCCAGACCTTGGCATGCTGTCTCCTCCTACCGTGGCTACGGAGGAGGGTGCTTCTTTTTCTGTGGTGTTGCGTAGGGCAGCCGGGGCTCTCCACCTCGAGCTACCTACTGTGGCTGTTAGGACTAACCTCCTGATGGTAGTGCTTCAGCCAGCAGTTACCTCTGCGGAACCACTGCTGCCCTTTAATGACGCACTTTCGGACGTTCTTTTGGGCTCTTGGTCCAGGCCCAACACAGGGGCTCCTGTGGACAGGAACGTGGCCCGACGCCATCGCCCGGCCCCGGGTGACCCCCTCTTCCTCTCCCAACACCTGAGAGCTTGGTTGTCCAAGCCTCTGCTTCCCCAAGCGCATTCCCTACCGCACCCCCGGACAGGGAATCCAAGAGACTGGAACAATTTGGGAAGAAGGTTTTTTCTTCCGCCAGTCTAGGGCTGCGGTCGGTGAACACTGCATGCCTCTTGGGCCGTTATTCTCACTCTCTGTGGGATACGGTGGCGCAGATGCTGCCTCAGTGTCCGGAGGAGGCTCGGACACTACTCTCCCAGGCTATTGCTGAGGGGAGAGATGCAGCCAAGTTCATGATCCGTTGTGGCCTTGACACCACCGACTCGCTGGGCAGGGCGATTTCCACGACAGTGGCGCTCCGCCGCCACGCTTGGCTGAGGACAACTGGCTTCTCGGGGGATGTCCAAAACACTTTGATGGACATGCCCTTTGATGGCATTCCGCCTCTTGGCAACAAGGCAGACAGTGCTTTGGAGAGATTTACGGACTCACGGGCTACGGGCAAGTCCTTGGGCCTTTCGGCCACACTGCCTCCTCAGCCTTCTGCCTTTCGCTCCTTTCGTGCTCGCGGAAAGGGCAACCCACCACGTTCGCAACAGAGCCACAGGCCGGCGCAACAGTCCATGCGTGGCCGCGGAGGTGGGAACCTCCGCGGCGGTTCAGGGGGCCAGCGGACGGGTCAGTCCACCACCACCCCAGCCACCACTGCCTCCAAACCTTCCTAGTCCGACCTTTCAGGCCCACCAAACGCCAGTGGGTGGCAGGCTTCTCCATCACCTCCCCCACTTGCGCACCATCATGTTGGACAGGTGGGTTTTACAGATAGTCCGAAGGGGCTACTCCTCCCCTTCGAGACTACCCCTCCAGCCATGCCACCTCAATACCACCGCATGTCGGGGATCACTTGGCACTTCTCCAGCAGGAAGTTGTGGCCCTCTTGGCCAAGGGGGCCATAGAGCGCGTTCCAACGCCAGAAGTAGGTCGTGGTTGTTATTCCCATTACTTTCTGATTCCAAAGAAGGACAAGGGCCTGCGTCCTATCTTGGTCCTTCGGAACGTCAATCTCTTCCTCCGGAAGGAAAAGTTCAAGATGCTCATACTTGCTCAGGTCTTATCTGCCCTAGACCCTCAAGACTGGATGGTAGCGTTGGACTTTCAGGACGCTTACTTTCATATCCCCGTCCTGCCGGCCCACCGGCGTTACCTGCGGTTCACGGTAGGCCACAAGCATTTTCAGTTCACCGTGCTTCCTTTCGGCCTTACCAGCGCCCCTCGGGTGTTCACGAAAGTGATGGCGGTGGTCGCAGCTCATCTGCGCAGATCAGGGGTTTCAGTCTTCCCCTATCTCGACGACTGGTTGTTGAAGGCGGGCTCGCCCCAAACAGTCGTCTCCCACCTCCAGACTACGGCCGACCTCCTGCATTTGCTCGGGTTCTCCATCAACGAGCCGAAGTTGCACCTGATTCCCTCTCAGAAGCTCCTCTTCATTGGAGCTGTTCTGGACACAGCGCAATTTCGGGTCTATCCTCCCGAACAGCGAGTCCGGGATATTCGGGCTATGATTCCAATTTTTCAGCCCTTATCCTGGGTTTCGGTCAGGATGACCTTGAGGCTGCTGGGCCTCATGGCCTCCTGCATCCTCCTGATCAATCATGCCAGATGGCATATGCGGGCTCTGCAGTGGGACCCGAAGTTCCAGTGGGCGGCGCATCAGTGGAATCTGTCCGACTACGTCCAGATCTCGGAGGGCACTGCAAGACAGTTGCAGTGGTGGCTCACGAACCAGCATTGGGTCAGCGGCAGATCCCTCTCCCTTCCCCAACCGGAGCACACAGTGGTGACGGACGCGTCCCTCCTGGGATGGGGCGGCCACATGGGAGAGGCGGAGATCAGAGGCCTCTGGTCTCCGGCGGAGTCCAAGCTCCATATCAACATTCTGGAGTTCCAGGCGATCCTACTTGCACTCAAAGCATTCTTTCCCTCTGTCAAAGGGAAAGTAGTGCAGGTGTTCACAGACAACACCACCGTCATGTGGTACTGCAACAAACAGGACGGGGTTGGGTCGTGGACCCTATGTCAGGAGGCTCTGCGCCTCTGGGCATGGCTGGAACATCAGGGCATTTCCCTGGTGGTTCAACACCTGGCAGGTTCCCTGAACGCCAGGGCGGACGAACTCAGCTGCAGGTGCATGATGTATCACGAATGGCCTCTTCACTCTGAGGTGGTGCAAGGTCTCTTTCAACAGTGGGGAGAGCCTTGGTTAGATCTATTCGCCACCGAAGAGAACGCGCAATGTCAGCAGTTCTGCGCGTCGGAATTTCCAAGGCGGCACTCGCTGGGCGACGCTTTTCATCGCGAGTGGAGTTGCGGTCTATTGTACGCCTTTCCGCCTATACCACTTCTACCCAGAGTGCTGAAGATCAGGCGTGACCGGGCCCAAGTCATTCTTGTGGCTCCGGACTGGGCTCGAAGAGTTTGGTATCCCGAGCTACTCAGTATGAGCGTGGATCCGACTGCCTCTTCGGGAGGATCTTCTGTCGCAGCAGCAGGGGACGGTCCTCCACCCGAACCTGTCCAGCCTCCACCTCCTTGCGTGGAGATTGAGCGGCGACAGTTGATTCCATTTTACTTGCCTCCCGAAGTCTGTGATGTCATTCTGGCAGCCAGGCGTCCCTCCACCAGGATTGTATACGCCTGCAGGTGGAACAGATTTGTGGCATGGTGCACAGCAAAGGCTGTGGATCCACTTTCTGCCCCTCTTTCTGAGGTCCTACTGTTCCTTCTTTCTTTAGCCCAGCAGGGCTCTGCTCTGGGCACTATCAAGGGCTACCTTTCTGCAATTTCAGCCTTTCTCAGGCTACCTGATCAGCTCTTCTTTCAAGTCCCCTGTTGTAAATAGATTTCTCAAAGGCATTACTCACCTTTTCCCTCCTATTCCGCTTTGTGATGCCACAGTGGGACTTGAATCTGGTTCTTACTTATTTGATGTGCGCTCCTTTGAGCCGCTTCACAACTGTCCTCTTCGTTTATTAACCTTGAAGACTGTTTTCCTGGTTGCCATCACCTCCGCTAGGCTCGTGAGTGAGCTCCAGGCTCTTTCATGTAAACCTTTTCTCTCTGTTCATCCGGGACAAGGTTGTGCTACGCACACATCCATCCTTTTGCCAAAGGTTGTTACTGCTCTTCCATATCGGGCAAACTATCACCTTGCCCACTTTCTTTCCCGCCTCCGCACCCTTCCAGAGAGGAAGAGAGGCTCCACCGTCTGGACCCAAAACGTGCGATCTCATTTTACCTCAACCGCACACAACAGTTCCGGGTGGATGACCAGCTCTTTGTTGGCTACGTAGGCGCCAAGAAAGGCCGGGCTGTACACAAGAGGACTATCTCCCGCTGGGTTGTCTTGTGTATAAAAGCCTGCTATTCTCTGACTAAGAAGGAGCCTCCGGTGGGGCTGCGCGCCCATTCTACCAGGGCAACAGCAGCTACTACTGCATTGGGACGTGGTGTCCCCCTGCAAGACATCTGTCAGGCAGCCATGTGGGCCTCGCTGCACACTTTTACTAAGCATTATTGCCTTGACAGCCAAGTCCGGAGAGACGGCTTCTTTGGCCGTTCTGTTCTCCGTGACTTTCTGGTGTGATCTTGGCTCCGCAGACCCACCACCGGGTTGGTATTGCTGGGGTATCTATTCTAAGGTAAGGAATCTATCACTACGTGTTTCTTTCAGATGAACAAGTTACTTACCTTCGGTAACGATATATCTGTAAGAAACATTAGTAGTGATAGATTCCTTACCGCCCCACCCATCCTCCCCCGTTCTGCGAACTAATTTCTAGGGTTAAGGTCATCCCTTTCAGGGCCCTAGTTTTAATGCACCAGTGGTCAGTATCTTGCATGGCTCTGCGTTCCTGGCGCGGAAAGTCGTGTACAGAACTGACGCCAGCACGCGAGGGCGGGCGCTCTAAGTAGCTGCTGCGACGTCTTCCCGGCGATCACGACGCCTACGACGGATGCGGAGCCGCACGACGCCACCTTCCGACGCGCAGGGGTACTGCTGACAAACTGTCCGGATCCAGACTGACGCCTGGGGATATTCTAAGGTAAGGAATCTATCACTACTAATGTTTCTTACAGATATATCGTTACCGAAAGTAAGTAACTTGTTCTTCTGGCACTCAAGGCATTCCAGAAACATATTCAGAGGAAGACAATTCTAATACAAACAGACAATACAACCACAATGTTCTACCTCAACAAACAAGGTGGAACAAGGTCCTTTCCACTGATCAAACTGGCACAGGAAATTTGGCATTGGGCAATAGCCCAAAACATCCATCTACAGACGGTACACCTACCAGGAGTAGACAACATCACAGCAGACCAACTGAGCAGACAGAACAATTGCTCGCACGAATGGGAACTGAAACAGACAATAATTCATTACCTATTCAACATCTGGGGAACACCAGTGTTGCGCCTGTTCGCAACAATACAGAACAAGAAATGCCAATACTTTGCCTCCAGGTTTCCACACCACCTGTCAAAAGGAAATGCGCTTTCACTAAATTGGTCTCAGACATTTGTTTACGCCTTTCCACCGATACCCCTGATACAAAGGGTACTACAAAAGGCAAAAGAGCCAGGAACAAATATGATTCTCATTGCCCCTCATTGGCCAAGACCAACATGGTTCTCAACTCTCCTAGAACTATCCAAGGGAGAAATGATCAGGATCAAAACAGAAAAAGACCTGCTGACAATGCAACAGGGCCAAATCTTTCACCTGGAACCAGCGACGCTACAACTAGCAGCCTGGCGCCTGTATACAGAGAATTTGGTCATCTCAATCTACCGTTAAGAACCATGGAAGTACTTAAAGAGGCGAGGAAACGATCCACAAGGAAATGCTATACAGCAAAATGGAAATGATACACCACATGGTTCATCGCCAACAACAGGACCCGTTCCATAAAGACACAAGAAACTGTTATCACATATCTTACTTACCTCTTGGACAACAATATCAATTTTTCGAGCCTGAAGGTGCACCTGGCTGCCATAGTGACATACACAAGAGGAAATTCATGCACACGCTTTTTTACTAGACCAGTCATAAAAAGATTCCTAAAGGGAGCCAAAAGAATAGCTCCACCAAGAGCTGCACCGGTACCAACATGGAGCTTAAATGCAGTACTCTCACAAATGATGAAGAAACCCTTTGAGCCCATGCATGCAGCAGACATCAAATATATTACCCTAAAGACAGCCTTTCTCATTGCGATAACATCACTACGCAGAGTAAGTGAATTACAGGCTTTAACAATACAAGAACCCGACTTACAAATCCACAAGGATAAAGTGATCTTGAAAACCAACCCACAATTCTTGCCAAAGGTGGTATCTAAGTATCACTTAAATCAAAACATCCTGCTACCGGGTTTCTTTCAAAACCCAGAAAGTAGGCAGAAAGAAGCCTCCATACCCTGGACGTTAGGAGAGCTTTACTATATTACTTGCAAAAAACAGAAAAGATAAGAAAAACAAAACAATTGTTTGTTGCACACTCGCATACCAACACAGGATCTCCAATCACAAAAGCAACCATTGCAAGATGGATAGTACAAGCTATCGAGGTATGTTATAACAAGGCCAAAAAGGAACTAACAATTCAACCAACAGCGCACTCCACTAGGCAAAAGGGAGCAACGCTAGCATTTATGGCCAATGTACCCATTGATGCCATCTGCGCAGCAGCAACGTGGGCATCACCACACACCTTCACAAACCTTCACAAAGCATTACTTGTGGACGTACAGATGAATAAGGAAGCTCAAATTGGACAGAGGGTGCTTCAACACCTGTTTGCAAAGTCTTCCTTTCACCACAGCCTCCCCAAGACGGGAGAAACCGCTACATAATCTAATGCACAGCATGTGAATCCAGAAAGGATTCACGCTGCAAAACGAAATGGTTACTTACCAGTAGGAGTAGTTTTGCAGCTTGAAGAATTTTCTGGATTCACATGCGACCCACCCGGCCTCCCCTACAAGGACTACAAACAGGTGGGGAAGTAAAGGACTACATCACTGTTTATTAAGACCATCTCAAGGATTACAAACCAAAGAAAGAAACAGAAAAAAGAATCCGAAGATGGCAACCATGCACATCGACCTCCAGGATACCATCTGACGTCACTCAGGGGACGTACCTGGCACCAAATGGTGGTCGACAGCGACCAAAACAAGAAAAAAGAAAAAAAGACAGACAATTCCGGACCGAACCACTAGATGGCGGAATAATGCACAGCATGTGAATCCAGAAAATTCTTCAAGCTGCAAAACTACTCCTACTGGTAAGTAACCATATCTGAAAGAGACACGTTAGTGACAGATTCCTTACCTTAGAATATCCCCAGGCGTCAGGCTGATCCGGAAAGTTTTGCGTAGCAGTACCCTTGCGCGCCGGTAGGCGGCGCCGTGCGGCCCGCGTCCGTCGCCGGGCGTCGTGATCGCCGGGATGACGTCGCGGGCAGTACTTAGGCGCCGCCCTGCGCGCTGACGTCAGTTCTTCTTTTCCGCGCCAGCAAGCGCAGATCCGGGAAGAGCAGTGCCCTGGTCAATTTTTGACCATACTTTTTGGTGATTTTTTCACTGTTTTTTCCAACTTAAAGGTGTCGTAGGGATGCCCGGCTTAAGCGATGCGGCGCCTGTGCGCGGATGATGTCCGTCACCGACCCGCATTGGGAGTGTCTCTTCTGCCTCGGCCGAGGCCACGACACCGAGTCTTGTCCCGAATGCCAGGCCCTCAACCCGAAAGCTTTGCGAGAGCGGTCTCGAAAGCTCCTCGAGGCCCGGCATTCGGCTCCACGGAGGCCCCGGTCGCGTGAGAGGTCCTGGGGTCGCCGCGGAGTGCACACCGGTCGCCGGCGTCGAAGTCTTCTTCGTCCGGTAAGTCTAAGCACAAGAAGTCCAAGAAGCATCGCCGCTCTCGGACTTCGCCGCCGGTCTCGCGACTCGGCTGAGGCCCCTCCCGGCACCGTCCCCGCGGCCCCGGACTTGCCTGTGGAGTCGCCCGCCATACCCGCCCTTCCCGGGTTCGGGGGCGGATCCGGCCAAGGTACAGGAGTTCCTGTCGGCCATGGCCCGCCTCTTCGGGCCTTCAGGCCCCTCCGGTGCGCCTTCGGGCCCCGTGGGCCCTGATGGGGTTGCTCCGCGCCGCCGGGCGGCCCGGCCCCGGCGTCGCCCGTGCCTCCAGCCTCGATCCCGGCTCCGGCTTCGGCCCCGGCCTCGATCCCGGCTCCACAACCCCCATCGACGCCGGTCGACCTCACGACACCTCCGCCGGCGCCGATGTCTCCGGTGCTGCTCTCGACGCCGCCCTGGGCTCCGGGCGGCGTCGCCCCCAGTTCCTTCCGGCCCGGACATGGACCCGGAGCGACGCCGCCGACGCCGGCTCCGGCGCCGATGGGACCTTGGGTCCCAACTGTCCCTCCTCCTCCTTATTTTGAACCTGAGGAGGACCAGTTGGACTGGGAGGGGTCTGATGACCCTCTGACGCGCAACTGTCAGTATGATGAGGACTGGACAGAGAGTCTAGGGGAGGCCAGTGGTCTGGATACTTCCCCTGACACTGGCATGCTGTCTCCTCCCGTGGCTACGGAGGAGGGGGCCAATTTTGGTACGGTGTTGCGTAGGGCTGCTGGGGCCTTACGTCTCCAGCTCCCTACTTTGACGGTCAAGCCTAACATCTTGACAGAGGTGCTTCAGCCGGCAGCCTCCTCTGCGGAGACTGTGCTGCCGTTTAACGACGCCTCACTGACGTTCTTTGGGCGCCTGGTCCAAGCCCAACACAGGGGCTCCTGTGGATCGGAACGTGTCACGACGCCATCGCCCTGCTCCGGGCGACCCCCTGTTTCTTTCTGTCCACCCCACTCCTGAGAGCTTGGTTGTCCAAGCCTCCGCTTCCCAAACCGCCTTCCCTACCGCTCCTCCGGATAGGGAATCCAAACGCCTGGATCAGTTTGGGAAGAAAGGTTTTTCTTCCTCCAGTGCTGGCTTGCGGTCCGTTAACACCGCTTGTCTTTTGGGCCGATATACCCACTCCCTGTGGGATTCGGTGGCGGATGTTTTGCCCCAGTGCCCTGAGGAGGTCCAGGCACTGCTTTCCCGCGCCATTGCGGAAGGAAGGGATGCGGCCAAATACACTATCCGTTGTGGCCTTGACACCGCCGACTCGCTGGGCAGGTCTATTGCAACGACGGTGGCGCTCCGACGCCACGCCTGGCTGAGAACCACTGGTTTTTCAGGGATGTCCAGAATACTCTCATGGACATGCCCTTTGATGGAGTCGGTCTTTTGGGTCCAAAGCAGACCATGCGTTGGAGCGCTTTAAGGACTCACGGGCTACTGCCAAGTCCCTGGGCCTTTCTGCTACACGCCCTCCGCTGACTTCTGCTTTTCGCCCCTATCGTGGCCACGGTAGGGGCGCCCTTCACGTCAGCAGCCCAGCCACCGGCCCGCGCAGCAGGCGTCTTCGCGTGGCCGAGGACGTGGATTCCGCCGTGGCGGATCGGGCAACCAGCGTGCGGGTCAGGCCACCACCTCCAACCCGTCCGCGGCCTCCAAGCCCTCCTAGTCCCTCCTTTCAGGTGCACGGCACGCCAGTAGGGGGCAGGGTCCGCCATCACCTTCCCCACTGGCGCACCATCACCTCGGACAGGTGGGTCTTGGACATTGTCCGAAGGGGCTACTCCCTCCCCTTCGAGACCACCCCCCAGCCATGCCACCTCAATTCCACCGCATGTCAGGGGATCACTTGGTGCTTCTACAGAAGGAAGTCACGGCCCTCTTAGCCAAGAGGGCCATCGAGCATGTTCCGACCCCAGAAGTAGGGCGTGGTTGCTACTCCCACTACTTTCTGGTGCCCAAAAGGACAAGGAGGACATGCGTCCTATCTTGGACCTCCGGAACGTCAATCGCTTCCTCCGGAAGGAGAAGTTCAAGATGCTCACCCTAGCTCAGGTCTTGACTGCCCTCGACCCTGGAGACTGGTTGGTAGCGTTGGACTTGCAGGACGCGTATTTCCACATCCTCGCCCTGCCGGCCCACCGGCGTTACCTTCGGTTCACGGTAGGCCCCGAGCATTTTCAGTTCACCGTGCTCCCTTTGGCCTTACCAGTGCCCCTCGGGTGTTCACGAAAGTGATGGCGGTGGTCGCAGCTCATCTGCGCCGGGCAGGGGTTTCAGTCTTCCCCTACCTCGACGACTGGCTGCTGAAGGCGGGCTCGTCCCAGGCAGTCGTCTCCCACCTCCAGAATACGGCCGAACTCCTGCACTCGCTGGGGTTCTCCATCAATGTGCCGAAGTCGCATCTGATTCCTTCTCCACAGCTCCTTTTCATCGGAGCAGTTCTGGACACGACGCATTTCGGGCCTATCCTCCCGAACGGCGAGTCCGGGATATTCAGGCTATGATTCCGATCTTTCGGCCTTTATCCTGGGTTTCGGTACGGATGACCCTGAGGCTGCTGGGCCTCATGGCCTCCTGCATCCTGCTGGTCAATCATGCCAGATGGCATATGCGGGCTCTGCAGTGGGACCTGAAGTTCCAGTGGGCGCAGCACCAGGGCAACCTGTCCGATCACGTCCAGATCTCGGAGGGGACTGCAAAACAGTTGCAGTGGTGGCTCTCGAACCGGCAATGGGTCATGGGCAGATCCCTCTCCCTTCCCCAGCCAGAGCATACAGTTGTGACGGACGCGTCCCTTCTGGGATGGGGCGGTCACATGGGAGAGGCGGAGATCAGAGGCCTCTGGTCTCCGGCGGAGTCCCGGCTCCATATCAACATTCTGGAGCTCCGGGCGATCCGGCTTGCACTCAAGGCATTCCTTCCCTCTGTCAAAGGGAAGGTAGTGCAGGTGTTCACAGACAACACCACCGCCATGTGGTACTGCAACAAACAGGGCGGGGTGGGGTCTTGGACCCTTTGTCAGGAGGCTCTGCGCCTCTGGACATGGCTGGAACATCAGGGCATGTTCCTGATGGTTCAACACCTGGCAGGTTCTCTGAACGCCAGGGCGGACGAACTCCAGCCGCAGGTGCATGATGGATCACGAATGGCGTCTTCACTGGAAGTGGCGCAAGGACTCTTTCTACAGTGGGGAGAGCCTTGGTTAGATCTATTCGCCACCGAAGAGAACGCGCAATGTCATCAGTTCTGCGCGTTGGAATTGCCAAGGCGGCACTCGCCGGCGACGCTTTTCGCCGCGAGTGGAGTTGCGGTCTGTTGTACGCCTTTCCGCCTATACCACTTCTACCCAGAGTGTTGAAGAAGATTCGGCACGACCGGGCCCAAGTCATTCTTGTGGCTCCGGACTGGGCTCGAAGAGTTTGGTATCCCGAGCTACTCAATATGAGCATAGATCCCCCGATCCGTCTGCCTCTTCGGGAGGATCTTCTGTCGCAGCAGCAGGGGCGGTCCTCCACCCGAACCTGTCCAGTCTACACCTGCTTGCGTGGAGATTGAGCGGCGGCAGTTGATTCCTTTCGACTTGCCTCCCGAAGTTTGTGATGTGATTCTGGCAGCCAGGCGTCCCTCCACTAAGGTGGTATACGCCTGCAGGTGGAACAAATTTGTGGCATGGTGCACAGCAAAGGCTGTGGATCCCCTTTCTGCCCCTCTTTCTGAGGTCCTTCTGTTCCTTCTCTCTCTGGCCCAACAGGGTTCTGCCCTGGGTACCATCAAGGGTTATCTTTGTGCTATCTCGGCCTTCCTCAGGCTCCCTGATCAGCCCTCCCTTTTCAAGTCCCCTGTTGTTAACAGGTTCTTAAAAGGCATTACTCACCTCTTCCCTCCTGTTCCGTTTGTAATGCCTCAGTGGGACTTGAACTTGGTTCTTACCTTTTAATGTGCGCTCCCTTTGAGCCTCTGCATAACTGTTCTCTTCGTCTTCTGACTCTGAAGACCGCCTTTCTGGTGGCCATCACCTCCGCTCGGCGGGTGAGTGAGCTCCAGGCTCTATCTTGCAAACCTCCCTTTCTGTCTGTTCATCCAGACAAGGTTGTTCTTCGGACGCGTCCGTCCTTCTTGCCAAAGGTGGTTACTGCTTTCCACATTGGGCAGACCATCACTTTGCCCACCTTCTTTCCACCTCGGCATCCTTCCAGAGAGGAAGAGAGGCTCCACCGTCTGGACCCAAAACGTGCGCTCTCCTTCTATATCGACCGCACAAAACACTTCCGGGTGGATGACCACCTCTTTGTTGGCTACGTGGGCGCCAAAAAAGGTCGGGCGGTGCACAAGAGGACCATCTCCCGCTGGGTTACCTTGTGCATCAAGACCTGCTATTCTTTGGCCAAGAAGGAGCCTCCTGTTGGGCTGCGTGCCCATTCCACCAGGGCAACGGCTGCTACCACGGCCTTGGGCGCGGTGTTCCGCTGCCGGTTATCTGTCAGGCAGCTACGTGGGCCTCGCTGCACACGTTTACAAAGCATTACTGCCTTGACAGTCAGGTCCGGAGGGACGGCTTCTTGGCCGTTCTGTCCTCCAGGACTTCCTTGTCTGATCTTTGTTCGCAGACCCACCACCGGGTTGGTATTGCTGGGGTATCTATTCTAAGGTAAGGAATCTGTCACTAACGTGTCTCTTTCAGATGCACAAGTTACTAACTTGTGTAACGATATATCTGTAAGAGACAGTAGTTAGTGACAGATTCCTTACCGCCCACCCATCCTCCCCGTTCTGCGAACTGATTTCTAGGGTTAAGGACATCCCTTTCAGGGCCCTAGTATTTTTCAGACACCTGTGTCAGCTTCTTGCATGGCTCTGCGTTCCTGGCGCGGAAAGTTGTGTACAGAACTGACGTCAGCGCGCAGGGGCGGCGCCTAAGTACTGCCCGCGACGTCATCCCGGCGATCACGACGCCGACGACGGACGCGGAGCCGCACGACGCCGCCACCGACGCGCGAAGGGTACTGCTACGCAAAACTTTTCCGGATCCAGCCTGACGCCTGGGGATATTCTAAGGTAAGGAATCTGTCACTAACTACTGTCTCTTACAGATATATCGTTACACAAGTTAGTAACTTGTGCTTCATTCTTTCGCAGGACACTTCAAGCACCGGAATCAGTTCTACTGTCACCTAAAGGATTTCAAGTAATCTGAATCATTCTATTTTCCCAGGCTATAGTGGTGGCTGCTACCCTACGACTAGCTGGTGGGGGAATCCTTCAGACTCCCCTGGCCGCAGATGACCGAGTGAAGCACTACTACTCTGCAACGCTTGCTTAAAGAACAGATGATGGATGGAATGCTGAACAAATCAAGCATTCACCCCCAGCACAGATCTGGTTAAATCCATCGTTTTTTTTGCTCACCACGCCACCCCAATTTGGACCTAACCATACGCAAATCAGTCTTGACCCTGCTCCTCATGGGAACAGTCCAGCCCAAACTGCGAGGCAAGGCCCTCCTTGGACTAGAAACAAGCATCCTGGGACCGGTTTGGGGTATCACCCCTCATCAGCCAGGCTACCTTGAATTCAGTGGCACAGTGAGCCTGGGACCCATGTCTGGGCATACCCTTCCCACTTAGGGCGACAAATGCAAAAAGAACAGACGATGGACGGAAGCTGAATACATCAAACGGTCACCCCCAGTCAACTCCTGGCAGCTCACCTTGAAAGCTTACAATTTAAGTCCTTCTGGTACACACATTCTGGTAAGTAGCAGTCTAGAGTGCCACGAGATAACCTGTCGCCCAAGGAAAGGACAATCAGACTGTGTAGTACACCATAAAAAGGGGTCTCAGTGCCCATCACAGTAACTTGAGCAGAGAGCCTCTCGGTTAGTAAAAAACAGCTTTAATCTTCATTTCACTCTGTTTTTCATATTCAGACAAATATGTTATTCTTCTGAACATAAGGGGGCATTTTGAAGCCTTCTATTTTGGAAGAAATTCTTGTAAACAGAAAAATTAAAACTGTGGTTTACAATAATAAACAGCAAAAACAAATGTGTACTGTGAACATGGATAATCGCCTTGTGGTAAAGCGTTGTATGTTAGAAGAACGTGCATGAATGAGCCACCGCTATCCTTTGAGGAAGGATCAGGTGCGCTCCGACTTTTGGAAAGTTGGAGGCTCAAAGCACTAAAGATCCTTTTACAGATTCACTTCAGAGCCAAAACTAACACCCTGCTCATTTCAGCAAGCAGTGATTTCTTTGGTTTCACAGATAGGAATGTACCTGATGCACCTGCTTTGAAACCCAATAAATGTCCAAAATTGCTTAAGGGACCCCCACCCAAAGAAGTGAAGTGCCCACCTTTCCTGGTGAGTAGAAACATTTCTTCTTGGGGTTTCCCCCACTGTGTCCTGAGGGAGCTTGACACTGCTTCTGCTGCCCAAGCCGTGCTTAAATTGTAAATGAATAAGTTCTGCGGCCCAGAGCTCTGATCAGAAGCCCTCTGCCCATGTACTGTATGTTGATGTGCCGAGTATCAAGGTTAGGTAGTCTTTAATCTACCTCATGCCTCCTTAATCCAACTCTATACATCCTGCCACTATACCTCACTCTTGAAGGTTCCTGCTTCTCCCTTTGTCTCAGTTTTAAGTCATTCTCTTCCTTCCTATTTCTTCCTTTTGTGATTTTCCATCTCTTGCTCTGGGTTAAAGTCTGATGAAGAAAAATAAGTGCCTGTCCACGAATAAAAAAGTGCTGGTGGGTCCCACCTGTATCCGCCGGCTCAAAGCAAGCACTGTGCTGAGGGTTCATAACAGTCTCTGCAGTCTCCCGGCAAGGCTAGAGAGTGGCGGCTAGGGTGCCAGTCCATCTCATGTGTTCCTAGGTGCTTTAAAGGGTTGCCTACTCCTGGATTTCAGGATTTACTGCTTGCTGTAGAGATTTTTTCAGTGGTCGGGCACCTAAGCGCCCAAAACAGGTAATGGGGCGTTCACTAGTACTTTACTATGGACCAGGACCACGGACTCCTGACTGCAGCTTTAACCAGCAGTATTCACACAGCCGCAGAAGAAAGGGACTGCATTAGTTCCTGTTTGTGGGTGACCGACATGGGATCACAACTAGAAGCTGGGATTACTCCGGATCAAACGGAAGATCAAACGGAAGAGTTGATGCAGTGTCTCCAGAGATGGGGGAGGCTCCAGAGCGTGCAGGTTCACCCTTCTTAATGATGTTAAAAACGTAAAACCTTGGATTCAAGCCTTGCAGGTGTCTTACTCATACATATGCCTGTGGTACTTGGGTACTCTTATCCCATCTTTTAATGTATGGTTGGGTCCCTCATGCACTACAAGGTGACGCCAAAAGGGAAGGGAAATTCATTTTAGCCTTCCAAAGGGAAGATCTAGGTTACCCTTAAGACCTCAGACCTGCTACCTGGCCCGTGCAAGGAACTTTTCCCTTCCACAAACACCATAAGAGCATAAAAAGACCATCCCTTCTCTTGTATCCCAGAAAATAACGCTGACAGTGTGGGAAGCTGGCTCTGTATATACTATACCAAAGTGAGGTATAGTGTGCACAGAGTCCAGTGGAACCCCAAAGGTAGGCAGAGGTAAAAGTAGATAGCACCTCACTCTCTATTTGTGGTAGTGTGGTCGAGCAGTAAGGCTTTATCAGAGGGTAGTGTGAAGCATTTGTTGTGCACACTCAATCAGCAAATGATTGCACACACTCAAAGACTGAACTCCAGACCAATTGGTTTTGTACAAAAATTCTCTTGAGGAAACAATTCCTCAGACCTGTACGTTTGCCAGGAAAGAAACGTTTGTGCGTTTTCACAACCTTTTCAAATCCGATTCTGATAACTTGATCTTTCTGATCAACACATGAATGTGACAATGGGATACTGAGGGTGACAGTCTTTTCTCTCAAGAATATATACGCCTGCCTTGTTGGCAGAAATTCAAAATGTATATGGGCTCCATTCTTCTCATAAGAGTGAGTTTCGGTGCCTATGGATCCTCGTTTTCTGCAGGATGCCTGGTCTGCTGTGTCTGTAGGAAGCCAGCTGAGCCTGTAGTCCTCTCACTGCACTCTGACCAACCCAAATCCTTTTGTTTTGGGAGATGTTAGCCGAGATGCAGCACATCAACTCAACGTTCTCTTTGAGTGATGTGCTGAACGATCAGGATAAACACACTTAGGCGAAGCCTCAGTCTACCCTGGAGCTTCGCCAACGCCCTCTGGGAAATGGAAGCAAACACCTGCAGACCTTAGCTCGCCCTTCTACTTAGACCATCAGGTTTCAGACCTCCTTCTATAAACGAAAACGGGGATCAATGTCTTTGCTCCTTCCAAATATGAAATGCAAGCATATTGATATACTGGGCTGTAAAATCTGTGCATCAGGCAGCCCTAGTCCCTGTTAGTGCTTCTTTTGGTGAGATATTCACAATTCTTGATGACGGGCCTGGCGATACCACACTTACAGAAGTCAGGAAATTCACTGACCTACTTCAGGTTAGTATATGTGTGCCCAAAAGGCAACACAAATGGGGCTGAACACTGTAGATGCAGTCTCCTGTTCTGTGGGTTCTGGGGTCATGCTCTGTGGACATGTCTATGAGCTACTCTTAGACAGCCCATTCGATGGATAGCATCTTTTCCAGGCAAGCGCAGACACGTTAATAGAGAGGTGCAGCAGCTACGCGATAGCAAGAGCCCTCAGATTACCTACTTTGCTAGGCATTTCCATCAGCAGCCCTGAAAGTTTAGGGGATTAGAAGAATTGATTTGCAAAGCATTAATGCCAACTGCAGCAGTTGCCTCAACAGCAATATTTCTACCCTGCAGAGGCAGGGGTGTATGGTGACCTAGACGAGCTCAGTTCTTTTCCACCTCCTTTTCTATGCCTGCGACTCAAAAACCGTCTGAGAGCTTGTTACAGATGCACAGCTCTCCAGTCGGAGATAAATGGAGGCTCCTCCAATCACACTGCGCTGTGGCATGAGATCACTTTCAAACAGCAGACCTTGAGATTATATCATAAGGTTACTTTTCCAATCCAAAGAATCCTCTGCCCATCTCGCAGGCTCCACCTGCTGCTGTAGAGATTTCTGTTCTTTTGGGTGCAGTGAACTCTGTTGTTCTGTCTGAGTTTGGGAAAGGTTGCTACTCAAGATACTTCCTGATTCCCAAATTTTCATCTCTGATTCTTGAAAAAAGAAAGAAAGAGAAGTTCAAAATGGTTACACTGTAACAAATGGTATCGCCCTCACAAAACAAGATTGTCTAGTCTCACTAGACGTAAAAGACAACAATTAGCCCTTCAGCAGAGGTGGATGGAGACCTGAAGGTCATAAATTGTGGCGCTCTCATTTGGGAACGAATGAAGAGGAACAAGTTACTTCCCTGAGTTGACATTTTCTTTCCGATGGATACAACTGCTCTGACAGTTTCTGTACTGCCCTCATGCTCTACTCTTAAGGATAAAGAATTACCCTTTATGATTTCTGTTTTACTTTGGCTCCGTCCTGTACTTTGATAGCCTGTGTGAGGGCATGGAATAAATAAAATCTGAACCTAGGTCACTGATGTGTGTGTGTCCCCTTATAAGGACCATTACATAACTTATGGTGGATCAGCGTGACAGCTGTGCTGATGCAGGTGACCATTAAAACATACAGATCTAGCCTTCCTCCTGGGAAAAGATGTCCAAGTCCGGTATCTACCTGAGCTATCCATCCCAAACTGCATTACCGAAAGGTAGGTACCCAATTTCTTACCTGCCTTCCTTCAGAACATCAGTAGAGGCCTCATAAGAGCTCATTTCTACCCTCAAAGCTTGTAGTCCACTGCTAATAAGTTGGGTCTAGGACTCCTATCACCTCTCACTTCCCAGATAGTCTCAGCCATTATATTTTCATTGTTCTTTTCACCAAAGAGCCTCTGAGGACTCTTTTTCCATGCTAAACCTTTAGCAGGGAAAGCTTCAACGGTTCACATCTCCTGGCGGGTTTATAAAAATTGTTTTTTGGTATATCATCTTTCCTTTCCCCTTATATAACTGCTTCGGTGTAGAACAGTTCAGTTATGTACACCTCTCTAAAGCACAGCCTAAAATCTATTTGGCTACAATTATGTGCTGGTAACATACAAATTATTTGTACAACCAGAATTATTTGTGTGTTCCAGGAAGTGGCTTTGCAACGTCTTGAGGTGCCCTACATAACACAGTGAATAGTCTGCTTGCAACATAATTTGTTGTTTCCCTGCTTATTTACAAGTGCGCAGGTCTCTATGGTGACCCCTCTCAGTTACTGAGGCAAGTGTGTCTGTCTGCGCGAGTCTGCACACAGGTGTCATTCTTTATAAAGATATTGCACCACTCTTGCTGCATTACTTAAGACTTAGGAGTGATCGCCTTAACCAAACATGTAGTACGGCACTGCTCCATGGGAGTGAACATTTGTCAAAAAGGTGGGACAAAAGGGAAACATTAACCAGTTGCAAGCAAGGATTTTTAAAGGACACTAACAACAAATCAAAAGCAGAAGGCGGGCTGTAAGCCCGCAAAGATAAATACAACATGTCTTGAAGAGAATTAGATAGCGCAAGCTCTGTCTAGGCTTGACCTAAAAAGAGAGTTCTCTCCTTCTTTAGTCCCTCATGAGTTTATCTAAATACTTACCTCATCCATGGGGAGAGGATGTAGTCTTACGGCTAGAGCGGTCGACCTCGTACCTGGGGAACCGGGTTTGAGTCTCGGCAACGACGCTCAACATCCTGTGATTCTGGGCAAATCACTTAATCTCCCCGTGCCTAACAAAAATGAATGTGTTCATCTGTAACAAAACTGGTGCGCATGTAAAGCGCTCTGATACCCGATGTCTTGGGTCTAGTTTGCGCTATATAAAACTCTTAAAAAAATAAAATAAAAAAGAAATTCCCCCGTAGAGAGATCACTGCCTTCTGGTGTGAAAAGGAAGAGGATTATCACTCTGTATGCGCTTCTCCAACACAGCCTCAACATGTCATTGTTTGTCTCCTCTCCTTAGTCTGCCGGTAATGCAGTGAAGAGAGCCTCTGATAACCTGGTGAAGGCAGCACAGAAAGCTGCAGCCTTCGAGGACCACGACGAGACGGTAGTCGTGAAAGAGAAGATGGTTGGAGGCATTGCTCAGGTGAGTGTGGTACAAGTTGAATAGAGAGCGTTCGAGGAGTGCCATTACGTAGTCCTAGGGGCAAGCATCTATAACTTTAGAAGCGTCCAGGGGTCCATGAGGCTTGGGTGCTGACCAAGAGGCTGTGAGGGCTCCAGATTATGAGACTAACATTGAGAAGTGATGGCTTTAAATAAATGCTCCCTAAGAGTAAGTGAGACACCAAAAATGCTGCACTCTGGGCTCAGTACTCTAAGCGATCTCAGTAACAAATTGTGAGAACAGAAGCGTAAGGAATGAAATATGGTCATTTAAGAATGGACCGTGGTCTCGTCCAGCATCTACCCTATTTATCATATATTCTTCAGCCCTGTCATAAACCAGTGGGTTGTTACAGTTATGCTTTGTAGAATTCCTCTGCTAAATCCACCCTTAGAATAACATAAAATAAAATATACCTGGAGCGCTGCTAATCAGAACACCTAGTAGGGACATCATTAGTCTTTTGGGTTAAAGAAAAGCTATGAGGAAGGTAAAAAAGGAACATGAGATCTGCAGGAGGAGACCGTACGCAGAAGTGCTTGGGAGCTGTAGGAGGAGACAGTACACAGAAACACGTGGAAGGGAGTGCGTGGGAGCTGTAGGAGAAGACAGTACACAGAAGCATGTGGGAGTGTGTGGGAGAAGCCGGAGGAGGCAGTACACAGAAATACGTGGGAGTGCGTGGAAACTGCAGGAGGAGGCAGTACACAGAAACGTGGGAGCTGCAGGAGACGACAGTACACAGAAACATGTGGGAGCTGCAGGGGGGAGGCAGTACACAAACGTGGGAGTGTGTGGGAGCTGAAGGAGGAGACAGTACACAGAAACATGTGGGAGTGCTTGGGAGCTGCACGAGGGGACAGTATACAGAAACACGGAGTTGTAGGAGGAGACAGTACACAAACACGTGGGAGTGACTGGGAACTGCAGGAGGAGACGGCACAAACATGTGGGAGTTGTAGGAGGAGACATTACACAGAAACACATGGAAGCGTGTGGGAGCTGCAGGAGGAAACAGTACACAGAAACGTGGGAGCTGCAGGAGGAGACAGGACACAAACATGTGGGAGATGCAGGAGGAGACAGTACACAGAATCATGTGGGAGTGCTTGGGATCCGCAGGCGGAGACAGGACACAGAAACACATGGGAGCTGCAGAAGGAGACAGTACATGGAAACATATGGGAGTATGTGGGAGCTGCAGGAAGAGACTACACAAACATGTGGGAGTGCGTGTGTTGCAGGAGGAGGCAGTACCCAAACATGTGGGAGTGCATAGGCTCTGCAGGAGGAGACAGGACACAAACATGTGGAAGTGCTTGGGAGCTGCAGGAAGAGACAGGACACAGAAACATGTGGGAGCTGCAGGAGGAGACAGTACACATAAGCATGCGGGAGTGTGTGGGAGCTGCAGGAGGAGACAATAAACAAGCATATGGGAGTGTGGGAGCTGCAGGAGGAGGCAGTACGCAGAAGAATGTGGAAGTGCGTGGAAGCTGCAGGAGGAGGCAGCACACAGAAACGTTGAAGTGCATGGGAGCTCCAGGAAGGGACAGGATACAGAAACATGTGGGAGCTGCAGGAGGAGACAGTACACAGTAGCATGTGGGAGTGTGTGGGAGCTGCAGGAGGTGGCAGTACACAGAAGCATGTGGGAGTGTGTAGGAGCTGCAAGAGGAGGCAGGACGCAAACGTGGGAGTGCTTGTGAGCTGCAGGAGGAGACAGGACACAGAAGCTTATGGGAGTGCGTGTGAGCTGCAGGAGGAGGCAGTACTCAAGCTTGTGGGAGTGCGCAGGAGCTGCAGGAAGAGGCAGTACACAGAAGCACGTGGGAGGGTGTGGGAGCTACAAGAGGAGACAGGACACAAACACATAGGAACAGCTGGAGGAGACAGTACACAGAAACACGTGGGATCAGCTGAAGGATACGGTTCACAGAAACACGTGGGAGTGCGTGGGAGCAACTGGAGGAGACAGTACAAAGAAACACGTGGGAGTGCTTGTGAGATGCAATAGAATACAATGGAAGGGGGAGAGATCACTAGTATTTTAAGACTCTTGAAAGGGCAATGACAGCTGCAAGTAGCGCAGTAAGATACCTGCATGAGATGCACTTACTGCTGTAAGAAGACCCAGTAGAATAAATATTCATTAAGAGCTGCAGGTGGAGTAAAGTATGGCGAGAGAGGGAGAGACCTTTAGTGTTGTAAGAATACCCAGAACATTGAAGATCCAGTGAGAGTTGCATGTGGCATACAGCATGCCGAAGAGAACATTAATATTGTAAGAAGATCCAGTACTGAAGATTCAGGGCAGGATAGCGATAACAGCAGGAGTAGTGCAGTATGATGCATGCACCATACTGAGAGAGATCATTAGACCCACTACACAGAAGATCCAGGTAGGGCAGTGACAAGCAGGACAGTTGACAAAGGAGGCAGAGGACCACATGCTGATATAGGAAGTCTGTGTGTGGCTGTGTGTAAAGATTGTGTTACCATTGATCATTAAATTCTTTCCCTCGCTTTTTTTCAGATTATTGCAGCTCAAGAGGAAATGTTGCGCAAAGAGCGTGAGCTGAGCGAGGCTCGGATTAAGTTGGCGATGATCCGCAAGCAGCAATACAAGTTCCTCCCCTCCGAGCTGCGGGACGAAGGACAGAACTGAGCTGAGCTACTCCTGCAGCCAGTCAGGGCCTGCTGGCCTTCAACTGGAGGTCCTCCATTTGTACCGCCAGCATTGGACTGCCTTTACATGACTCTTCCAAAAGGGACACTTTTGAGGCCAGAGCTGGAGCCAGGCATGGTCAACCCAAACGTGTTCTCTGGCTGCCCTGTGTTCATGCTCCTCTGCCTCTCACCAGCTTCACTGCAGGAGCCTAACTGCTAAGCATTTCACAGCCTCTTCCACAATGTAACTTTGTTTACTTTTAGCGAATTCCTAGCCCTCCCCCTGCCACATTCATGTCATTCACCTCTCAATGTTGGATCTGCCTCTGCCCTGTAGACTTGCACCCCCAGTGCTTCAGAACGGCTGGGAGGCTGGCTCTGGATGGCAGACGGTGAGTGCCTAAGGATGGATTAATATCACAAGGACATCTACCCCTTCTTACACTCATCAGTCTGTACTCTCTTCCCCACTAGTTGCCATTGTCATCACCAGGTGCTCTGAGATTGGGAAGATGTGTGAAGAAAGAAGTGGCAGTTGAGCCTACATGTTGGGAAATTGTGCAATGAAGAGTGGTGGCAGATAAAGATGCTTTAAGGAAGGACATGGGTTTAGATCTCTGCTGTCATGCGCAGACTCTAGAACGATACCAATCGCCTTCGCTCATGGGGTGCAGAAGCACATGGCTGCCCTGGTTAGTGATGAGCTACTGCAGCCACTTTGGTACACTTTTCTTCAAGGTCTCCTTAACCATCCCTTCTCCTGCACAGCTAACTGAGCCTTTTTGTCAGCCTCTGAGAATGTTCGCAAACATCCAAAAATGGTCTACCTAGTGCATCCTTCTTTTCTGTTGGATGTCTGGAATGAAGTGGGGTGGATGGGCCACTATTTACGTTGTGCCTTTCTTAGTAAAGGTGCTGGGATGATAGGATTGGGGGGTAACTAATCAGCTCCTCCATCCTATTGTCTTTGGCAGCCTCATCTGAGACTTTGACTAGGCAATCCCAGCTTGGTGTGAAGGTCCAGATGACTGATGGTGAAAGGAAGCCAGTGCTCGTAGCTTCCTTAGCTCTGTGCGCAGGGGGCAGTATGCGGTGGCTTTCTCCGTGCTCCTCTGTTACGGTGCTAGTTGATGGGAATCTGTCTTATGTTTCTTACAAACCACACTGGTTTTTTTATATCGGTTTCTCTCCAAGTGCCTGCATTTTTGTTTTGCTATATTCAGTATTTGTACGTTCCTGGAGCGGTACCGCGGTAGGTGCCATGTGAGGTCCACTGAAGGGGCTCTGCGCCATGCCTAATCATGGAGAATTGTTACAGACAACCCCATTGGAGAACGCCTGTCCACGGTGGCGCTACCTCAGCTTTGCCTGCTTTCAATTATTACAAAGAATGGAAAATTTAAAAAATGCCTATATATAAATATATAAATATATTTTTGTCTACTTATGAGAAAGCCCATTTCCTGCACCCACTGAGGCCCTCTCTTAACACTTGTTTTTAAATAATTGGGATACTTTGAGGTTGAGAGATGATGGAGTGAGTTACACATATCCTCCATATGGGTGTCCAAAGGTCATCACGCATTTCAAAATCTCTTTTAAAGCTATTAACCAATAAAGATATTTTTTTCACCTTGAATTCTTGAGTGGCGTTTCCTGTGTTGGGCCATTGGATTGAAGCTTCTCTCAGACTAGTCTCTGTTGTTACGTTAGGTCCATCAGTTACCAGAGCTTGAGATCCAAACGAGTCTCATCGAATGCATGCGTGCACCCAAGAGTTTCCCATGCATGGACTCTTCTTAGCATGTTTGGCGCCTTTGCACTTGTTGCAAAACATAACCTTAGGATTCTTGAGTATTCGTCCTCTTATATTTGTGTGTCAATGTTTATATATTGGATTTTTCTACCTTAAGAACCCTTGTTCTTTGTACTACTTTTCAAGTTAAAAACTAGTCTCCAAAAGCTAGACCTAACTAGTGAAGGCACTAATGCAGTACCATGAACCCCAGCGTGCTGCAGTCGGGTCGCTCTAACCGTAGTTGGCCTGCTGACAAACCTAGCAAGGATGATGTCTCATCCTCCCTGGGGACAGATTTTATTTGTTTCAAAAAAGATAAAAACCTTGACTGAAAAGTAAACTCTAATCTAATTTAACAGCTAAGTAAAGGGAGGCACCTTTATGAAAGGGTGTACAAGACACAAATTAGTTGAACATAATGAGCAAGATAAAATCCTGTAAGATTGAAAAAGAAGTAAAGATTAATACAATCTAAATCCTACAAAGAAATAAGAAAGCAGTTATAGTGTACATGTGCTTCTGTGGAAATTCCAAGTCCCATGCAAGTCCAAAAAGGAAAGATGGCCCCAACTGTGCCAAACACTGAGCTGATGTTCTTGTATTAAATGAATGCGAACAGACGTAAAAGAAAGGTTAGTCAGAACCTATGTAGACGAGTTGGGGCACCTCTGAATTGTAACACTAAGTCCGTGGATATGGAATTTGTCCTGCAGTGGTCCAAGTAAGGCTGCATAGGTCATTGTAATCATTCTTCTTTGCAGAATAGGCCTGTGTAAGAAAGTGGCCCTGTATATACTGAACCAAAGTAAGGTTCAGTGTGCACAGAGTCCACAGTCCCCAGAGGTTTGGCAGAGGCTAAAGTTAGATATAACCTTACTCTCTAAAGTGGTCGAGCAGTAAGGCAGTATCAGAGGACAGTGTAAAGCATTTGTTGTACACACTCAGTCAGCAAATGAAGCCACACACTCAAGAACTGAACTCTAGGCCAATTGTTTTGTATAAAAAAAAATATATTGTTGTTTTATTTTAGAACCACAGGTAGGTATAAAAATACTTTCTCAGAATGAGATGCTTTAGTTATATACTTTCAATACACAATAGACTGTTGAATGCAATAGCTACAGTTGTTGCAATAGGCAACACAATTCAAACACAATTATAACATTGAGCTCAATGGGAGTTTTTAAGTAAAAGCAGTTTCAGTTACTTTACGTATGATTTTCTTACTCAGGGTTGGATCCTGGATTCAACCCTGGTGCATTTCCCGTAAACAGTTGAAAGAAATCGTTTTTGTTACACAGGCGATTTTTAAGGAATATTTGTTTGTTTCAAAAATCGACACTTCGAAGAATTTCTGGAGAAAACCAGGCAATGTTATCCTATGGAGGAAAATCAAGTTATCGGTAAGTACAGTTATAATTGCTTTTCAGGGTCAGTGCTGGGCACCAAGATCCAGCACTGGGATCTCTCCTGATAACAGGTGAGTGTTTTCGTTGATCAAACGATTTTTAGTAAATATTTTAAAGTTTCAAAACTCGACACTTAGAAGAAATTTCAGTGTAAACCAGTCAATGTTACCCTATGGAGAAAATGTAGGGTATCGGTTTTCAGGTAAGTACTCGACTGGCAGACTTGAGGTTCGGGGCATAGACTCAGGGGTCTCCCAGGGTCAGGTAGGTACAGTTGGTACACCCTCAGCGGCGCAGGGGCGGCCGGGTGCAGAGTGAGTTAGGCCCAATGTTAGCCCTTGGTTGGTGGCTGCTGGCAGGCCACGCGGCTGTGGGAGCTGGCCTCCTGGTCACTTACTCAGGGCAAGTGGGGAAGAAAAATAGGATAGGTGTTGCACTCCCAGGGGCACTCGGGCGGCTGGGTGCAGGGTGCTTTTGAGCCGTCGGGCGCTCAATGTATTTCAATGGAGAAGCTGGAAGTTGAACAAAGGCTGCAAGCTCGGGGACGGAGATTCTTCAGGTGCGACCACCACTTTGAGAGGTAAGTTGGGTAGTTGGAGGATAGGTAGGCACCCCGGAGTTGGGCACAGGAGGCCGCAGGGCGCCATGTGCAGGGGTGTCTTTTCGCGTCGGGAAATCTTACCCTCTGCTGGTCGCGGTTGGAGGGGTCCCTGGTTCTGAGGCTGCAGGCGTCGTCCGGAGCGTCGGAGGGTCCTTGGGTGCTGGATTCTGGGTCACAGTCGCCGGGGGGATGTCCTCGTGGTCTTTGTCCACTCAGGCACAGGCCGGGCTCGGCGGGTGCAGGAGTCGGGGTTCCTGGCTGTCACCAGGGGTTTGTTACTTGCTTTTGAGCAGTACCACTGCTCGTGGGAGTCCCAGTTCTTTTAGAGTCACAAGGCAGTCAGGTCCTCCGGGGCTTTCGAGGTTGCTGACCACTGGAGACGCCGGGGTTTAGCAGGAGCAGGTTCGAGGGTCGACAGGCCTGTAGGGCTGGGGCCAAGTCAGTTGGTGTCGTCCTCTTGTGAGCAGCTGCACAGCAGGTCTTGTTCTTCTTGCTTGTTTCGAATTCGGGATCTGAGGAAGGAAGGTTCAGGGTGCCCCTAAATACTAGATTTAGGGGTGTTACAGGTAGGTAAAGGGCAGGGACCAATGGGTCCCTTCCTGGGGTGGGTACACCCCTATCCTGCCACTCTCCAGTGGGAGGGGGCAGGAGCCTAGTCCTGATTGGGTAGGGCTCCCCATCTTCAAGATGGCGAGAGCCCGGAGATGTGCTTCACCTCGCCTCCCCACCTGAGGGGTGGGGTTGGCAGAGGCTGGCACACCCCTTTCCTCACTTGTGGTTTCCCGCCAGTCTTCCCGCCAGAGTGGGGCTAGAACCGGTGGGGACCAGTTGCTGAGTACAGCAAGTGGTCTGGGAGGCTCACCAAGGCGGCATGCCTTTGAAGCTTCCCCCTGCCCATCCTGGGGAGGAGACCTAGCACCTCGCCCAGGACGTGCATTGTTGCAGGCCCGGGAGAGCGGATGGCTCTCTACCCAGGGGTCCAGCAACATGTCTGCTGGGTGGCAGCCTCTCAGACAGGACGTGGATTGTAGGTTAGGTTCAGGGGGCAACTCTAAGTTGCCCTCTGTCGTGCATCTGACATTAAATCCCACACTGGCATCAGTGTGGGTTTAATGTGATGAGAAGTTTGATACCAAACTTCTCAGTCTTGAGTGTAGCCATCATGGTGCCGTGGAGTTCGTGATGACGACCTCCCAGCACCATATACTCTTAATGGCAGCACTGCACTTACAGTGCCCAGGAATGGACCTGGGTACTGTAGGAGTACAGGGCTCATGCCCCTGTACCCTCACCACTGGCATAGTGCACCCAGCTAGAGGGATGACTGAGATATGCCAGGGCAGTGTGTTTGTACGCATGGCACACATTGTGTGCCATGTCGACTCTCTGTTTTGTTCTGCACCAAGACACTCAGCCTGCAAAGGCAGGCATAACTGAACTTATGCTGCTGGGGAAGTCTGCTCCCCGAAACATTGACCATCTTTGGCCTAGCGTTTTAGGTCCTCCCCCTGCCCCAGAAAACAAATTAAAAGTCTTGGGGTTTGGCTTGACTGCAACCTTGATTTTAAGGCTCAAGCGCGTACAGTTGCAGCTGTTACAGCCTCCTAAGAATGATTAGAAAAATACTTCCCTTGTTACCTTTTACAGCTAGACGGGTGTTGGTCCAAGCTCTTATCTTATCAAGATTGGACTATGCTAATGCTCTGTACCTGGGAGCCACGCAGGGCACCATTAAAATTCTTCAAACTGTACAAAATTGTGCAGCTCGCATGCTGATGAATATTCCCAAACGCTCCTCGACAAAACCCGCACTCGCTACTTTGCATTGGCTCCCTGCTCAGGAAAGAATCCAATTTAAGTAAGTCCCTATGTATCACCCACAAGTTACTCTCTGGCAAGGGCCCTTCCTTGATCTGTTCTTGGATTCAACCCTATGTGCCTAATAGGGCCCTTAGATCTAACAACAAAGGTTTAGTCGTAGTCCCTAAGATTAAACGATCACGTAGTGGAGGCCGACTGTTCACGTATAATGCATCCAAACTTTGGAACGTTCTTCCCTCCACATACGTTCTGAACCTGATTATCTTCAAGTTCAGAAAACTGTTGAAAACCTTCCTCTTTCCGTAACCTCAGCTTTATTACAATTTTCTAGGGTGTCATAGCGCTGGGATGCCCCCGGGTAGCCATGCGCTCTATAAGTGCTCCTTCATTCATTCATTCAGGGTACAGGGCCTCTAAGGGTGGCACAATAAGTGCTGCAGCCCTTAGAGGCCTTCTCTGGTCACAGTGCCCTGGGTACCTAGGGTACCATTTACCAGGGGCTGACATGTGGCCAGAGATGCCAATTGGGTTTAGGCTTCAATGCAGTTTTAGGGAAGGAACACAGGCCCTGGGCACCTGATTGGCAGGAGCCCAGTGCACACTCAGTCAAAGTACATCAGCAATTCAGCAAAAAGTGGGGGGCATACCATGCAAGAAAGATGGCACTTTCTCACACAACTCCCCCCCCCCCCTCCCCAAACAAAAGGTGATGAGACTAACCTTGCCCTATGGAGTCTTCATTGTCTAAGTGGAAGAACCTGGAAAGTCCATCTGCATTGGCATGGGCAGTCCCAGGTCTGTGTTCCACTTCAAAGACCACCTCAAAATTTTTCGTTTTTCCCCTTTCATTTGCATTAGCCATCTGAGAGGTCTGTGGTCAGTTTGAACTAGGAAGTGAGTACCAAACAAGTATGGTCTCAACTTCTTCAGGGACCAAACCACAGCAAAGGCCTCCCTCTCAATGACACTCCAACGCTGCTTTCTGGGGAGAAGCCTCCTGCTTATAAAAGCAACAGGTTGGTCTTGGCCTTCATCATTGGTCTGGGATAGGGCCGCTCCTATCCCTAGCTCAGAGGCATCAGTCTGCACTATGAACTGCTTGGCATAATCTGGAGCTTTTAGAATTGGTGCTGAGCACATTGCTTCTTTCAGGGTGTCAAAAGCCTTTTGGCAACTAACTGTCCAGTTAACCTTCTTGGGCATCTTCTTGGAGGTAAGTTCTGTGAGGGGAGTCACAATGGACCCATACCCCTTCACAAACCTCCTGTAGTACCCAGTCAAGCCAAGGAATGTCCTGACTTGGAGTCTGGGTTGTGGGAGCTTCCCAGTCCAGGATGGCCTGGATCTTGGGTTGTAAGGGTTGTACCTGGCCTCCACCAACAAGGTGGCCCAAGTACACCACAGTGCCCTGCCCTATCTGGCATTTGGATGCCTTGATAGTTAGGCCTGCAGTTTGCAGGGCTTTTAAAACCTTCCCAAGGTGGATCAGGTGATCCTGCCAGGTGGAACTATAGACAGCAATATCATCAAGATAAGCTGCACTAAAGGACTCCAACCCAGCCAGGACTTGGTTCACCAACCTCTGGAAGGTGACAGGGGCATTCTTTAAACCAAAGGGCATAACAGTGAACTGATAGTGCCCATCAGGTGTGGAGAATGCTGTTTTCTCTTTTGCTCCTGGGGCCATGCCAATCTGCCAGTACCCTGCAGTTAAGTCAAAGGTACTTAAGAATTTGGCTGCACCCAACTTATCTATCAACTCATCTGCTCTTGGGATAGGGTGAGCATCTGTCTTGGTGACAGAGTTGAGCCCTCTATAGTCCACACAGAACCTCATTTCTCTCTTTCCACCCTGTGGGTGGCTCTCAGAGGGTTCAATAACCCCTAACTCCAGCATCTTGCTGACTTCAGCTTTGATGCTTTCCTTGACTTGGTCTGACTGTCGATAGATCTTGTTCTTGACAGGTGCACTGTCACCAGTGTCCACATCATGGGTACACCAGTTTGTCAGACCAGGGGTCAGGGAAAAGAGGCTAGCATACTGCTGCAAGACTTGCTTGCAGTCAGCCTTGCAGTCAGCCTGCTGTTGGGCAGAGAGGGTATCTGAAAAGACAACCTACTGACCCATCTTTTGGGCTGTAGGAGAGGAGATCAGGGAGAGGTTCACTCTCTGCTTCCTGTTCCTCGTCAGTCACCATCAGCATGGTGATGTCAGCCCTGTCATTGTAGAGCTTAAGGCGGTTCACATGGATAACCCTTTTGGGTGTCCTGCTAGTGCCCAGGTCAACTAAGTAAGTGACCTCACTCTTTTCTCTAGGATAGGGTAAGGGCCACTCCATCTGTCCTGGAGTGCCCTTGGTGCCACTGGCTCCAAAGCCCACACCTGTTGCCCAGGTTGAAATTCAACCAGTGCAGCTTTTTGGTCATACCAGTGCTTCTGAAGCTCCTGGCTGGCCTCAAGATTCTTGGATGCCTTTTCCATGTACTCAGCCATTCTGGACCTTAGGCCAAGCACATAGTCCACAATGTCTTGCTTGGGTTCTTGGAGAGGCCTCTCCCAACCCTCTTTCACAAGACAGAGTGGTCCCCTCACAGGATGACCAAACAGAAGTTCAAAGGGGGAAACCCCTACTCCCTTCTGTGGCACTTCTCTGTAAGCGAAAAGCAGGCATGGCAACAGGACATCCCATCTCCTTTTGAGTTTCTCAGGGAGCCCCATAATCATGCCTTTCAATGTCTTGTTAAATCTCTCAACAAGGCCATTGGTTTGTGGATGATAGGGGGTAGTAAACTTGTACTGCACCCCACATTCCTTCCACATGTGTTTCAGGTAAGCAGACATAAAGTTAGAACCTCTGTCTGAAACCACCTCCTTAGGAAACCCTACCCTGGTGAAGACACCAATGAGGGCCTTGGCTACTGCAGGAGCTGTAGTAGTCCTAAGTGGGATTGCTTCAGGGTACCTAGTGGCATGATCCACTACCACTAGGCAGTGGTATCAGGGGGGCCTTTGGGTGGCCACCTGTCTTGCCACTGGCCTGACAGGTAACACAGGAGCTGACAAACTCCTTCACCTTTTGGTGCATCTGGGGCCAGTAAAAGTGGCTGACTAGCCTTTCCCAAGTCTTGGTTTGGCCCAGATGTCCAGCTAGGGGGATGTCATGAGCTAAAGTTAGGAGGAACTCCCTGTACTTCTGTGGCACTATCACTCTCCTGGTGGCTCCAGGATTGGGGTCTCTTGCCTCAGTGTACAGTAATCCCTCTTCCCAATAGACTCTGTGGGTACCACTGACATCTCCCTTTGCTTCTGAAACAGCTTGCTGCCTCAGGCTTTCAAGAGTGGGACAGTCTTGCTGCCCCTGGCACAGCTCTTCCCTAGAGGGTCCCCCTGGGCCTAAGGGTTCAACCTGGTAAGGGTCAAGCTCCATGGGCTCAGTTCCTTCTTGGTTATCCAAGTCCTCTCCCTGAGGAGAGGGGTCCTGAGTGGTTTGCTGTACAGAAGCTGGTCCCCCAGTCTTCTTACCTTTTCTCTTGGTTGGTTGGGCCATACTTTCAGGCTCCAAACCTACTTTTTCACCCTTCCTCTTCCTCTGTGCTCTAGTTTGCACACACACCAATTCAGGGATACCCAGCATGGCTGCATGGGTCTTTAGCTCGACCTAAGCCCAGACTGAGGTTTCCAGGTCATTTCCTAGCAGACATGCAGCTGGTAACTTTTGAGAGACCACTACCTGTTTCAGGCCAGTAACCCCTCCCCAGCCTAATGTCACCATAGCCATTGGATGATTAGTGGTAACACTGTCAGCATTGGTGACTGGGTAGGTTTTCCCAATCAAGTATTGCTCAGGGGAAACCAGTGTGTCTCTCACCATAGTGACACTGGCACCTGTATCCCTCAGAGCTTCTATCCTAGTTCCATTAACCCAGGGGTATTGTAAATACTTCTTTAAGTTGGGTGGCCACACAGCTACACTGGCAAACTCAACTTCCCCTTCTGAAACTAGAACTGCTTCAGTGTGCATCCTGATTTGCACTGGGCACACTGTTGATCCCATCTGTAGACTTGCCACTCCAGGTGTAGCTGTTCTGGTTGCCTTAGGGGCCTGGTTGTGGGGGCAAGATTTATCTACAGTTAAGTGTCCCAACTTCTTACAGTTGTTACACCAGGCCTTTGTGGGATCAAAGTTCTTCCCCCTATAAGGCTGAGGCACATAGGGAGTAGTTTGGGACCCACCCCCCTGTACAGGTTTTTGGGGCCCTTTAGAAGACTCAGACTTTTTATCTTGGGGATTCTCGCCACCTTTCCCCTGGGGAGGTTTTGTAACCACCTTCTTTTGGTCACCCCCAGTGGTTGTCCTTGTCACCCTAGTCTTGACCCAGTGGTCTGCCTTCTTTCCCAATTCTTGGGGAGAAATTAGACCTAGGTCTACCAAATGCTGATGCAACTTTTCATTTGTGCAATTACTTAGTATATGTTCCTTCATAAACAAATTGTAAAGTCCAGCAAAATCATGCACATTATGTCCAGCTAACCAACCATCCAGAGTCTTTACTGAGTAGTCTACGAAGTCAATCCAGGACTGGGTCTGGGTTTTGTGAGCCCCCCTGAATCTAATTCTATACTCCTCAGTGGTGAGTCCAAATCCCTCAATCAGAGTCTTCTTCATGAGGTCATAGGACCCTGCATCTGGCCCAGAGAGGGTCTGAAGCCTGTCCCCACAGTTCCCACAGGAGTGCCCCCCAGAGAGGTTTCTTCACCCTTCTTATGTCACAAGCCCTCTCAAAGGCTGTGAACCTTTTTGTGATGTCATCACCGTCCTCAAATTTAGGGACAATCCCTTTGGGGATTTTAGGGTCAGAAGTTTCCTCCCTATCCTTAGTTTTAGTATTGCTGCCACCATTGATGGGTGCTAAACCCATCTCCTGTCTTTCCTTCCCTAGAGCCAGGAGTCTGGTCTCTAGGTCTAGTCTTTTGGCCAGCCTTGCTAAAAGGCTGTCCTCCTCACTGAGGCTATCCTCCGTGTCCCCCCTGGGACCTGACCCACCTGTGTGGTTTCTAGGTCCCCAGAGGTTGATTCTTGGAGTTAAGGGCATGGGGTCCCTTTCCTCCCTAGGGATGATTGGAGGTGGGTGACCAATCCTGTCATCCTCATCCCTTTCCCACTCTGATTGGTCATCACCATTCTCAGATGGGTGGGCCTTGGCATACTCAGCCAGGAGCTCCTGGAGCCCTTGTTTGGTTGGATGCTGGCCCATTGGTATATTTTTAATTTTACATAAGGACCTTATCTCTTTGAAAGACAAATGAAGATAAGGGGTGAGGTTGAGCTCCTCAACCACGTCCTGTATGTCATTATTATCTTCACTAATAGCTGGGTTCTTTTCTTGAGACATTCTAACAAAAAGTTCTAACCCCTCTACCCATGACTATAGTGACTTTTTATTTTCTAAAATTCTAAAGGGACTTAAGCAAGGCCCTAACAAGACTTTTAGTAATTTGGAAAAAAAATGCCAATTTAAAAAAATCAGAATTCTAAAGGCAATTTAAGAATTCTGTCGTGTGATCAGATGGTAACCAAGTAGTCCAACAAATGCAAGTTTGTATCCCACCGCTGATCCACCAATGTAAGAAAGTGGCTCTGTATATACTATACCAAAGTAAGGTTCAGTGTGCACAGAGTCCACAGTCCCCAGAGGTTTGGCAGAGGCTATACTTAGATATAACCTTACTCTCTAAAGTGGTAGCTTGGTCGAGCAGTAAGGCAGTATCAGAGGAAAGTGTAAAGCATTTGTTGTACACACTCAGTCAGCAAATGGTCTCACACACTCAAGAACTGAACTGTAGGCCAATTGTTTTGTATATAAAAATATATTGTTTTATTTTAGAACCACAGGTAGGTATAAAAATACTTTCTCAGAATGAGATGCTGTAGTTGTATACTTTCAATACACAATAGACTGTTGAATGCAATAGCTACAGTTGTTGCAATAGGCAACACAATTCAAACACAATTATAACATTGAGCTCAATGGGAGTTTTTAAGTAAAAGCAGTTTGTTACTTTACGTATGATTTTCTTACTCAGGGTTGGATCCTGGATTCAACCCTGGTGCATTTCCGTAAACAGTTGAAAGAAATCGTTTTTGTTACACAGGCGATTTTTAAGGAATATTTGTTTGTTTCAAAAATCGACACTTAGAAGAATTTCTGGAGAAAACCAGGCAATGTTATCCTATGGAGGAAAATCAAGTTATCGGTAAGTACAGTTATAATTGCTTTTCAGGGTCAGTGCTGGGCACCAAGATCCAGCACTGGGATCTCTCCTGATAACAGGTGAGTAATTTCGTTTTCGTTGATCGGATGATTTTTAGTAAATATTTTAAAGTTTCAAAACTCGACACTTAGAAGAAATTTCAGTGTAAACCAGTCAATGTTACCCTATGGAGAAAATGTAGGGTATCGGTTTTCAGGTAAGTACTCGACTGGCAGAGTTGAGGTTCTGGGCATAGACTCAGGGGTCTCCCAGGGTCAGGTAGGTACAGTTGGTACACCCTCAGCGGCGCAGGGGCGGCCGGGTGCAGAGTGAGTTAGGCCCAATGTTAGCCTATGGCGGGCAGGGGGCCCTTGGTTGGTGGGTGCTGGCAGGCCACGCGGCTGTGGGAGCTGGGCTCCTGGCCACTTACTCAGGGCAAGTGGGGAAGAAAAATAGGATAGGTGTTGCACTCCCAGGGGCACTCGGGCGGCTGGGTGCAGGGTGCTTTTGAGCTGTCGGGCGCTCAATGTATTTCAATGGAGAAGCTGGAAGTTGAACAAAGGCTGCAAGCTCGGGACGGAGATTCTTCAGGTGCGACCACCACTTCGAGAGGTAAGTTGGGTAGTTGGAGGATAGGTAGGCACCCGGAGTTGGGCACAGGAGGCCGCAGGGCGCCGGGTGCAGGGGTGTCTTTTCGCGTCGGGAAATCTTACCCTCTGCTGGTCGCGGTTGGAGGGGTCCCTGGTTCTGAGGCTGCAGGCGTCGCCCGGAGCGTCGAGGAGGGTCCTTGGGTGCTGGATTCTGGGTCACAGTCGCCGGGGGGACGTCCTCGTGGTCTTTGTCCACTCAGGCACAGGCCGGGCTCGGCGGGTGCTGGAGTTGCGGTTCCTGGCTGGCACCAGGGGTTTGTTACTTGCTTTTGAGCAGTACCACTGCTCGTGGGAGTCCCAGTTCTTTTAGAGTCACAAGGCAGTCAGGTCCTCCGGGGTTTTCGAGGTTCTCATCCAGGGGATACTCATCAATAGTCATAATCTATGAATAATCCCCGCCCACGTGCGGGATCCCGGAGTATATAGAAATATATATATATATATATAAATATATATATACACATATGTGAAACATATAAATGCAGCCTAAAAAGTTTCCAACATGGCAGAACTGCCGAAATTACATAGGTTTGCATTGTAAAACAAATACTCTCCTAACCCATAAGGAAAAGAGTACATTCACAGCATAATTGTGATATACCAATGCTTTATTGCCACAAGGAAAAACTTGTAATTGCAGGCATTCGCCTGTAGGCTGCATTGCAGAGTAATAATGAAACAAGACAAAAGAAAAACTGGCACCTTGCCTTTAAGGCTTCCAAGGGTTAGGGTACCGTGCCTTTAAGGCCTGCCAGAGACCCTCTGCTCCCATCATGCACCACAGGTGACAGTTAGGTCAGTTCTTTTTCCGGCTCCTTCTGTGAGGATCCTGGAGTTTTTGCTCTTCAGTTTTTGACTGAAAGATAATTTTTGTATTAAACCTTGGAATTTTTGACATTTTCTGATACCTAGAGGTATATTCGGCTGGCTTTTGGCATTTTTTGTTCCAAAAATCTTTCCAGTCAGAATGCCTGCTTTATTTCGGAAATGTCCTTCCTGTGGCAAGAAGATGGCACTGTCAGATCCACACTCGGTGTGTATTGTGTGCCTTCCATCGTCACACAATCCTGACCAGTGCTATCATTGCCAGAAGTTTTCGAAGAGGACCCAGCGCGACAGAGAACGCATCAAGCTTCATGCCCTACTGGAGAGGGATAGAGATAGAGCTCCCTCTTCAAGTAAACACCGAAACGGCATCGCTCCACCTCTCCTGAGTCCAGGAAGAAGCAGGTGCCTGAATGTTCGCCGTCGACGTCGAGATCGCCGTCGAAGAGGCCGAGACATTCTTCAACGTCAAGGGACAAGCCAAGTAAGTCGGCGCTCAGCACTTCAGGCTCGAAGGCTGTGGGTACTGAGAGACTGTCCAAAACTCCGTCGACGTCGAGGCTTCCGTCGGCGTCGAGGCACACTCCGCCAACCTCGAGGGATCGGCGTTGAGAGACTCGCCGGCGAAGACCATGCCGCGAGGGGACATACCGACGTCGAGGCATTCTCCGCCACCCTCAAGGGGGTCGACGTTGAGAGAGTCACCGTCGAAGGCGATGACGCGAGGGGACGTACCGACGTCGAGAGCATCGTCGAGGTCCCATCATTCGACGTCGAGGAGGTCGATGACATCGAGGAGGTCGACGTCGAGATCCCCCATCGGCGCCGTCCAGGCTACATCAGGGCCCCCCATCGACGTGGGCGGTCGACGTCGAGACCTGTTACTGATCATTCGCCGTCGAGGAGATCGGCGGCAACGTCAAGGGCGGCGTCGAAGTCTCCCGTCGACGCCGACAGTCGACGTCAAAGTCCCCCATCACCGTGGGCGGTCGACGTCGAGATCAAGATCAGAGCGCAGATCGACGACGAGGGTGACGCAGACCTTGTCGACATCCCGTTCGACGTCAAGGCAGTCATCTCCAGGGCTGAATATTGTACAGATTTCACCAGAGAAATCTCCTACAGTTGCTGAAAAGAATCTTTGCGGCCTGTCCCTCGCTGGCTGCAGGGGGTCGGAACAGGTGCCCGCAGAGGTCCGGGCTCGGACGACTACGCAACGAGACTTTCTAAGTCGCCTTCCAGAAGACCAAGGTCGCCTTCTACACGCCGATCTCGGTCAGGAGGTCGTCACAGCTCGCACGATCATCCACATAAGAGGAGGCGCAGAGCATCTTCTACCTGTTCTTCGTCTTCCATTCGGCACTACTCGCCAACTTTCTCATCTACACCACCTTCAAGGGTGTCTCCTATTGATGACATTGGGACTTTCTCTGACGTACTGGGCAGAGGAGCTAATAAACTAAACATCAGTTTATGTACTCCTGTGATCCCTACATCGGTCATTTTCGAGACATTGCACCATCGTACAGCTCCCAGACCGCTGCTACCTCTGGTGCCAGGTTTTTAGAACCAGCCATGACCACGTTCCTTACTCCAGCCACAGTGGGATCAGTTCCGTCGAGGATTGCAAAAAATACAAAGCTCCAGACCAGGATCCCTTGTTCCTTAGGTCTGATCCTCCGGCGGATTCAATCATTGTGGCAGCCGCCAGGAAAGCGCACTCCGCAGCCTCATCCGCTTCTGTTCCTCCAGAAAAGGACAGTAAACAAATGGACTCTTATGGCAGGAAGATGTGCAATACTTCGGCATCATCGATGAAGATTGCAAGTGCTTCAGCCCTTCTTGGGCGCTATGATAGGTCTCTTTGGGACTCCTGTCTAGGTTTACCGACAAGCTTCCCAAAGAAGATAGACAAGACTTTCATGAAATCTTGCAAGAGGGCGGCTTAGTAGCCAATCAAATCATCAGCGCGGCGGCTGACGCCTCAGATCTCGCCGCACACGGCTACTCACAGGGCATCTGTTCACGGCGCTCAGCGTGGTTGCGCCTCACAGGTCTAAAACCGGACGCCCAGAAGAAGATCCTAAACCTTCCTTTCAACGGCTCCTCCTTATTCGGTTCTCATGCTGATGAGGAGATGACAAAGATGAAGGCCGAGCTAGACACAGTCAAAGCAGTTGGACTGGAGAAGCGGAAGGAGTTTCGAAACGCTTCCGTCAGAACGACAAGCGGCCCTTCCAACAGAGGGTTCAAACCCCTCAATGGTCCTCCCAAAACCAACAAAAGTTCCAATACCAGAACAAGCGTCCTGGCAGGGGCAGAGGGAACAATAAGCAACAGCAGTCCTCCTCCAAGCAGCCTCCTAAACAGTGAGACATTGCTTCCTCCGCACCCGTTTGCCACTCCGGTAGGAGGGAGTATCGTTTTTCACCTGGAAGAGTGGGAAACAATAACAAAAGACAGATGGGTGCTAAATATTGTACAGCATGGCTACTTGCTGAGGTTCAAGACCCCTCCTCCGCAAGTTGCCCCTCATTTGACGTGCCTTCCTCAACACAATGTATTGTTACAGGGCGAAGTGTGTACCCTCCTCTCCAAAAAGGCTATAGAAGAGGTCCCACCTCACCAGCAAAATCAAGGGGTATACTCACGGTACTTTCTGGTCCAAAAACGAGGAGTAGCCAAAGAGTACAGGCCCATCCTCGACCTGCGCCTGCTGAACAGGTTTATAAGAAAAGAAAGATTTCGGATGCTAGCCCTGCACCAGATTTTCCCACATCTTCATCTGGGAGACTGGATGTGTGCCATCGACCTGCAGGACGCCTACTTTCACATTCCTGTTTCAGTGAAACATCGCAAGTTCCTCAGGTTCCAGGTGTCTCGTCAGCACTATCAGTACCGAGTACTTCCATTCGGTCTCAAATCCGCTCCCGGACGTTCTCCAAGTGCATGGCGGTGGTAGCCGCTTTCCTCCGCAAGAGGAAAATCTTCGTCTACCCCTACCTAGACGACTGGCTCCTGAAGAGTTCAACACCTTCTCTACTCCAGAGCCATCTCACTTACTGTCTCAACCTGCTTCACTCACTGGGGTTGCAAGTCAACTACAAGAAGTCAGTTCTCAACCCCACGCAGAAAATACATTATCTGGGCGCATCCCTAGACACCGCAACGGCAAGCGTGTGTCCTTCGGAGGAGAGGTTGTCCTCAATGTTGATCAAGTGCCGCGCACTTCTCAGCACTATACATCCTACAGCAAGGCAGGTGTCATCACTGCTGGGATCGATGGCCTCATGCATCTTCATTGTGCCAAATGCCAGGCTTTACATGCGGCCTCTACAGCAGTCCCTCGAAGATCAATGGACTCAGCACTCAGGCCGTTGGGAAGATCGTGTCTCTCTTCCTCAGGCGGCCAGGGACTCCATCAAATGGTGGATGAAACGTTCTCACCTTCTGCAAGGGGTCCCCTTTCACCAAGTACCTCCGACACAGACTGTAGTTACAGATGCCTCACTGCAGGGTTGGGGAGCGCACATGGGCCAGCTTCAGGTACAAGGTCTCTGGTCCGAGACAGAGAAAAGTTATCACATCAACTTTTTGGAGCTAAGGGCAGTCCATCTGGCTCTCAAGTCGCTGTACCCGTCCCTACAGTCCAGCTCCATTCAGATTCAGACAGACAACACAACAACAATGTACTATCTGAACAAGCAGGGAGGCACCAGGTCACGGGTCCTGTCTCTGGAGTCACAGACCATATGGAAGTGGCTTCTGGCGAGGAGTCTCACGATCGTAGCCGTTCACCTTCCAGGAACCTTGAACGTGCAGGCAGATGTTCTCAGCAGAGACTTCGTAGAAGCACACGACTGGGTGTTAAACGAAGAAGTCGCTCAGGACATTTTTCGGCAATGGGGAGTGCCAGACATCGACCTGTTCGCAGACGCGGCAAATACAAAATGCCCCGTCTTCGCGTCCAGATTCCCACAACAAGGATCACGGGGGAATGCACTTTTGATAGGATGGTCGCAGACATTGCTGTACGCTTTTCCACCTCTCCCTCTGATCCCTGCGGTCATACAGAAGTTTTACAGGACCAATGCCAGAATGATCCTGATAGCACCAGAGTGGCCGCGCCAGTGGTGGTATCCGGATCTCCTGCAGCTGTCCGAAGTCCCACACCGGAGGCTTCCCTGTCAACCGGACCTGTTGACCAAGAACGAGGGAGAGTATTTTATCCCAATCTCTCGTCTCTGCGTTTGACTGCATGGCTCCTGAAGTCATACAGTATGGACATTTAGACCTTCCTGCTGATTGTATGTCTATTCTCAAGGAAGCAAAGAGACCCTCCACTAGGAAATCTTATGCTTTCAAGTGGAAGAGATTCTACCTGTGGTGCAAGGACAACCAGTTTGATCCGACTAAAGGTCAGGAGCAAGTGATTCTTCCCTACTTGTTATACTTAGCAAAGTCAGGCCTACAATATCCCTCCATCAGGGTTCACCTAGCTGCTATAACAGCTTACAGGAAGTCCCCGACCCAGGGTTCATTCTTTCAGATGCCAGTGGTAAAGGATTTTCTAGAGGGTCTCAGGAAGGTTTACCCCCAGTGAGATCTCCCTCTCCTCCCTGGGAACTTAACATTGTGCTTACGAAACTTATGGGTGCTCCTTTCGAGCCTATTCATAAGGCATCGTTGCAGCATTTGACCTGGAAGGCTGCTTTTTTGGTAGCCATCACTTCTGCACGCAGGGTGAGTGAGATTCAGGCCCTGTGCTGTAAGGCACCTTATACTGTTTTTCATGCCAATAGGGTGGTGCTACGTACACATCCGAGCTTCCTCCCGAAGGTGGTCTCGGATTTTCACATCAATCAGGTTATTACGCTGCCCACCTTCTTTCCTAAACCTTCAACTCCCCGAGAGATCATTACACTCTTTAGATCTCCGGAGAGTGCTGAAGTTTTACCTTGATAAAACTCACACACTTAGGAAGTCTGACCGGCTTTTTATTAACTACGGTTCTACTAACACCGGTCTAGCTGCATCTAAAAGATCCATCTCTCGATGGATTGTCTCTTGTATAGCTTTATCCTACCAGTTAGCTAACAAGACCTTACCAGGCAGACCTAAAGCGCACTCTACCAGAGGGAAAGCCTCTACCACAGCTCTCCTTCGCAATGTGCCAATGTCTGAAATCTGTAAGGCAGCCACATGGCGGTCGGTTCATACCTTCACACGTCATTACTGTCTAGATTCTGATGCACAGGCCGATGCCCAGGTGGGGCAGGCCTCTTTGAGGAATTTGTTTGCATGATTGCAATTTGAATGTAATGTTCTGTATACTCCGTTGCTCGTCCGCAAGGTACTGGGTATGGGCTTGCTACTCTATTCATAGATTATGACTATTGATGAGTATCCCCTGGATGAGAAGGATTAGTTACTTACCTGTAATCCTAGTTCTCATCCAGGGGTATACTCATCATAGTCATAGCGACCCTCCCTCCTCCCCGGACGAGCATCACTGGAGTTCTTCTATGTTATTGCATCCTCTACTCAGGTGTCTCTACATTATACACCGTCAAAAGAACTGACCTAACTGTCACCTGTGGTGCATGATGGGAGCAGAGGGTCTCTGGCAGGCCTTAAAGGCACGGTACCCTAACCCTTGGAAGCCTTAAAGGCAAGGTGCCAGTTTTTCTTTTGTCTTGTTTCATTATTACTCTGCAATGCAGCCTACAGGCGAATGCCTGCAATTACAAGTTTTTCCTTGTGGCAATAAAGCATTGGTATATCACAATTATGCTGTGAATGTACTCTTTTCCTTATGGGTTAGGAGAGTATTTGTTTTACAATGCAAACCTATGTAATTTCGGCAGTTCTGCCATGTTGGAAACTTTTTAGGCTGCATTTATATGTTTCACATATGTGTATATATATATTTATATATATATATATATATTTCTATATACTCCGGGATCCCGCACGTGGGCGGGGATTATTCATAGATTATGACTATGATGAGTATACCCCTGGATGAGAACTAGGATTACAGGTAAGTAACTAATCCTTGCTGACCACTGGAGACGCCGGGGTTTAGAAGGAGCAGGTTTGAGGGTCGACAGGCCTGTAGGGCTGGGGCCAAGTCAGTTGGTGTCGTCCTCTTGTGAGCAGCTGCACGGCAGGTCTTCTTTCTTCTTGTTCTTCTTGCTTGTTTCGAATTCGGGATCTGAGGAAGGAAGGTTCAGGGTGCCCCTAAATACTAGATTTAGGGGCGTTACAGGTAGGTAAAGGGCAGGGACCAATGGGTCCCTTCCCTGGGGTGGGTACACCCCTATCCTGCCACTCTCCAGTGGGAGGGGGCAGGAGCCTAGTCCTGATTGGGTAGGGCTCCCCATCTTCAAGATGGCGAGAGCCCGGAGATGTGCTTCACCTCGCCTCCCCCACCTGAGGGGTGGGGTTGGCAGAGGCTGGCACACCCCTTTCCTCACTTGTGGTTTCCCGCCAGTCTTCCCGCCAGAGTGGGGGCTAGAACCGGTGGGGACCAGTTGCTGAGTACAGCAAGTGGTCTGGGGAGGCTCACCAAGGCGGCATGCCTTTGAAGCTTCCCCCTGCCCATCCTGGGGGAGGAATCCTAGCACCTCGCCCAGGACGTGCATTGTTGCAGGCCCGGGAGAGCGGATGGCTCTCTACCAAGGGGTCCAGCAACATGTCTGCTGGGTGGCAGCCTAGGCAGCCTCTCAGACAGGACGTGGATTGTAGGTTAGGTTCAGGGGGCAACTCTAAGTTGCCCTCTGTCGTGCATCTGACATTAAATCCCACACTGGCATCAGTGTGGGTTTAATGTGCTGAGAAGTTTGATACCAAACTTCTCAGTCTTCAGTGTAGCCATCAAGGTGCTGTGGAGTTCGTGATGACGACCTCCCAGCACCATATACTCTTAATGGCAGCACTGCACTTACATTACCCAGGAATGGACCTGGGTACTGTAGGGGTACAGGGCTCATGCCCCTGTACCCTCACCATTGTCATAGTGCACCCAGCTAGAGGGATGACTGAGATATGCCAGGGCAGTGTGTTTGTAGGCATGGCACACAGGGATGTGTGCCATGTCGACTCTCTGTTTTGTTCTGCACCAAGACACTCAGCCTGCAAAGGCAGTGTGTGTGTGTCAGGGTACAGGGCCTCTAAGGGTGGCACAATAAGTGCTGCAGCCCTTAGAGGCCTTCTCTGGTCACAGTGCCCTGGGTACCTAGGGTACCATTTACCAGGGGCTGACATGTGGCCAGAGATGCCAATTGGGTTTAGGCTTCAATGCAGTTTTAGGGAAGGAACACAGGCCCTGGGCACCTGATTGGCAGGAGCCCAGGGCACACTCAGTCAAAGTACATCAGCAATTCAGCAAAAAGTGGGGGGCATACCATGCAAGAAAGATGGCACTTTCTCACAGCCTGTGCTTATTCTTGAAGCTTGTCTACCATCGTTTATGGCTCGAAACCCAAAGTTCTAACTGATGCTCCTACCCATAGTTTTGCAGCGAGAATCTTTTCTGGATTCACATGCTGTGCATTATTCCTCCATCTAGTGGTTAGATCTGGAATTATCCAGTATATTTGTAGTCCTTCCTCTATTTTCTTTTTTCTGGGCGTCGACGGACCCCCAGTTGATGTATTCTGTGACGTCATACGCCTTCTTCCAGAAGCGCCCACCTTTGGTTGCCATCTTCAGATTCTTTTTTCCACTGTTGGGTCTCGATGCTTGGCTGTAGGCTCTCCAACACGAGGAGGAAGACTTGAGGAAAGTTAGTGAGAAGTTAGCTGAAAAGTTAGCTGAATTTGGAGAAGAACACCGACGAAGAGGTACTGGAGGAGAATTTGAGAGAGAAGGGGAAGAATTTCCTCCACTGTTCTCGAGAATGCCCGGACAGGGGGCTCCCTGTGCGGTCAAATGGAGAAGACTCCATTCCAGTTCTGCCCGAATTGCCACCACAAATTCTCGCAAAGGACCAACACCCGGTCTGCAACCTCTCTGCCCATACCATCGAAGCGACAACTGCAACGCCTGCTCCGTGTTCATGTTGAAGATGCTGAGGGTGAGAGAGAGGCAGAGGTGAGAATATCATACCATGCAGGGACAGCAGACTACTCCATCCCTAAGAGACCTGGGTCTGTTGAGCGGCAAAGAGGAAAACGTCACGGAAGGTGCCGAGGGTGAAACGTCAGACGCCGACTTCAGGATCAAGAGACCGGAGGTAAGAGGGTCATCAACCCCAAAGAAATTGCCTGAGTCCTGGAAATTGGACTGTAAAGGCGTCAAAGGGAGCCTCAGCGTTGAAACACTCGCCGACTGAATGTATGCCCCGAGACCGAGACTTCCTCGGATCCCTCAAAAGGGTCACCGCAGGAAGATCTCCCCCAAAAACCCAGTCGTCGAAGGACAGACGAAGGAAAGACACTTCAATGACGAAAAATGAGCAGTCTGGAGAAGAACACCGAAGCTCAACGACCGAAACGTCTTCGAAGTAATCTTTGACGCCGAAGAGAAAGACGACAATGATCCTCGATGGCGAAGAAGGTGCAGCAGCGGGTGAGAAGTAGAGGCGTCTCTAAGCCATAATGGCCGCCCTTATCTCAAAGAAAAAGGACTTTGACAAATCCCTAAAGGGATTTTGAATTCCGCTGAAGACTTTGACACCAAAAGATCAGGGCAAAAAGGAGGTAGAAGAGATCGAGCCTCCTTTAACTCCAGAGCCACAGGAGGAGGAAGAGGAACTCTTCGAAGAGGAAGAAGAGAAAAAGGGAGGAATGTTCCAAGGCTCTGAGGAGTCACAGTATGCAGAATCTCAGTGGCAGGACCTTGAGACAGACTTCCCGGAGGAGGGGGTAGATATCTAACTGTTGAGGCCATCGCCCCTGGATGACATTGGCATGTGTAATAAGGTGATTAAGAAGGCTGCAGATAAGTAAGGACTGCAGCTGGAAGAAGAAAGGCCACATTCTTCTTTCCTGTTGGAATCATTTTACCAACACAAGCCAGGAACAATTCCTGTCAATGCTCCCTAGCGTTCTGGTCCAGGGAAGGGAAATCCTTTAAAGAACCCACCACTTGTAGAGCTGGGACTCCAAGGGCAGAGAAAAATAAAAGTATTCATCCAAGAACCCAGTATACATCAAGGGTACTATGCCGGCTGATTTGATCATCACCTTGAAGGCACTGAAGAGGGCCAACATCCCAGCTACATCAGGCCCGCCTCCAAACAAGGAGAGCAGGAGGTTGGACCTTATGGATTGAAAATGTGAGCACAGTGCTGCAAATTCTAATGTCCTCCTAAATCGTCATGCCTATCAACACTGGAAGAGATGGTGGAACTAATGAACCACCTACCTGAACACTGCAGGAAGAGAGCTGCACACCTGCTAGAAGAAGGTAAAAACCACCTACACATGCCTCAAATCAGCATTGGATGCAGCAGACACATCCAGCCATCAGATTATTATGGGCATCACCCTACGCCGTCACTCATGGCTGCAAATTTCGGGGATTAAGCCTGAGTTACAGGCTAAAATACTAAATACCCCATTCAACAAGCCACAGTTGTTTCGGAGCATCGTGGATGACACTTTGAACCAGCTCAAAAAAGACAATGAAACCGCAAAACTATGGAATTGGGCCATGCAGAAAAAGATGAAAGTAACAGCAGTTTATCTCCCAGGAAAGGACAATATAGAAGCAGACAGGCTGAGCAGACAAGCATCATGCTCACACAAATGGGAACTGAATCTGAAAGTACTCAAAGATCTTTTTGAGGTGGGGGAACTCCAACAATAGATCTATATGCAAAATGCCAAAACTTTGCCTCCAGACGGCCACACCACCAATCCCTGGGGGAATGCACTGTCGATAGACCGGTCAGGTACATTTGCTTACGCTTTTCCCTGATACCACTGTTAACAAAGTGATCAGCAAATGCAGGAGAAGCAAGATGACACTCATACTAATTGCCCCACAGTGGGTGAGGCAAACATGGTTCTCGGAACTGATAGAAATAGCACACGGAAATATTCAAAGATTGCCAATACAACAAGACCTACTGTCAATAGAAGAAGGAAGGGTACTACAACCAGAACCAGAGTCTTTGAGCCGGGCAGCCTGGCTCCTGAAGACTTAGAATTCGGTCATTTAAAGCTACCAGAACACACACTGGCTGTTCTAAGAGAAGCAAGAAAGCCAACAAGGAAGTTCTATAGAGCAAAATGGAAAAGATCCTCTCTATGGTGTCTTAAAAATGGTTTATTAAGGAAAAACACAAAGGACGCAACAGTGTTGAGATATCTAATACACCTCATAGACTGCAAGTTAGCAGAGATAGTGGCCCATACTAGGGGTCACATGGGAAGAAGCTTTTTCACAGCCCCAGTAATAAAAGAACTCTTAGAAGGAGCAAAAAGGATTGCACCACCAAGAAAGGTACCAGCACCCATATCCAATTTAAATGTGGTACCCACACAATTAATGAAGGCACCCTTGAAACATTGCACAAGGCCACATTACAAATGCTCACCCTTAAGACAGTGTTTCTGGTGCCCATAAAATCTCTGCGCAGGGTGAGTGAAATACAAGCACTCACACTTCAAGAACCATGCTTTCAAGTTCACAACAACCGGATTATCATGAGTATAGACCCACAGTTCTAACCAAAGATCGTTACACATTTCCACATTGATAAGACTACAGATTCCAAATATTTTCCAAAAACCAAAGACACATGCAAAGTAAACGCTGCTCATGCTGGACGCAAGACACTCCATAATGTACTACATTGAAAAAATGAAAACAAACGGGAAGAGAATGCTACTATTTCTCATTTGCTAAGAAATATCTAGAGAAACCAGTAAATAAGGGCACTATTGCAAAATGGATCACGCAAGCAATTCAACTGTGCCACACAAATGCAGGGGAGAAGGTGAACTCAACCCCAAGTGCACATTTAACAAGGAAGAAAGGAGCAACCATTGACTTTCTAGCAAATGCACCATTACAGAACATATGTATGGCAGCAACGTGGTCATCTGTGTACGCTTTCACAAAACACTACTGCATAGACATTGAAATGAACATGGAAGCTCAGGTGGGACAAAAGGTGTTAAAACATCTGTGTACAAATCAAAGCTTATCTTCAACCCAACCACCACAAAGCTAACAAAACCGCTACAAAGTCTATGCATAGCATGGGAATCCTGATAAGATTCACGCTGCAAAATGTATAGTTTCTTACCTGTAGGTGTAGTTTTGCAGCTTGAAGAATTTTTTGGATTCAGAAGCACCCATCCACCTCCACCAAGAAGATGGAAGGAGAGAACAAGATGGAAACCAAAGGCGGGAACTTACGGAGGAAGGCGTACAACATCACAGGGTATACCAAATGGGTGCCCGTCGATGCCCAGCAAAATAGTGGAGAATTCCGGACCCAACCACTAGATGGCAGAATGATGCACAGCATATGAATCCCGAAAATTCTTCAAGCTGCAAAACTAAAACTGCAGGTAAAATACGATAAGATTCCAATTATTAAATTCTGTAATTTATCTAGCTGGATCAATACCTTTTTTCTAGCAATTCACCTTCACTGAGACCTGGAAGCCTAGTAGGTGCGTCATGCATGGATCCAAGCAGCACCGGCCAAAAGTGAATAATGGGCCTATAATGGCATTTCCAATAGTCTGTAACATCAATTCTTCCTTATCTGATAAGAGACTTCTAGCCGCAGATTCCTTACCTTAGCATTATCCCCAGGCGTCAGACTGGATCCGGACATTTTTCGTGAGCACTACCCCTGCGCGCCGGTAGTTGGCATCATTCGACTCCGCATGGCGTCATCTGTGCCGACAGTGACATTTGTGGTGCCTATATAGGGGCAACGCAGGCGCGCTGACATCAGTTCTTTTCTTTACGCAAGTTTTGGCGAAGTCTTTTGAGGTCTACCTCCTGGTGTGGCAGGTATGTCATTGAAAAGGTCCGGCTTCAAACTCTGCTGCGCCTGTCACTGACCGATGTCGGTAACAGACCCACATCTTGTTTGCCTCTAGTGCCTCGATCCGAAGGCCTGTCCTGACTGCCGCACCATGAAACTTGAAGGCCTTGAGGCAGCGCTCCTTCAAATTTATAGCTGCTCGACGTGTGACGCCGTGACACTCGAGGTCCAGGGAGTGGTTGCGGACTCCGAGGTCCTCGTCGCCCTCCAAGTCATTGAGCCACTCGGGTAAGTCCCGCTCCCACAAGAAGAAAAAGCTGAATCGTGCTTCGACTTCATCTCATCTGTCAGGCGAGGAAGCGTTGCCTCATGGCTTGGCTCCGCGGTTGAGCCAGTGCCTGGGCTGACTCCGCTCCTCCCTGAATTTCCAGGACCCGGAGCCCCCCCCCCCCACTTAATTAAAAGAATTTTATGAGGCCATGCACCTTCTATTTGGTCGGCCTGTTTCCGGATGTCCAGCGGTTGGGTCAGTCCCTCAACGCCCCAGCAGCCGCAGTCTCCAAACCCTCCTAGTCTGCCCATTTACTATCACGGGCACCCAGTGAGCGTCAAGGTTGACCATCAACTGCCCTGCTGGCAGTCAATAAAGTTGGACAGGTGGGTTTTGCAAATTGTCCAAGGGGGCTACTCCCTCCCCTTCAAGACTGCCCCTCCCTCCATGTCACCTACTTACGACAGGTTAATGGAGGACCATCTATCTCTTCTCCGCCAGGGGGTGATAGCTCTTTTGGCCAAAGGAGCCGTAGAAAGAGCATCGATGCCAGAAGGAGGTTGTGGTTGCTGTTCCGCTACGTTCTGGTGCCCAAGAAGGATGGAGGCCTGCGTCCTATCCTTGACCTGCACTCTCTCGATTCCTTCCTCAAGAAGGAGAAATTCAAGATGCTCACTGTTGCTCCGTCCTGTGTGCCCTGCGCCCTGGAAACTGGATGGTGGCATTGGACTTACAGGACGCACACTTCCACATTCCCGTCCTGCCTGCCCACAGGCGTTACTGAGGTTCATGGTAAGCCATGAGCAGTTTCAGTTCGCTGTGCTCCCATTTGGCCTCACCAGCGCCCCGCTGGTGTTCACTAAGGTGATGCCAGTGGTTGTAGCTCAGCAGAGATCAGGGGTGCCTCAGGCTGTCTTCTCCCAGCTCCAGACTACAACTACAGCAGACCTCCTGCATTTGCAGAAGTTCACTAGCAACGTGCTGAAGTCATACCTGACTTCCTCTGAGACGCTCCCTTTCATCAGAGCTGTTCTGGACATGGTGCAGTTTCAGGCTTATCTTCCCAAACAGCAAGTCCAGGATATTTAGGCTATGATACTGATATTTCAGCCGGTTGTGACACGGAACAACGCATGCAACTACCACGCATGCCTTTATTTCGCCGTCAATACAACACATGTATCATTGCAGGCATTCATTTAAAACAAACATTTTTACAACGGATATGGCTTGACCACGCAAACCTTCACCACGAAAATGATGTTATGGCATGGTTGGTAAAGACGTGTGGTAAAAATTAACCCAGGCGCACACAATCCCTCACAGCTAAACACACAACCACGCTGCTGTTACTTACCATTGTTGGTCTACTACGTCACTCATTTCCTTTCTTCTCATTTGTCATCGACTCTCCACGCCTCCATTTTCACTTTCTCTTTGGCTGCTGTCCTGGTGTTGCTTCCTCTTTCTTTTACTCCTCCCCTGCCGGGGGTGGTCTTGCTTCCTCCCTCCGCTCTCCTTCTGCCGTCGTCTTTGGTCTGCTCCATCCCTTCCACCCTCCTCCCGTCCATCGTCTAGCTTGTTATATCTGGGGGGCAAGATTCATATGCGCTGAAGGAGCCAAGTGTGTTGTTCTTACTAGTAGTGACTTCCGGGCCCGCACTTGATGTAATTAAAGCCGGGTGGCTTTCTGTTACGGACGCCGCCGCAGAAGCTGGTTTCCACGTCCTTTCAGGTTAAGTGCCAATTTTTACAACACATGTGGCTTTGCGACCAGAGCGACAGAGTGGGGTACTGGAATTGAAATGATATATGAGCGGTTTAGATGCTACTGCTTTTAGGAGATTAGTGATGGGTTGTAAGCAGCGCTATCAAAACAGACTACCACGCTACAGCAATTACAACGCAGTCCTGACCATTACCTCAAATCCTTTATAATGAACATGCCTTTACCACGCATGCCCGATTTCATTGTAAAGGCATGTGTGGTAAAGGATTCGTGGTAAAAGACATGCGTATAATTTCATACGCTGATGACACGCAGCTGGTGTTCTCATTTAAAGATTCCAAGATGGCCGCATTTGACAGCTTTAGGCAATGCCTAATTAAGATTGTTTCTTGGATGACAGATAACTGTCTTAAATTGAATACCGATAAAACTGAGGTGATGTTCTTCAACCAACCATCACCTCCACCGGCTGATTTATGGTGGCCACTGCAGTTGAATCACCCTCCCACCCCGGTCTTATCTGTCAGAAATTTAGGTTTTAGATTTGACTCAGAACTGTCGGTGAAAGCCCAGATTAGCCAAGTTTCCAGAGCGTGCTTCTGGAAGCTCAAAAGCTTGCGTAGATTTCTTTATTTACTACCGATGAACTGTCGGGCCACTATAGTCCATGCCTTGATTACATCCCAGCTGGACTATGCCAATAGCTTGTATCTTGGCCTCCCTGCTTATCTGATTAAAAAGCTCCAGACAGTTCAAAATGCTGCTGCTAGGTTTCTTAGAAACGTGCCTCTCCGGCATCACATTTCCCCCCACTTGCGCAGTCTTCACTGGCTTCCAGTGAAGAGAAGAATCGAATTTAAGGCCCTGTTACTTGCTTTTAGAGCTACTAGAGACAGCGGACCGGATTATCTGAGGCTCAGACTTCGGAAATACCACCAAAATAGGACCCTGCGCTCGAACTCTCAGTTTCTTCTTTGCTCTCCTTCCTACCGCAAAGCCAGGATGGGAGGGCGCGCCTTTGCAGTTAGAACGGCCGCTCTTTGGAATGCGATGCCGCTCTACTTGCGCAAAGCAGAATCTGAAACTACTTTTAGGAGTGCTCTGAAAACCTGGCTTTTTGATCTCCCTTAGCCTGCCTTTCTTCTCTTTTTCATCTTCCTTTGTCTCTGTGTAGCGCCGGGACACCGCCGTTGGTGGTAGCCGAGCGCTTTATAAATGTCTTGGTATGGTATGGTATGGTAAAGGCATGTTCGTTGTAAAGGATTTGTGGTAATGGTCATGCGTGGTTATGACCACGTAATGGCTATTTCCCGTTTCAGCCTCTATCCTGGATTTCAGTGAGACTGATTCTGAGGCTGCTGGGCCTCCTGCATCCTGCTTGTAACACATGCCGGTTGGCATGCAGTCTCTGCAGTGGGACTTGAAGTTCCAGTGGGCTCAGCATCAAGGGAATCTCTCCCACATGGTCCAGATCTCAGAGGGAACTGCGAAGGACCTGCAGTGGTGGCTTCTGAACCACGATTGGGTCAGCAGCAGAAGACCCCTCTCCCTTCCCCATCTAGATCTGACAGTAGTGACAGATGTCACTCCTGGGTTGGGGCGGCCATCTTGTCTTCAGCGGAATCTGGACTCCACATCAACTTGTTGGAGCTCCGAGCAAAACAATTGGCATTGAAAGCCTTTCTACCCTTCATCCAGGGAAGGCTAGTGCAAGTGTTCACGGACAACACCGCCACTATGTGGTACTGCAAGAAGCAAGGCTGGGTGGGGTCATGGACCCTTTGTCAAGAGGCCCTGCGTCCCTGGACATGGCTGTAACAGCAGGGCATATTCCTGGTGGTTCAACATCTGGCAGGCACTCTGAACGCCAGAGTAGACGAACTCAGTCTCAGATGCCTCACAGATCATGAATGGCATCTCCATCCGAAGGTGGTGCATGGTCTCTTTCAGCAGCTAACAGAGCATTGGTTAGGTCTGTTTGCCACCGCTGAGAACACACACAGTCAGCAGTTCTGCGCGCTGGAGTTTCCAAGGCGGCTCTCGCTCGGAGATGCTTTTCATCTCGAGTGAAGCGCAGGCCCCCCGTATGCCTTTCCACCCATACCACTCCTGCCCAGAGTTCTCAAGAAGATCAGGAAGGACCAGGCCAAGGTCATCCTTGTGGCTCTGGACTGGGCACGGAGAGTCTAGTATCCCGAGCTGTTGAGACTGGCCATCGGTCCTCCGACCAGTCTGCCCCTTCAGGAGGATTTTCTGTTGCAGCAGCAGGGGAGGATTCTCCACCTGAACCTGTCAACGCTCCGCCACCTTGCATGGAAATTGAGCAGCGACAGTTGATACCTTTCAACCTTCCACCTGAAGTCTGTAACGTTATCTTGGTAGACCGGTGTCCCTCTACCAAGATGGTTTACGCCTGCCGTTGGGCAAAATTTGTGGCATGGTGTACAGAAAGACATTGATCTCCTTTCTGCCTCCCTCTCTCAGGTTCTCCTGTTCGTACTTTCCCTTTACCCAGCGGCACTGTTAAGGGATACCTTTCTGCAATATCTGCATTTCTTCGGTTGCCTGACCAGCCTCCCCTTTTCCTATCCCCTATTGTACATAGGTTTGTAAAAGGTTTGCAACATCTGTTTCCTCCCAGTCCTTCCGTATGCCTCAGTGGAACCTTAATCTGATCCTGGTGTTTCTGATGTGTGCTCCATTTGAGATCTTGCATAATTGTCCTCTCAGGCTTCTTACCATCAAGACGGCCTTCCTGGTGGCATCAACATCTGCCCGGAGGGTCAGTGAGCTTTAGGCCTTGTTATCCAAGCCTCCTTATCTTAATATCTACAGAGACAAATTGTTGCTTTGCACGAGAGCTTCCTTTCTTCCGAAAGTGGTCACTCCATTTCATGTAGGCCCAACCATCACTGCCTACTTTTTAAGCTCTGCTTCATTCCTCCAAGGAAGAGGAGCACCTTCACTGTGTGGACCCAAAAAGAGCATTGTCGCTCTACCTTAACCGCACGAAAGATTTCCGGGTGGACAACCAACTTTTCATGGGGTATGTCAGAGCGAAGAAAGGACGGACTGTTCAGAAGAGGACCATCTCACGATGGATCGTGCTCTGTATCAAAGTCTGCTACGCATTGGCTGAGAAGCAGCCCCCTGAGGGTTTGCATGCTCATTCCACCAGATTTAAGCTGCAACCACTGCGTTAGCTCGCGGTTTTCCAGTCCTGGACTTCTGCCAAGCAGCAACGTGGGCTTCCCTGCACACGTTTATCAAACACTACTGTCTGGACAATCAAGTCCGTAGGGCTGGGCACTTTGCCTGTGCTGTCCTGCATGACTTCCTTGTGTGAAATTGGTCCGGAGACCCACCTCTGTGGATGTATTGCTTGGGTATCTATTGTAAGGTAAGGAATCTGTGGCTAGAAGTCTCTATCAGATGAGCAAGTTACTTACCTTCGGTAACGCCTTATCTGGTAGAGACTCTATCTAGCCTCAGGTTTCTTACCGACCCACCCATCCTCCCCGCTCTCTGAACAGATTTCTAGGGACAGGGCTTTCCCTTTCAAGGTCCTAGTTTTCCACTCCAGTGGTCAGTGTACTTTGTGGCTGTGTGATTCTGGCATGGAAAGCCGTGAAAAGTATCTGACGTCAGCGCGCCTGGGTGGTGCCTATAAAGGCAGCGCAAATGTCACTTCTGGCGCGAATGATGGCAAGTGGAGCCAACCAACGCCACCTACCGACGCGCAGGGGTACTGCTCACAAACAATTTCCGGATCCCGTCAGATTTTCTGGGGATAATTCTAAGGTAAGGAATCTGCACCTAGGTAGAGTCTACCAGATAAAGCGTAACCAAAAGTATCTTGTTCTTCTGCGCTACATTGACACTGGCATCCAGAGCCCTGTTGGAGTTTAAGGAGCACTGTTCCTCCTAAGCCTTTCGGCTGCAATACCTAACCGAATAGCGACCTCCAGATGCTTTGTTCTGACTATCATGCTTCTGACGACTACTTTTAAGTGCAAATTCCTCACCTTTCAAATATCTCCAGGTGCTGAGTGGGTCCGGACGATTTTTCAGCATAGCCCCTGGGTGTCAGTCAGTGGCATCAAGTAGCTCCCCATCGATTCCTCCCCAGAGGTGACGGTTGGAGCCATATACAGATGGCACCCAAGGGCACTGACACCAGTTCCTTTTTATCAGAGCCTTCATATGCTGACCCGGAGGTAACTCCAAAAATTTTCTGGTCAGTTTTTTTTTCCCCAAAAATGTTTTTCCAGTGTGCAAGGTAATATGTTCCTTTCTAAAACTACAGGGTTTGAGCCTTGTAGGGACTGTCGCAAACAAATGTTTGTGACAGATCCCCAGAAGGTGTATGTTTGGTTCTGGCCACAACTCCAAGTCACGCAAGGAGTGTACCCTGATGCACCCAAAGGCAATATGGGACTCGATGTCTAGGACTCTGACACGTTCCCACTCCCAGGGGCAATCCAGTGAAAGGTATTCATTATGATCCAAATCTTCAAGTAACTGTAAATTCAAAATCCCTATTGTCTTAGATGTCACTAGAACATCAAGGTGTCCCATGGTCTTCGTCCCTTACTGATTCACATGTGCCCCCGAATTTCTGAGTCTGTTGGCAAAGCCGCAACAGATTGTGGCATTTAAGGAGGCCACGCTCCACACCTTTGACACCCTTCAGGCTCCCTCTGACATGCCTTCAGGCGCTATGGATCCACGGAGGCCTCCAGTCTGATTACAGCCAGCAGGTTCTCCATCTGTGCCTTCTGAACCCACTTCGGGTTCAGCTTCCACTCTAGAGCTGGCTCCCTGCCTAGTGTAATATGGTTCCTACTATTTCAGTAAGACTGCGTTGGGGCAACATAATCATCAAAACTATGCGGGACTGAGTCCATGCACACCATCAGAATATGTTAACCTAAGTCCTGGCTAGCTCAAATTGCGCCATCCGGACAACTAACCTGACAGGGCGCTGGATGGTGTCTGCAACCTCAGAACATGACAACTCTGATTCCCCAAGGAAATTGTGGACGCAGATCTACCTTTTCGTTGTTAACTCAGGCATGCCCAAAGGGAGACACAAGAAGTACACAAATTGGGCTTTCAAACATTTATTGAAGCAATTGGAAATACATGTGCTGCAATGAAGAATAGAATGGAGCAGAATAATGTTACCATCATTACAGTCAATCCGTATTTGTCGAGCATGGCTAATCACCCTCAAGGGTATCCAAGCGCTAGGTTGCAGGGCTCAGTCGAAAAGCCAGGTCTTGAGTGTCTTCCTGAATTCTGCCAGAAAGGGTGCTGACCGGAGGTGGAAGGGAAGGCCATTTCAGGAATTGACGGCAATGTAAGAGAAAGAACGACCTCCACTGAAGCTTTGGCGGAGCAAATGTCTTTGAAGGGTTGGTGGAAGTTTAGGCGGTGGATGATATAGTCTGGTCCTTGATCATGGAGGGCTTTGTAGCTGTATGTCAGCATATTAAATTGCCATATTTTCTTGCCTGTGAGCCAGTGGAGGCTCCAGAGATTGGGAGGGGCGGGGGGTGATGTGGTTCCGTTTGGGCAGGTTGGGGATGAGTCTGGCCACTGATTTCTGTATCGTCTGGAGTCTCTTCATGAGTTGGGTGGTGGTTCCTGCATACAGTGCTTTGCCATAGTCCAATCGGCTGGTGAATAGGACTTTAATGACGGTTTTCCTTGAAGCCAATGGGAAAGTATTTGAAGATCCTTCGGAGCATGCAGAGTGTGTGGAAGCAGGAGTAGGACACTGCTTTGATCTGTCGTTTCATGGTGAGTTTGCTGTCCAGAATGATGCCCAGGTTGTGGGTGTGGTCTATCTGCGTGGGAGTAGGGCCTAGTTTGGCAGGGCACCATGTGTCGTTCCATAGGGAGGTGTTGTTCCCAAAGATGAGCACTTCGGTCTTGTCGGTGTTGAGCTTTAGACAGTTGGTCTTCATCCATTTGGCAATGTTTGTTATGCAGTTGTGGAAGTTGGTTCTCGTGGTGCTGAGAGTCAGAGGATGAGCTCGGTGTTGTTGGCGTTGGATATGATGTTGAGGTTATGGGTTTTGAGGATGTCAGCCAAGGGCGTCATGTACGTGTTGAAGAGGGTGGGGCTGAGGGTTTAATCTTGAGAGACATCGTAGACGGTTTCAATGCAAAGGGTGGCATGCAAATTCTCTAGGTTCGTCCTGTGAGGAAGGATGCGATCCATTTGAGCGTGTCACCCTGGATCCCGATGTGGTGAAGTCTCTTGATGAGTGTGTGGTGCGATACAGTGTCAAATGCTGCTGAGAGGTCGAGGAGGTTCTCCCTTATCACTGAGGGTGGTGTGGATGTCGGTGGTGGCGATCAGAGCTTTTTCGGTGCTGTGATTGGCGCGAAAACCAGATTGAGAGGTGTCTAGCAGGTTGTTTCCTCCCCAGGGGTTCGGTGAGCTGACGGTTAGCAGCCTTCTCAAGAACTTTGGGAGCAGCGAGATGGGTGGTAGTTATTGAGTTTGCTGGGGTCGGCGGAAGGTTTCTTGAGCAGGGGGTCTGACTTCTGCGTATTTCCATACGTCGGTGTGATGGCTGTGGTGATGGATGCGTTGAGAATGGTGGTGAGTTGGCAGCTGATTTCCTTGCTTCCGAGGGGTGAAGAGGCGGTGGGGCAGGGGTCTGTGGACGCTCTCGAGTGGATGGAGTTTGTGATGGCTATGGTGTTCTGGGTGGTGAGCTGTTCCTGTGCGGTTGGTGGGGGTGGCGTTCATTGGTGTGAAAAGGCTGTTGAAGTTGGTGGGTTGGGGTTCGAAGTTCCTGTAGATGGTGGATATCTTGTTTTGGAAATAGTTCGCTAGTGTGTCACAGAGTTCCTGTGAAAGGGAGATCGTGTTCTTGGTAGCTGCCAGGCATGAGAACTCTCTTGACGATGCTGAAGAGTTCCTTGGTGTGGTTGGTGCTTGCTTCAATGTGGTTTGCCAGGGTGTCTTTTTTTTCTTGTCTTTGAGGCACTTGTGGTATTTGTTGAGGGCCGACTTGTTTCAGGTCCTATGTGGGTTTTTTCCTAAATATACTAAACTGTCTTAGTACATTACTGACTGTGTTTCTGGATGTTTTGTTCTGTAAATCTACATATAAAAAGTAGCCTGGATTGTCTTTTGGTCATGTCAGTCAGTAGTGAGTTGTTTCAGCGATAGTGTAACTGCCTTCATTTGCGTAACATACATAAGAGTAGTGAAAGTGTACATGGTTGATCCACTGTGTGAGGAAAGCATGTAGTAGTAGCTTTGCCCTTGTATAACGACTTACATGACATTCAACTCAATATAGAGTACTGGATGTATAAGTCAGCATATGTACCTAAAACTGTCCATGTACCAGCCGCGGTCCTTGAAGGTAACAGTGGTGGGGCCGGGTAAGGGGGGATTTCGAGGGACGATGCTGAGGGAAAATTAAATAAATAATTAATTTTCCCTCTGCATCGTCCCTCGAAATCCCCTTTTTACACGGCACCACCGCTGTTACCTGCACGACCTCAGCTGCCATGTACCTGTGAAAAACCTCTAATTACATGTCTTTGCTTTTATATATATTTAATTTATCCTATAGCCTAGCTACAGGCAATGTTAAGAAGTGACTTTTAAGTAGTACAATTGCAGAATGACACTTGCCAAGGGGTTTGAAATATCAAGTCGGCCTAGCAGTAGTAATGCATGCCCAGGTTCAAGTGCACTAGGCCAGCAACATTTTGAAACAGATACTTGTCTGGACGGTCCACTTGGTAGTGTTAGATCTTTAGTGCATATCTGGATAAGTGTGTCACTTCCTATCTGGTTGTTTTTTCTATATCTACTAAAGTCTTTTAGTACATTACTGCCTCTATTTCTGGCGGTTTCTCTCTGTAAATCTATATGTAAGGGGTTTACTTTTATGCACATACAGATTACCGAATGAACTAGGTACATACTAGATTACTTTTAAGTAGAACTACAGTAGGTTGAGGGTTTGTCAAGCAGTTTCAAATATCACATTGGTCTAGCTGTAGAAGTACATGTACAGGTTCATGTTCATGTGTACTAGACTTCACACATGTTGAAAGGGCTACTTCTTTAGACGGTTTTCGTTGTAATTTCAGAGCTTTACTACATATCAGGATAAGTGTCTCAGATTCTATCTTGTGTTTTTTTCTATATGTAGTAAAGTCTCTTAGTATATTGCTGACTGTTTCTGGCTATTTGGTTCTGCAATTCTATATGTACGGGATGGCATGGATTGTCTCTTGGGTGTGTCAGTTACTAATGAGTTGTTTAAGTGAGAGTGTCTCTGCCTCCTTTAGCGCTGGACGTATAAGAGTTATATCTGTGCATGAGTGAAGGTGTAGATGTTTGAAACACTACTTCACAGGAGGTATGAGTAGTTCTTCCGTTTCATAACTACTTGCGCAACATTTAACTGAATGTAGAATACTGGATATATAACTCATTATATGCACCTTATACTATGCATGTACCTGTCAAAAAACGTCTATGTACATATGTTTGCTTTTATGGACATACCCTTTACTCTATGACCTAGATGCATACTATATTAGGAGTGAGTTTTAAATAGAACTACAGCAGATTGAGGTTTGTCGAGGGGTTTGAAATATGAAGCCGGCCTAGCTATAGAAGTGCATGTAGAGGGTCAAGTGTAGTAGACCTGAAACATATTAAAACAGCCACTTCTACAGATGGTTCTTTTGGTAGTGTGAGAGCTTCACTATATATCAGGATAAGTGTCTCGCTTGCTGAGATTTGTTTTATCTGTAGCAATATGTATAAACAAATTCATGGCTCCATTTCTCGCTATTGCTTCTGTAAATCTATATATAATGGGTGGCATGGATTGTCGCTTGGGTGTGTTAGTTTTATTTGCACTAGACATATAAGACTTGTGCTCCTGTATGTCAGTGAAGGTTTAGATGTTTGAAAGACTGTCTGAGAAGATATTTTAGTAGGTCTGCAGTTTATCCTATTACCTGCCTACTGAAGGAAGTGACCCAATTAGGGGCACCCGGGCCACCCGCGACCACCGCTCAGCCTTCCACACAAATGAAGAGTCGGTCAGACAGTAGAGAATCCAAACAAGGCATAGATTTATTCAGGTACACTATAGTGGAGTCCCGTCTGCCCAGTTGCTTGGGGTGCTGCAGAGAGGACTGACATCAAAACACATGGTTATGCATTTTGTACGATTCAGGACCAGTAAAACACGCCCAGACTGGAAATTTCCAGTTGGGACCAGCTACACAATGAAGGTACACAAGAAGAAGTTTTGATCCTGAGACTGAGCACACACTATCTGTGTGCCAAGGTCACTCTGCCTGCGCCCATACCCGGGATGGTGGGAGCAGGCTTCTATCTAGTGGGAAAAGGTATGCAGTAGCGAAAACAGTGTATTCATTAGTACAGCGAGGCCCAACCTTGAGGGGCAGAGAAAATTCAGCACAGCTTCTTCTAGCAGAGTCCGAGAACAGTTAATTGCGATCATGGCACAAAATGGCAGCTGAATATGAAATGGTGCCGCAAACGCTAACTTAAGCAAGGCAACATATAGTAACAGAAAACAGGCACTTTTATTAAATTCCAACAGACCCTCCTTTTAGCGTTTGCTAACACCATTCCATACTGGGAAGGTGGGAAACATCACTATCCACATAGACAAAAGAATATCAATACTCGGAGCAATTCACGTACTCATTATCAGGGCTAGAAATTGCAAGGAAACATGTTAGACTCAGAAAATATCTACATCAATTTGCATCAATCCTTCAACTTAATTTTGCATCATGATCATGGCATTAGTATCACGGGTGGGCATCTTTTGTTTAGGGGTCAGAGCACTTGCACAACAGGCCAGGAGCCAGTGTATGCAAAGGCAACACGTAAAGAAGATACCAGCAACTATAACTAAAAAAATAAGGATCTTCCAACCCCATGTCCTCAACAAATTCCAGAACCACCCTGATAGTGTCCATGTACCTGTCTCTTGACGTATCTCGGCTGATAACCTATGTAATTTCTTAATAGCTGAATAAACACTGGGGGCATAATCAGGTATGTACACACAACAGATACTGCCAATGACGCGACAGGCCCCTCCCCTATCTGCAAGGATGACGTCTAGCACCATCCGATTTTGTAATGTTACCAACCTCATAGCCTGGAGCTTTGCTGTTATATTTGTCGTTATGCCTGCGGTCGTATTGATAACTGCCTCAACAACTCTAGTAAGCTGTCGAATTTGGAGGCTATTGACTATAGGGCCCCAGAAGGGGAAAAGGCCCTTTGCTACATCCTCAAACTGCTCTGCGGCTGTATCGGTCTGATCTACATCCTTCGAGTCAATAACCCTTTTCACCCGGGACAGATGCATGCTCCTACGCGGTAACTGATGATCTTTATGATAATTAGATGAAGCAACATATGCAGGGGGAAGGAGGAAGGAGAGAACACCTACCTGACCATCCCTTTGGGAGCCATACATAAGTTTGGGACCCACAGACAAAATAGACATTGGGGGCGGAACTAAGGGCGGACTAACGGTCGTTCTTAATTCGTATGTGGAATTGCATCTACTCTCTCCCACCATTACCTTCCCTGCCCCCTGGATACAAAAACTAGCTGTTGTATTGATCACTGATACTGCTATTGGCTTGTCCTCAGTAACATTACGAGCCTGGAAGGACTGGAAATACTCAGACGTTTTGAACCCCTGGAAATCAGACATTTCCATTTGAAGCCATGTCTCGTTCTTCACTGCAAACATTCTACCAAACATCTCTTGTCCTGTTGGACCTCCAGGGGAGACCCTATGATGGAATTGTACATTCTGTGTCATAGTGCGAGAATCAGCAGGTGCCTTATCCAAAAGTAGAGAGCTGGGGATCGTGTTGCACCGTACTAAGCAATTCAAACCAGCCCTCATAACTGCTAATATATGACAGTGGCAAGGACAGCAAATTTTCAACCTTGTGAGTCACTGAGGGAAGCATCTCGCAAACCCAACAATTTGTTTTGTTAGACACATTATGAACTTGGTGCAACATCTGTACAAAGACATTTTCACTGTAGGACAACCTATGTATTGCCTTATGCAGTGCCAAAGTGACAAAAACGTGTTCAGGTGGAGAGGGTGTCGTACCAACCAAAGAATGCACAGGATATTTCTCGTCCAGGAACCATATTATCCCAAGTACTGCTATTAGGAAAATCACCACAATCACCACAAAAACTATTTTACTCTTTGTGGACCAACCCCGCTCTAAGCGCGGTGCTGCAAATGGCTGTTCCTCCTCCTCAATAGGTTGACCAAACGGATACATTGTGAGACAAGAAAAGGTATGTAAGGAAACTGATAGCAAATGAATGTTCCCAGTGTCCGTCAGAGCCTCACTGGCAGGCTCCTATTGTTCATCAACGTTGGTGCTCTTGAGCACCAGCGGTGGAGCTGCTCAGTCTTAGCTCGGGTCCTTGTCCCACGTTGCAGGGTAATGTACTCCCCTTCTGGAGAGCATCTTCAATTTACCCTGTACAATGTCCGGAACAGTGCACCAATCTCGCCCTAGACTAACCTTGTTTGTACTACAGCAGAGTACACCCTAACTTGCACAGTCCATCCCTGTCTAGTCTGACTTCTCCTTTGGTGCACTATTCCTCTGTCGAGGGCGCAAATTGTACCTAGCTGCTCCAGGCACAGAGGGTCATTAAAAAGGGGCTCAGACTCAGAGGGGCCAATAGAAAGGGGCTTAGACACAGAGGGGCCAGCAGAAAAGGACTCCGACTCAATAGCTCTGATCTCCGGGGGTGTCACCACAATCAACACCATCATTCTCTCCGTCGGTTTGGGTCCAGGTGAGCTTGGCATCGGAAAAAGGAACAAATCGCGGGACTTGCTCCCAATCAGAGTCCCCTATTCCATTCCTCACCCACTGGTCGTAGGGTAAGGGCGGGGGTACCTTCCGGCAGTGTGAGGTGTGAAACCAGTTCTTCCGGCCGTCGACCTTTATGGCTGTGCGGGTGGCGAGGAGGACCTGGACAGGTCCTGTCCAGCGAGGCTCCAGACTTTTCCTCCGCTGGAATCGCTTGAGCAGCACGTAATCCCCAGGTCGTATATCGTGTCCGGGCCCCTCAGGTACAGGTGGGAGACTTTCATGGATCTGTTGGCGAATAGAACGCAAACTTTCAGTTAATTGATAGAGATAATCTGTCAACAGGGGGTACTCTATCTCAGAGAACCAACGAGGTCGATGGACACCCCAAACATTTGCCGGGCGCCCAAACACGACCTCGTAGGGTGACAATCCTGTTCTAGAGTGTGCTGTTGTCCTTGTCGACAAAAGAGCCAATGGTAAAGCGTCTGGCTACTTTAACCCTGTTGTCTCCTGAATCTTCGCCAACTTCAGTTTGAGAGTACCATTGTACTTTTCAACCAGCCCTGCTGACTGCGGATGGTTTGCAGCATGAAACTTCTGCTTTATGTGCAGACCATCGCATATTAGCTGTATGACCCTGGCATTAAAATGACTTCCATTATCACTCCAGATCAAATGGGGCAAACCGAAACGAGGAAAGAACTCCTTCAGGAGTACCTTTGCCGTCGCTAGGGCTGTGTTCTCTTTAGTGGGGTAAGCCTTGCACCCATTTACTGAATGCACAGACAACTACCAACAAATACTTCAGGTTATTGACTCTGTCTAACTCAATGTAATCAAGCTGGAGGACCTCAAAAGGGAAAGTAGGTGGTGCAAAATTTCCGGGTGGCGTAGGGGTACATTTCCCGGGGTTGTGCATCATGCACACCATGCAATACTTCACTAAGTGGACAACAGTCTTGGAGAGGTTATCATTCTGCCATACAGGGTCTAACAACCTGCAAATACCCTTAGCACTAATGTGGGCTGGGCCGTCTGCCATTTTAACTACAGGAAGAACATAAGCATCTGGCAAAATCCATCTTTGCTTCCCTGACTTGTCAATCCAACATCCTTCACCATTCAATTTCGCTGTACTTTCCTGCCACACTGCCAGTTCATCTATGGTGGCCTCGCTCTGTATTTCCTTGTCATTTTCAAGTGTATCCTCAAACATAGTGACCTCGGGCATTCACCTAGCGGGTCCTGCTACAAACATTCTCTTCATCCTAGTCCGGGCTGTTTCCTTAGCTCTCAGATCTGCAAAAGCATTCCCTCTACCCACATCATCGGTAATCTTCCTATGTGCGCTACATTACACTATGGTCAATTTCGTAGGGATTGTCAGAGCAGACAAAAGCCTATATATAAGCTGGCCGTGCTGGATCTTTGTTCTGTTGGAAGTACGGAACCCTCTCTCTGCCCAGAGCCGCCCAAAATTATGGGCGACTCCAAAGGCGTACTGACTGTCAGTATAAATGTTAACAACCAGTCCCTCGCTCAACTAGCAAGGTCGAATAAGGGCAACTAACTCAGCTGCTTGGGCGGACTGATAAGGAACTTGTGATGTCTCCACTACCGTGCGCAGCGTAGTGATTGTGTATGCTGCAGTGGTGGTACCCTCTGACAATTTAAAACAAGAGCTATCGACATATAGTTCACCTTGAGGGTCAGATAAGGGAACATCAGTCAGGTCTACCCGTCCTTTCGTCTCTTCCTCTGTCCGTAAGATACAATCATGTATGTCAATCTCCTCATTCTCAGAAGGGAGGGGTAGTAACGTGGCTGGGTTCAGAGTAGCACATCTTTTGATCGTTATGTGTTGCGCAAATAAAGTAAACTCATAACCTGTCAGACATGCACTGGTGAGGTGCTGCGTCTTCGTCCTGTTCAAAAGTGTGTCCACAGCATGGGGTACCATAACTGTGAGGTCAGTATCAAGTACGAGTCCAGCCAATTGTCTTATCGAGACGGCCACAGCCGCGACCGCTTTTAGACAGCTCGGCGGGGTCAATCGAAGCAGAAAAATAAGCACACAGCCTTTGCTTATCTCCAAATTTTTGTGTTAAAACAGAAAGCACACAACCAGCCGTCTCGTGTACGTACAGCACGAACAGCTTGACGTAATTAGGTGTACCAAGCACAGGAGCCGAGCAAAGTGCAACTTTTAATTGCTCAAAAGACCGCTGACATTCAGGCGTCCAAGGCAGGGGTTCATGCACATCTTTAGTGGTTAGTGCCAGCAGGAATTTTGTTAGTAGGGAATAGTTAGGGATCCATTGGCGACAGTAAGAAGTAATGCCAATAAAAGCGCGCACATCTTTCTGAGTTTGAGGAATAGGCATTTTAACAATGGTACTGATGCGTTCCGGAGTCAATCTCCTACCCTTCTTCGACAGAAGGTGAGCTAAGTAGGTGACCTCCTGTTGACAATACTGAAATTTTGAAAGGGAGACTTTATGGCCATGGTGGGCTAGATGTAGCAACAATTCTACTGTACTATTTCTGCAACCTTGCTCCGTGTCGGAAGCAATGAGGAGATCGTCAACATACTGAAGCAATACATTACCTGTAGGGAGCAATAGGGAATCCAGCTGACCTTTGAATGCCTGACTATAGATACTCGGACTCTCTGTATACCCTTGTGGAGCGCGACAGAAGCGAAAGCTTCTACCAGCTAGGGTAAATCCGAAAAGATACCTACTGTGAGGATGAATGGGAATGCTAAAGAACGCATTTTTCAGGTCAAGGACAGAAAAGAACTTAGCGGAAGAAGGGATCATAGTCAAGAGTGTCGTAATGTCAAGAACCACTGGAAACTGGGGAGCCACAATCTTGTTAACCTCGCGCAAATCAATTACAAAACGGTAAACATCTGCATGTTCATCAGAGGAACCCAAAGGTGCCTTTTTGAGAATCGGAAGAATAGGGCTATTGCATACATTGGCAGCCGTCTCCTCAACCACTCCCTTCTCAATCAAGTCTTGCACAATCTGCAGTAAGGCCCGCTCACCAGCCTGTGGTATTTTGTACTGAGGGATACGAGGCAAAATAGCATTGTCATTGACCGTAATGGAAACGGACGATATCTGCAACAGTCCCACATCTGTGTCGCCCATAGCCCACAGAGTGGGTGGCACATCTTTAAATTCAATGGGGAGGGGCACATCTTTGGACAGACACTGCTTGGCGCGTACTACGTCTGGACCAATTGTCATGTAAACACCTTCTGGAGAACAATAAATAGTAGCATGCAGCTTCTTCAACAAATCCAAACCCATCAAATTTTCTCCGCAATTGGATGTCAGCAAGAATGGTGAGTCCACAGTGAAAGGGCCAATAGTCAGAGCAAGGGGTTTCGAAATGGGGCTCACAACCGGTGCACCAGAAAAACCTACTGAAACGTTATTATGGCCAGACAGAGCCGACCAAGGAACGAGAAATAGAACTGTTTGTTGCACCTGTATCCACCAGAAACTCCTTAGGTGAACAATGCACATCCGCACTAACATACCGACCATGTTGATCCACAGGTATTGCAACTGGTTCCTCACTCTGTCCCTGGCTGTCCTAGCTGTAAGACATCCCTGTCACTCCATCCATGTCATAATCATCATGGTAATACTGTCCACTTCAGGGGTCATCAAAATAATTTTGGTCCGAGTGACCCTGCGACGCCTCAACATTCTGAACCCTTTCCTGGCCACCAGCCCCACGACCCCGTCCACGAGAACCTCGTCCTTGGGGGACCGCCACCTTCTGCAAAAGCACGGGACACTCGCTACGCCAGTGCCCCTCCTCTTTGCTATACGCGCACTGATTCAGACCCAGAGGCGTAGTGCTCGTCGGCCTACCAGTGCGTGGGAGCTGTCGGGCCATACCTCCACGTCCTCTACCATTCCCTCTAGCAGCCTGCTGCAACAACACCTTTGTCTTCAAATCTTTGTGCTTCTTCTCTGTCTTTTCCTTCTCCTCATTCTCCCTGTGCTCATAATACTGTGCCATATTCAAAATAATAGAAGGGGAAGAGGTGGACCAGGTGCTTTTGGACGCCTGTAATCTATTTGAAATTTCAGGGAGCAAATTGGAAACTAACCTATTAACGAACAACCGAATACCTCCCTCAACAGACAAATCATGTCTACTGTAAGCCAAAAACACTCCCTCAAACTGAGTGAAAAAATCAGACACACTCATCTTTCTTCTTCCGACAAGCCGATAACTTGTCCCAGTCAACCTTCCTCAGTGGAATAAGAGAATGCATGTACGTGTTAATACGACCTGGCAAGGCAAGTATCTCTCCCCTAGGCTTGTCGCCTGGCTTTCTATCCTGATCCCAAACCTTAATTTGATCCCAGGTACCACCAAATTCCACGGCATGGTCCTGCATGTGTACCTGCCGCCAAATATCGACCAGAACGAGAAAACCAAAAAACATTTCAACATCAGCAAGGGTCGGGCAACTGATTTTTAAGCTCCAAAACTTCACTCCTCTTCCAAGGAGTGTAGACCCATTGTTCTTGGAAACGGGCCGCCACCGCTTGTCTAATGACAACATTACTTTGATCCCTGAGTTCTGGTAATTCAGATGGTAGAGAGGATGAACCTCCCGCATCGGAAACTTCGTTACTGGGGTAGGGCTCTTCTCAAGCAGTCTACCCCGATAAGCAACCACTTTTGCAACATTACTGAAAACCTGACCGGGCGCCATATTAGTGGTGTATACATGGTCCCTGATATCATACAGAATCTGCATTGCCACATCCTTGAAACACTGTTCCCAAAGACCAATCAGAGTAGCCGACATATGCTTAAGAGCATGCTGTTGCACGAAAGGCTCATAATCTTTCATCACACTCCACACATCTTCCACACCATAGATGGGATTTCGGGCCCACTGCGCAGCCTAATTAGCCACCAACTGTTTTTCCGCATTTCCTATGTGAGATCAGACTAATGTCCGCCCCAAACTTTCCCTAAATTTCGTCCAGTCTCTATCCACGGATGGGTGTCTCAGCATCCTGCAAAGCCGGGGGATGGAAAAACACGGGGGAAGTAACAACCGAGGTAGCAGGCACCAGCGTCGCTGCTGGCTGTGTCGCAGGCGTAAGGGCTGGCGAAAGACGCCGAAGCAATAGGCATTGCAGAAGTACTAACAGTCACAGTTGCCACATACGGCGAGGACATAGAGAGGGCAAGAGGTGCCGTAGCCAAAGTAGTTTGATCAATAGTAACAGAAGCAGAAACGGCAGGGACAGAAGAATCGGGTAGCGGGGCCTGTGAGGGAAGAGCGGGATATATCCTCTGCGGAGAATAAGGGGGTGGGGGTCGGGTATCCAGCAATTCCTCCACAAATGTATCCTTCTCGTCTTGGGCTACATAAGACGTATCCACATTGTGAGAAAGTGCCCTCTTTCTGCATGGTATGCCCCCACTTTTTGCTGAATTGCTGATGTTCTTTAACTGAGTGTGCCCTGGGCTCCTGCTAATCAGGTACCCAGGGCCTATGTTCCTTCCCTAAAAACTGCATTGAAGCCTAAACCCAATTGGCATCCCTGGCCACAGGTAGGCCCCTGGTAAAAGGTACCACAGGTACCCAGGGCACTGTGACCAGGGAAGGCCCCTAAGGGCTGCAGCACTTATTGTGCCACCCTTAGAGGCCCTGCACATTTTCACACAAACACTGCCTTTGCAGGCTGCGTGTCTTGGTGCAGAACAAAGTGAAGAGTCAACATGGCACACATCCCTGTGTGGCATGCCCACAAACCACTGCCCTGGCATACATCAGTCACCCCTCTAGCTGGGTGCATTATGCCATTGGTGAGGGTACATGGGCATGAGCCCTGTACCCCTACAGTACCCAGGTCCATTCCTGGGCACTGTAAGTGCAGAGCTGCCATTAAGAGTATATGGTGCTGGGAGTTTGTCATTATGAACTCCACAGCACCATAATGGCTACACTGAAGACTGGGAAGTTTGGTATCAAACTTCTCAGCACATTAAACCCACACTGATGCCACAACAGAGGGCATCGTAGAGATGCCCCCTGAAACTCGACCAACTTCTAGTGACCTGACTGAGTGGCTGCTTAGGCTGCCACCAACAGACATGTTTCTAGACCCCTGGGTCGAGAGCCTGCTGCTCTCGGGGGCCTGAAACAATGCACATACTGAGACGAGGTGCCAAGCCTCCTCCCCAGGATGGGCAGGGTTTACGAAGGGGAAGCTTCAAAGGCATGCCACTTTTGTGAGCCTCCCTAGACCAATTGCTGCTTTCAGCAACTGGTCCCCACTGGTTCTACCCCCCCACTTTGGGCGGGAGAACCGGCAGGAAAAACAAGTGAGGGAAAGAGGTGTGCCCACCTCTGCCATCTCCACCCCTCAGGTGGGGGAGGCGAGGTGGAGCACAACTCTGAGTCCCTGCCATCTTGAGGATGGGGGGACCTAGCCAAACAGGGACAGGCTCCTGCCCCCTCCCACTGGAGGGTGGCACGATAGGGTGTACCCACCCCAGGGAAGGGACCCATTGGTCCCTGCCTTTACCTACCTGTAACGCCCCTAAATCTAGTATTTAGGGGGCACCCTGAACCTTGCTTCCTCAGATCCAGACAAGAAGCAAGAAGAAAAGAAGGACGAAGAGCCGTGCAGAGCTAACAAGAGGACGACGCCCACTGACTTGGCCCCAGCCCTACAGGCCTGTCTCCCCTCGAACCTGCTCCTGCGAAATCCCGATGTGTCCTGCAGCCCGCAACCTCAAAAACCCCGGAGGACCTGCCTGCCTTCACTTCCAAGCCTGCTTCTCCCGTGAACACCGGACTTGTTCAAACTGCAGCTTCTGGCTCCGACCGGATACCGCGAATCCAGCCCACTCTGCACCCGCCGAACCCGGCCCGAGCTCGAGTGGAAAAACACCACGAGGAGGTCACCCCGGCGATCCTGACCCGAGATCCGGTGACTCCTGACCTGGCTCAAGCCTCCAGTCGATGCCTGCAGCCTCAATCCAGAGGATCCCCTCTACCGCGACCAGAGCGGGTAAGACTTTCCGACGTCCCAAGGCACCCCTGCACCCGACGCCCCACGGCCTTGTGTGCCCAAACCAACGGTGCCTAAGCAACCCAACACATCCCAACTTACCCCTCGAAGTGGTGGTCGCACCCAGAAGATCCTCGTCCCCGAGCCTGCAGTGTTTCTTCTAACCGGAGGTGCTCCATTGAAAACAACAGGGCACCTGACCTCAAAACAGCACCCGGCTGCCCTAGTGCCGCTGATGGTGCACCTTCGGTGCTAATTTGGTTCCCTATTTGCCTGGACCTAAACCCTAGGAGCTTTGCTCCCACAACCCAGTGGCCTGCTTGCCAGCAGCCACCAACCGGAGACCCCCTATCCTCCATAGGATAACATTGGGCCTCAACACTCTGCACCCGGCAGCCCTAGTACCGCTGAGGGTGCAACAACAGTGCATCACCGACCCTAGGGGACCCCTGAGTCTAACCCCAGAACCTTAACTCCCACAGTCGATTACTTACCTACAAACCGATAACCTGTTTTTCCTCCATAGGATAACATTGACACTTTTTCTCCAAAAGTTTCTAAGTGTGGAGTTTTGAAACCTAAAAATATTCTTTAAAAATCGCACAAATAACCAAAACGTGTTTACTCACCTGTTTGCAGGAAATGTCCCAGTGCTGAATCTAGGTATCCAGCACTGAGTTAGAAAAAGTAACGTGAAAAGTAACTTACCTGTAATTTACTGAAAAAGCCTATTCATTTCAATGTACTGTATTTGCTAAGTGTTGCAACCTACTGCATCCCCTGTAAATCAAACAAAGTACAATTTCTATTGCATTTTCAAACTGTTCTATATTCAGCAACTTATTATTGCAAAGTATTTTATGCTTACCTGTGCCAGGCTTGCTTGGTTCTAAAATAAAACAACAGTATATTTTTTTATACAAAAACAATTGGCCTAGAGTTCAGTTCTTGAGTGTGTGAATTCATTTGCTGACTGAGTGTGTACATCAAATGCTTAACACTGTCCTCTGATACTGCCTTACTGCTCGACCACTCTACCACAAATAGAGAGTAAGGTTCTATCTAACTTTAACCTCTGCCTACCTCTGGGGTCACTTGGACTCTATACACACTATACCTCATTTTGGTGTAGTATATATAGAGCCAGTTTCCTACATTGGTGGATCAGCGGTGGGATATACAACTTGCATTTGTTGGACTACTTGGTTACCACCTGATCACACAACAGAACTCTTAAATTGCCTTTAGAATTCTGATTTTTTCAAATTGGCATTTTTTTACCAAACTACTAAAAGTCTTGTTAGGGCCTTGCTTAAGTCCCTTTAGCATTTTAGAAAATAAAAAGTCACTGTAGTCAAGGGTAGAGGGGTTAGAACTTTTTTGTTAGAATGTCTCAAAAACAGAACCCAGCTATTAGTGAAGATAATAATGACATACAGGACATGGTTGAGGAGCGTGACCTCACCCCTTACCTTCACTTGTCTTTCAAGAAAGTAAGGTCCTTATGTAAACTTAAAAATATACCAATGGGCCCTCACCCAACCAAACAAAAGCTCCACGAGCTGTTGGCTGAGTATTCAAAGGCGCACCCCTCTGAAAATGGTGATGAACAGTCAGAGGGAGAAGGAGGTGAGGAGGATGGAGAAAGGTGCCCACCTCCACCACTTCCTACGGAAGAAAGGAACCCTGTTCCCTTACTTCCAAGAATCAACCTCTGGGGACCTAGAGGCCACACAGGTGGCTCAGGCTCTGGTGAGGACATTGAGGACAGCCTCAATGAGGAGGACAGCCTGTTAGCCAGGCTGGCCAAAAGACTGGATCCGGAGTCCAGACTCCTGGCTCTAGAGAAAGAAAGAAAGAAAGAAAGAAAGGAGATGGGTTTAGCACCCATCAATGGTGGCAGCAATCTTAATAAGGATAAAGAGCAATCATATGATCCTAAAATCCCCAAAGGGATTTCCCCTAAATTTGAGGAGGGTGATGACATCACTAAATGGTTCACAGCCTTTGAGAGGGCTTGTGACATGAGAAAGGTGAAGAAACCTCTCTGGGGGGCACTCCTGTGGGAACTGTTCTCTGGTAACTGCAGAGACAGACTCCTGACTTTTCTGGGCCAGATGCTGGGTCTTATGACCTCATGAAGAGAACTCTGATTGAGGGATTTGGACTCACAACTGAGAAGTGCAGAATTAGATTCAGGGGGGCTCACAAAACCAGTCCTGGATTGATTTTGTAGACTACTCAGTAAAGACACTGGATGGTTGGTTAACTGGACACAATGTGCATGACTTTACTGGAATTTACAACTTGTTTATGAAGGAACATATTTGAAGTAATTCCACAAATGAAAAGTTACATCAGCATTTGGTAGACCTAGGTCTAATTTCTCCTCAAGAATTGGGAAAGAAGGCAGACCACTGGGTCAAGGCTAGAGGGACCAAGTCAACCACTGGGGGTGACCAAAAGAAAGGGGTTACAAAACCTCCCCAGGGGAATGGTGGTGAGAATCCCCAAGATAAAAAGTCTGAGTCTTCTAAAGGGCCCCAAAAACCTGCACAGGGGGGTGGGTCCCAAAACACTCCCTATACTCCACAGCCCTATAGGGGGAAGAACTTTGATCCTGCAAAGGCCTGGTGTAACAACTGTAAGAAGTTGGGACACTTAACTGGAGACAAGCCTTGCCCTAGCAAGAAGGCCCCTAGTCCTACAGCTACTCCTGGTGTAACCAGTCTCCAGATGGGATCAACAGTGTGCCCAGAGCAAATCAGGTTGCACACTGAAGCAGTTCTAGTTTCAGAGGGGGAAGTTGAGTTTGCCACTGTAGCTGTGTGGCCACCCAACTTAAAGAAATACCTACAATACCCTTGGATTAATGGAACTAGGATAGAAGCTCTGAGGGATACATGTGCCAGTGTCACTATGGTGAGAGACACACTGGTTTCCCCTGAGCAATATTTGATTGGGCGTACTTACCCAGTCACCAATGCTGACAGTGTTACCACTAACAATGCAATGGCTATGGTGACATTAGACTGGGGGGGGGGGGTTTACTGGCCTGAAACAGGTAGTGGTCTCTCCAAAGCTACCAGCTGCATGTCTGCTTGGAATGACCTGGAAACCTCAGCCTGGGCTGAGGTTGAACTAAAAACCCATGCAGCAATGCTGGACATCCCTGAATTGGTGTGTGTAAAAACAAAAGCACAGAGCAAAAGGCAGGGTGAAAAAGAAGTGTTGGAGCCTGAAAGTATGGCCCAACCTACCAAGAGAAAAGGTAAGAAGACTGGGGAACCAGCTTCTGTTCAGCAAAAGGATCAGGACCCCTCTTCTCAGGGAGAGGACTTGGACACCCCAGAGGGAACTGAGCCTATGGAGCTTGACCCTTACCAGGTTGAACTCTTGGGCCCAGGGGGACCGTCTAGGGAAGAGCTGTGCCAGGGGCAGCAAGACTGTCCCACCCTTGAAAGCCTGAGGCAGCAAGCTGTTTCAGAAGCAAAGGGAGATGTCAGTGGTACCCACAGAGTTTATTGGGAAGAAGGATTACTGTACAGTGAGGCAAGAAACCCCAATCCTGGAGCCACCAGGAGAGTGGTAGTGCCACAGAAGTACAGGAATTCCTCCTAACTTTAGCTCATGACATCCCCTAGCTGGGCATCTGGGCCAAACCAAGACTTGGGAAAGGCTAGTTAGCCACTTTTACTGGCCCCAGATGCACCAAAGGTGAAGGAGTTTGTCAGCTCCTGTGTTACCTGTCAAGCCAGTGGCAAGACAGGTGGCCACCCAAAGGCCCCTGATAACACTGCCTGTGGTGGGGCTTCCCTTTGAGAGGGTAGGTGTGGACATAGTGGGTCCACTTGAACCTCCCACAGCCTCAGGGAACAAATTCATACTAGTGGTAGTGGATCATGCCACTAGGTACCCTGAAGCAATTCCACTTAGGACTACTACAGCTCCTGCAGTAGCCAAGGCCCTCATTGGTGTCTTCACCAGGGTAGGGTTTCCTAAGGAGGTGGTTTCAGACAGAGGTTCTAACTTCATGTCTGCTTACCTGAAACACATGTGGAAAGAGTGTGGAGTGCAGTACAAGTTTCCTACACCCTATCACCCACAAACCAATGGCCTTGTTGAGAGATTCAACAAGACATTGAAAGGCATGATTATGGGGCTCCCTGAGAAACTCAAAAGGAGATGGGATGTCCTCTTACCATGTCTGCTTTTTGCTTACAGAGAAGTGCCACAGAAGGGAGTAGGTTTTTCCCCCTTTGAACTTCTGTGTGGCCCTCCTGTGAGGGGACCACTCTGTCTTGTAAAAGAGGGTTGGGAGAAGCCTCTCCAAGAACCCAAACAAGATATTGTGGACTATGTGCTTGGCCTAAGGTCCAGAATGGCTGAGTACATGGAAAAGGCATCCAAGAATCTTGAGGCCAGCCAGGAGCTTCAGATGCATTGGTATGACCAAAAAGCTGCACTGGTTGAATTTCAACCTGGGCAACAGGTGTGGGTTTTGGAGCCAGTTGCACCAAGGGCACTCCAGGACAGATGGAGTGGCCCTTACCCTATCCTAGAGAAAAAGAGTGAGGTCACCTACTTAGTTGACCTGGGCACAAGCAGGACACCCAAAAGGGTTATCCATGTGAACCACCTAAAGCTCTACAATGACAGGGCTGACATCACCATGCTGATGGTGACTGATGAGGAGCAGGAAGCAGAGAGTGAACCTCTCCCTGACCTCTCATACAGCCCAAAAGATGGGTCAGTAGATGGAGTGGTCTTTTCAGACACCCTCTCTGCCCAACAGCAGGCTGACTGCAAGCAAGTCTTGCAACAGTATGCTAAGCTCTTTTCCTTGTCCCCTGGTCTGACAAACTGGTGTACCCATGATGTGGACACTGGTGACAGTGCACCTGTCAAAAACAAAATCTATCGACAGTCAGACCAAGTCAAGGAAAGCATCAGAGCTGAAGTCAGCAAGATGCTGGAGTTAGGGGGTTGTTGAACCCTCTGAGAGCCCCTGGGCTAGCCCAGTGGTTCTGGTCCCCAAACCTCACCCACAGGGTGGATAGAGAGAAATGAGGTTTTGTGTGGATTACAGAGGGCTCAACTCTGTCACCAAGACAGATGCTCACCCTATCCCAAGAGCAGATGAGTTGATAGATAAGTTGGGGGCAGCCAAATTCTTAAGTACCTTTGACTTAACTGCAAGGTACTGGCAGATTGGCATGGCCCCTGGAGCAAAAGAGAAAACAGCATTCTCCACACCTGATGGGCACTATCAGTTCACTGTTAGGCCCTTTGGTTTAAAGAATGCCCCTGCCGCCTTCCAGAGGTTGGTGAATCAAGTCCTTGCTGGGTTGGAGTCCTTTGGTGCAGCTTATCTTTATGATATTGCTGTCTTTAGTTCCACCAGGCAGGATCACCTGATCCACCTTGGGAAGGTTTTAAAAGCCCTGCAAACTGCAGGTCTAACTATCAAGGCATCCAAATGCCAGATAGGGCAGGGCACTGTGGTGTACTTGGGCCACCTTGTTGGTGGAGGCCAGGTACAGCCCTTACAGCCCAAGATCCAGGCCATCCTGGACTGGGCAGCTCCTACAACCCAGACTCATGTCAGGGCATTCCTTGGCTTGACTGGGTACTACAGGAGGTTTGTGAAGGGATATGGGCCCATTGTGACTCCCCTCACAGAACTCACCTCCAAGGAAATGCCCAAGAAGGTCAACTGGACAGTTAGTTGCCAAAAGGCTTTTGACAACCTGAAAGAAGCAATGTGCTCAGCACCAATTCTGAAGGCTCCAGATTATGCCAAGCAGTTCATAGTGCAGACTGATGCCTCTGAGCTAGGGATAGGAGCGGTCCTATCCCAGACCAATGATGAAGGGCCAAGACCAACCTGTTGCTTTTATAAGCATAAGGCTTCTCCCCAGGGAGCAGCGTTGGAGTGCCATTGAGAGGGAGGCCTTTGCTGTGGTTTGGTCCCTGAAGAAGTTGAGACCATACCTGTTTGGTACTCACTTCCTAGTTCAAACTGATCGCAGACCTCTCAGATAGCTAATGCAAATGAAAGGGGAAAATCCTAAACTGTTGAGGTGGTCCATCTCCCTACAGGGAATGGACTTTGAAGTGGAACACAGACCTGGGACTGCCCATGCCAATGCAGATGGACTTTCCAGGTTCTTCCACTTAGACAATGAAGATTCTCTAGGGAAAGGTCAGTCTCATCATCTTTCGTTTGGGGGGGGGGGGAGGGTTGTGTGAGAAAGTGCCCTCTTTCTGCATGGTATGCCCCCCCTTTTTGCTGAATTGCTGATGTTCTTTGACTGAGTGTGCCCTGGGCTCCTGCTAATCAGGTACCCAGGGCCTATGTTCCTTCCCTAAAAACTGCATTGAAGCCTAAACCCAATTGGCATCCCTGGCCACAGGTAGGCCCCTGGTAAAAGGTACCCCAGGTACCCAGGGCACTGTGACCAGGGAAGGCCCCTAAGGGCTGCAGCACTTATTGTGCCACCCTTCGAGGCCCTGCACATTTTCACACACACACTGCCTTTGCAGGCTGCGTGTCTTGGTGCAGAACAAAGTGAAGAGTCGACATGGCACACATCCCTGTGTGCCATGCCCACAAACCACTGCCCTGGCATACATCAGTCACCCCTCTAGCTGGGTGCCCTATGCCAGTCCATTCCTGGGCACTGTAAGTGCAGTGCTGCCATTAAGAGTATATGGTGCTGGGAGTTTGTCATTACGAACTCCACAACACCATAATGGCTACACTGAAGACTGGGAAGTTTGGTGTCAAACTTCTCAGCACATTAAACCCACACTGATGCCAGTGGGGGATTTAATGTAAAATGCACAACAGAGGGCATCTTAGAGATGCCCCCTGAAACTCGACCAACTTCTAGTGACCTGACTGAGTGGCTGCTTAGGCTGCCACCAACAGACATGTTTATGGACCCCTGGGTCGAGAGCCTGCTGCTCTCGGGAGCCTGAAACAATGCACATCCTGAGAGGAGGTGCTAAGCCTCCTCCCCCAGGATGGGCAGGGTTTATGAAGGGGAAGCTTCAAAGGCATGCCGCCTTTGTGAGCCTCCCCAGACCAATTGCTGCTTTCAGCAACTTGTCCCCACTGGTTCTACCCCCCACTTTGGGCGGGAGTACCGGTGGGAAAAACAAGTGAGGGAAAGAGGTGTGCCCACCTCTGCCAACTCCACCCCTCAGGTGGGGGAGGCGAGGTGAAGCACAACTCTGAGTCCCCGCCATCTTGTGGATGGGGGACCTAGCCAACCAGGGACAGGCTCCTGCCCCCTCCCACTGGAGGGTGGCACTATAGGGGTGTACCCAACCCAGGGAAGGGACCCATTGGTCCCTGCCCTTTACCTACCTGTAACGCCCTAAATCTAGTATTTAGGGGGCACCCTGAACCTTGATTCCTCAGATCCAGACAAGAAACAAGAAGAAAAGAAGAAGGACGAAGAGCCTTGCAGAGCTAACAAGAGGACGACGCCCACTGACTTGGCCCCAGCCCTACAGGCCTGTCTCCCCTCGAACCTGCTCCTGCGAAATCCCGGTGTGTCCTGCAGCCAGCAATATCAAAAACCCCGGAGGACCTGCCTGCCCTCACTTCCAAGCCTGCTTCTCCCGTGAACACCGGACTTGTTCAAACTGCAGCTTCTGGCTCCGGCTGGATACCGCGAATCCAGCCCACTCTGCAGCCGCCGAACCCGGCCCGAGCTCGAGTGGAAAAACACCACGAGGAGGTCACCCTGGCGATCCTGACCCGAGATCCGGCGACTCCTGACCTGCTTCAAGCCTCCAGTCGATGCCTGCAGCCTCAAATCAGAGGATCCCCTCTGACGTCCCAAGGCACCCCTGCACCCGACGCCCCAGGGCCTTGTGTGCCCAAACCAACCGTGCCTAACCAACCCAAGACATCCCAACTTACTCCTCGAAGTGGTGGTCGCACCCAGAAGATCCTCATCCCCGAGCCTGCAGTGTTTCTTCTAACCGGAGGTGCTCCATTGAAAACAACAGGGCACCCAACCTCAAAACAGCACCCTGCACCCGGCCACCATAGTGCCGCTGAGGGTGCACCTTTGGTGCTAATTTGGTTCCCTATTTGCCCTGACCTAAACTCTGGGAGCTTTGCTCCCACAACCCAGTGGCCTGCTTGCCAGCAGCCACCAACCGGAGACTCCCTATCCTCCATAGGATAACATTGGGCCTCAACACTCTGCACCCGGCCGCCCTAGTGCCGCTGAGGGTGCAACAACAGTGCATCACCGACCCTGGGGGACCCCTGAGTCTAACCCCAGAACCTTCACTCCCACAGTCGATTACTTACCTACAAACCGATAACCTGTTTTTCCTCCATAGGATAACATTGACACTTTTTCTCCAAAAAGCTTCCAAGTGTGGAGTTTTGAAATCTTAAAATATTCTTTAAAATCGCACAATAACCAAAAAGTGTTTACTTACCTGTTTGCAGGAAATGTCCCAGTGCTGAATCTAGGTATCCAGCACTGAGTTAGAAAAGTAACGTGAAAAGTAACTTGCCTGCAATTTACTGAAAAACCCTATTCATTTCAATGTACTGTATTTGCTAAGTGTTGCAACCTACTGCATCCCCTGTAAATCAAACAAAGTACAATTTCTATTGCATTTTCAAACTGTTCTATATTCAGCAACTTATTATTGCAAAGTATTTTATGCTTACCTGTGCCAGGCTTGCTTGGTTCTAAAATAAAACAACAGTATATTTTTTTATACAAAAACAATTGGCCTAGAGTTCAGTTCTTGAGTGTGTGAATTCATTTGCTGACTGAGTGTTTACATCAAATGCTTTATTTTAGTAAAAAGGGGACCCCTACCAAACCAATATGCTTGCTATACGCATGGGAAAACAAACTAGGTGAGTAAAAAAACCAATAGCAAGCTTCTATATAATTTTTAAAAAAAGTATATTCTAGGTACACTAAAACAGTAACCACACTACATATCATACAAAAAAATGACACTTAATAAAGAATTATTTAGTGTTTTTATTATTTATAAATCTTTTTTAATTCATTTTGTTAATTATATTTATAAAGAATGTATAATATTCACAAAGAAAATTACAAAATTATATAGCAACATTGATAAATACAAGGATTGTGTATAAAGAAAAACTAAATTCTCACATTAACACAAAAATGCTTATTTCCACATTTTTGACAAATTGAAGTGGGGCAAACAATAGAAGAAAACTTGATAGAGGCAAGCGGTAGATGTAAACAAGAACACTTGATAGAAGCAAGCGGTAGATGTAAACTACGCGCGTTTCGGCACTACTGCCTTCATCAGGAGACCGTCTATTGCAAGTAAGTTTGATTGATGAGTACTTGTGCAGCAAATACATTTTTATAATAAATGCCCAATAATGCGTCAGAAATTAATGGAGAAGAAAGCTAGCGATCCTACAGGCTACTCTCTATATAGATCAGTGACAAAGGTCATTGCCCGTAATTAGTGTAGGTCAAATCCCGATATGGAAGTTCTGTATCAGTACTTTCAGGAGTTCAAAGATGAAGGATAATTCTTCTACGTAGGGATCACTATGTCCAGGTAATTATATAGGAAATAGAGTTAGCCAGTACAAGTCAACTCTGTATTTTCAGGAGCTTCAGTATCTCCTTATAATTCCAAAGAATAGCGCGTGGATATCACCAGTCTGATGCACTCCGTGTAGACGACCTAAAATGCTTAACACTGTCCTCTGATACTACCTTACTGCTCGACCACTCTACCACAAATAGAGAGTAAGGTTCTATCTAACTTTAACCTCTGCCTACCTCTGGGGACATTTGGCCTCTATACACACTATACCTCATTTTGGTGTAGTATATATAGAGCCAGTTTCCTACACACATTCAATCGAAACCTTCTATCTGCACATTCTATTCCTACCTCTTGCTTCTCTTTATCATATGCTACAGCTTTCTGTGTTAACGTTTGCATTCTTCCCTTTCGGGCCTCTTTCTCTGCTTTCAGTCGTCTCTGTTTAACCTCTTTTTGCCATGTTCTGAGGGAATCAAACATAGACTGCCTACTTCGTTTAGCAAACAACTTCTTTTGCAAAAAAGCAATTTTCTGTTTGTCAAAAGTGCCTGTTAACGGCCACTGCAACTCGGCATTGTCCCTCGTATATTTGTGCCATAATGTACTAAACATAATAGGGCCAAGGCCATGCTTCACATACATGTCAAAATTCGGGGTGCCTTCCGGAGGCGCTGGCTGACTCTCTTCCAGTCAAGCATCAGCAGAACAACAACGGCAGCAAGAAACTCAAAACTTGCTGCAACCAGAGCATTTTTCAAAAGTAAGCCAAATTCATTAAGTTGCCCAGTACAGTGTTCACAGACACTTTGCACCAAAGGCGGTCCTCAAACCGCACCAAATAAAAACCAAAATCGTACCATATCCAAGTACAAACCAAAACAAACTCACCTGGTGCACACAGGTCAAACGAGTTTATTCTCCACTGCCGACTCTTCGGATCAAACGGTCAAATCCAAGAGTTTCGCCGTTCAGGACTCCAGCCGGGATGATCACTGGGCGAGGCACCGACGGGGCAGCTGCGAGTTCAAGACTCTCTCGTGCAGGGATCCCTGGTCCGCCCGTCCGACCCAACGATGGCCCCGACCTCCTCACCTGTCCGTGGGCGAGGATGGGTCACACCCGATGGGGTCCCTGTTTGGGCACCAACTGAAGGAAGTGACCCATTTAGGGTCACCCGTGCCACTCGTGACCACCTCTCAGCCTTCCACACAAATGAAGAGTCGGTCAGACAGTAGAGAATCCAAACAAGGCATAGATTTATTCAGGTACACTATAGTGGAGTCCCGTCTGCCCAGCCGCTTGGGGTGATGCAGAGAGGAGTGACATCAGAACACATGGTTGTGCATTTTGTACGATTCAGGACCAGTAAAACACGCCCAGACTGGAAATTTCCAGTTGGGACCAGCTACACAATGAAGGTACAGAAAAAGAAGTTTCGATCCTGAGACTGAGCACACACTATCTGTGTGCCAAGGTCACTCTGCCTGCGCCCATAGCCGGGCTGGTGGGAGCAGGCTTCTATCTAGTGGGAAAGGTATGCAGTAGCGAAAACAGTGTATTCATTAGTACAGCGAGGCCCAACCTTGAGGGGCAGAGAAAATTCAGCACAGCTTCTTCTAGCAGAGTCAGAGAACAGTTAATTGCGATCATGGCCCAAAATGGCGGCTGAATATGAAATGGTGCCGCAAACGCTAACTTAAGCAAGGCAACATATAGTAACACAAAACAGGCACTTTTATTAAATTCCAACACTACAAGCTGTGCTAGAGCTAAATTTTAAGTAGTTAAACAGTAGAAAAAAATTATTTTAAATAGTAAGTCAGTCTACCAGTGCAACTACATGCACAGCCTCAAATGCACTAGGCCTGAGACTTGTTCAAAGGACTATTTATCTGGATGGTTTATTTAGTAGTGTAGAGATTTACTAAATATCTGTATTAGTCAATTATTTCCTATCTGGGTGAATTTGTTTTGTATATATAGTAAACTTTTTAATATACTGCTAGTTCTGTTTCTGGCTGTTTGGTTTTGTAAATGTATATGCAATCGATAGTGCCATGGACAGTCTCTGGGGTGTGTTGGTCACTGTTGAGTTGTTTAAGGGAGAGTGTTACTGGCTTCACGAGTACTAGATACATAAGAGTTATATGTGTATATATGAGTGAAGCTATAGATGCTTTAAGCACTCATTCAACAGGATACGTTAGTAGTTCTGCCCTTTCAGTAAGCTACTTACATGATATCCAACTGAATGTAGAACACTGGATGAATAATTCACTATATACTCGTAAAAGTGTGTATCTATTTCTAAAAAACTTCTACTTACATATGTTTGCTTTTACGCACATTTCGTTTACCGTTTGGTCTAGGTACATAGTACCTTAGAGGTTACTATTAAGTAGTTCTACAGCAGGTTGAGGGTTGTCAAGAGATTTGTAATACCAAGTTGGCCTAGCTGTACAACTGCATACCCACACTTAAGTGTACTATGCCTGTCACATGTTAAAAAGAGTTTCTTCTCTCTGTGGTTCAGTTGCTAGTATAAGACTTCTATTATGTAACTGAATGAGTGTCTCAGGTCCTATATAGAGTTTTTTTTATATACATAGTAATGTCTCTTAGTACATTACTGACTCTGTTTGTCTTTATTTTGTTTTCTAAAGCTACATATTAGAAAGAAGCATGAATTGCTTGTTAAGCATGCCAGCTAGTAGTAACTTGTTTCAGTGAGAGTGTGACTGTCTTCATTAGTGATACATATATAAGAGTAGTATCTGTGCATGTGAGTTAACGTGTAGATGCTTGAAACACTGTCTGAGGGGATGTATTAGTAGCGTTGCCCTTTTATAACTACTTACATGATATTTAACTGAATGTCTAACATTGAATGTAAAAGTCAGGATATATGCATAAGTGTGCATGTACCTGTCCAAAACCTCTATCTATGTAGAACTCTGTAAGTAGAAGTCAGTATATACATCTTAAATTGTTAGTAGAATACTGCGACTTCCAAATATATGTGTTTATTTTTACACAGATTGCAGCTTACTTTACAGTCTAGCTTCAGATAATGCTGAACAAATGTTTAGAGGTGACTTTTACGTAATAGAACAACATGTTAACAATAGTGAATCTGTTTTAAATAGCAAATTGGCTTAGCAATTGAACTGCATCTCTAAGTTCAAGTCTACTAGGCCGCAGACATATTAAGAGATACTTCTGTAGATGCTCTAGTTGGTTGTGTAAGAACTTTACCACATATGTAAATAGGCGCCTGTTTCTTTCTCAAGTTTTATCATTCTTCAGATATGCTTGTGGTTTACGAGCATATGGCGACATTGCTATCTGCAAAATAAACATAATGACAGTCTGATTTTAATCTCAACGCAAGTGAAGAATGTTGTTTTCTATGTATAAAAATCTGCTTGTGGGTGTTCTCAGAAAACAAACTTATGTTAAGTTTGAGAAGTCCCTACATGTTGAAACTTAGCTCAGCAGACAAGTGACATATTTTTGAGTTATGAACAGTTTATCACTAAGATTAGGTCCTATTTTCTTACCTGCCAAGTAATTAGGATAGCTCGTGCTGAAAGGGATTATTGGCATAACATTCTCCTAACCTCTGCTGTTTTGAAGTGCTAATAAATGTTGAACTGTAGCTGCTATTAAAAACAAAAAGCAAAAATAAATTAGTGTATTATCTTCAACCAAAAATGCATTCATATTATTTTTCATAAATAACAGTGTATTATAATCAAGTACAAATATTACTTTCCCTTTTTTACTGTCCTCAGCTTTCATACAACTTCACCATACACGGTGGTCTGTATGTAGCGTCATCTTCGAACAGTGGGGAAAAAAAATCAGATGGATTGTACAAAAAACAACAAAAGTGCATAGTACATCATTTTAAATATGTA